>JAZKJV010008244.1:0-73540 GCA_037367405.1 Ottelia alismoides | reverse complement strand
TTTAGAACAGTCTTCATCTGAACTTTCTGGCAATAATATTGTCAGGGTGAAATTAGGGTTGGATGAGACTGACATTCTCGATAGCGTTTTGGACGCACAACGGGAAGCTAGATCCATGTTATTCAACAAATTATATACCTATGTCATGACGAACTTGATCTTTAAAGTGATCGACACTTTCAATTATCAGATCATTTAAGTAGGTTGCATGCACCTCAAGTAGCTCATCAACATGATAGCAAAGCAATTCGCCTGGAGCATCCATGGCAAGCCTTTGCAAACACAGGGTATGTGGCTAGCCAACTTAGTAGAATTAAAATGGTACAATGGAGGGCAGTCCTCTCATATGCTTAGTACAAAAATTAGTGGTATCTGGGCCTAGATTTGCCGCCCAACTTCTCATTCCTGATCGCTGTCCACCACCACATTGTCGGCGAGCATTGCCATCACCGCCACTACCCTGCCTTCTTCCCAAACCCAAGTGTGCAAGGTCCTTCCTAATCCAGAGATATCTCCATTCCAAACAAAGTCCCAATTCCAACAAAAAAAATTGAAACCAAATTATGCAAAGGAATTTGACTGGAGAACTTTTTGGAAAAACAATTCAAACTGGATGACTTAATTGGTCGATTTAAGACCATATTTCCTTTAAAGATGTCGTACCAATTCGTTATATATAGATGATAAGATTCCATTGATACAAAGCCAACTTCAATAGACTTATTGAACTTTCCAATAGCATGCATCCATCAGAAGTTGAACCTACGAATGTGCCAATTATAAGTTAAGCGCATTAACGATTCAATGCTTAACAGAGATCATCATACATTATAAACCATCGAATTCCAATTGAAACAAAATATTTAGGAGGAATCAATAAACGACATCAAACCCTAGATTCATGGATCAATTTCGATTCAGTGGGAGCATTCACTCCCTTTTTCGACCAAAAACGTTTTATGAAATACTTTGACCTCGTTCTTCTTGCACTGCGATAAATAGCTAACAAAATCCAGTTGGATCATGCAAATACGCTTGAAAAGTTAGTATTATGTCCACATAGCTCATGCTATACACTATGCACAATTGGCTATTAAAATCTGATGGTACATAAAATGCTCATCTCGGTACAAAATTTCATGAAAAGACAGCCTGCCAGCCAAATCAGTATTTTGAACAATATTTTGGTAGTTAGATGGTTCCTGAGCTCTGACAATCTCTTGATCGGAGAGTGAGAAATCATGGGTCTCCCAAATGCCGAACACCCTGATATACTGCTCCCTGCCTGAGTTCATCCAGGGTATCAACAATTCTGAAGCCACTTAGCTCTCGTAGACCAGCCCAGCCACGGCGCTTCAGAAAATCCTGGAGGTCTTCTTCTGTATAGAGGATCTTGTCTTCCGTTCGGACTGACATGCGATCAGGGTCGTCATAGAAGCAAACCTTGATGGTTAGCCCTGAAATAGTAAATAACAAGATTTCCATAATGATCAGAGAGATTAGGGAGATTTTGTGGGAAATACCGACTAATAAATCATCTGTAATACAATCTCATTAGGCTGTGGCTTAAAGGTAGACATTCCGATTATAAACTTTCACTAAAGCCTGTTGTGAGATAATTCGGGTATGATAAATACATTCTATTTTGAAACTAATACGCCACTGAAAAGGGGATTAACAAATAACCAAATCACCCTTTTAACCTTTCAGCTACTTATTACTAAATCAAAAAAATATGGGAGAGTTAGTAACCAAATGAAGAGAGAAGAGAGTCAAATCAATAACAAAATACCAATGAAAAGCCATGAACAAGGGGCTAACAGGGCATGATAACGGACCACCGCGAAATCAATTAGATAACCAAAAGAAATATATAGATATCAAACTAAAAGAAACCATCACAAAAGATTGTTTTACGCAAGTTAGCTATGTCCATCTAAGAATTGGTCATCCAACCTTCATCGAGGTGAAGCGTGTAGATTCCCAATGGCATGTCTCTATCTAAGCTTCTTACCACCTCATCCTCATCTTCCAACCAGAAAGACCTTCTTGTTCTCAGCCCAAAAGCAGACTTGATAGCTTCTTTGATTGCATCTGCAGTGCCATCAATGCCTATCCTTCTTGTATAATCTCCCCATTTGACACTAATAACACGCCCGCCATAGGAAGCATTACTATCACCACCTGACAGCACAAATACATTGTATAGAACAATCAAGGGCTTTGTTTATGGTACATAAGACCGATTTGATGAATAAATCATGCTAAATGATAAAACAAAGTCACCTCTCTGTGTCTGTTTGTATGGGGATATCGCCATATAGATTTCCTAAAATGATCTCTAGTCATAAAATCCGGTCTATTTATAATCCTATAATATCTTCTTTATCTTATTGACCTCGTTTACATGGTAAAACTTAATTGGGATTCAAATTAGCATCCAAACAGGCTTAATTACAAGCATGTGTGAGCTGTGTGATTTGATTTAGTGAACCAATGGGAAATTGAATAAAGCAAATGCAGTGATCTTACCATTTGTGAGCATTAGGCATTCCATTTTAATACCAATATAGACCGATCTACAGAATCAGTGAACATATGTTTGATTTAAGAATCAGAGATCAGATATGAACAATTACTAGTGTAGGACCCTTGTAGATGCAAGCGTATAAATATATAAATGATCACTATGGGTGCCTTAAGTTACATAAACAAACAAACTAATTAGACCTAAGTCACTTCAGATATAAGATTGCAGGAGTAAGTAGCTCCTCTTCCAACCTGGAACTCTATACATCAGAATTATCAAATTATTTCTGGAACTTTTTATTGAAGTATTGCACTGCCGAAATCAAAAAAGGGATGTAATGGCCTAACATTTGCACCACTTATCTGTCTGCATTGGAAAATTTTATCAATACTTCACAGAACAAGATTGTAAGAACTATAGAAGTTTCCTCCAGGGGCAAAAACAGCTCAGATTAAATTGCGTAGTCAAATGCACATTATTACCATTTGCCACAGGACCCCTCCAATTCCAAGGGGGAACTCCATTGGCGGCTACAGCATCAGCAGCTGTAATGGCAAGCGTATGATGCTCTGCATGCTCCAAACCCCTTTCCACATTCAGAGCTGACCTGCTGGAATCTGCATGTCAACTTAAAGTGAAATTATATTATAAAAGCCTTAGCTTCTGGATGTTGTAAATTCAACATTTGACAATGAAAAATGACACTCATATTTCGAGACAAATATCACTTCGAATGTTTTTACAAAGAAAAGCTTCTCAAAATCATTTTGCAGACAAAAATAGAAGTTTTTTTCCACTGTAAAGAGATCCAGCTACATAGATTTGCTGCAGCCAACGTTTGGACCACACACGATACCTACTCCTCTTTTCTGATTTGGACAATTTTTCAAATAAAAATAATTTTGGTAAACAGAAATCATCTTTAAAAAAACATTTTGCAGACTTTTCAAAAAAAATCAGGTGGGGTGGCCTCACATCTCTATTAAGGATGTGGCTTCTAGAAAATGTAAGAATTTAATGGTGGTGTGCCACTTGACAACCAAAGAACTAGGGTAATAGAAAATTTTTTAAAGTCTAGGGTAATAGAAAATCGAAGTGATGACCAAATCCTTTTTTAATTGAAACAATGACATCACACATCATGGAGTTGCAAGGAACAAGAAAGAAGTTATTTGATGTGAATTATTTTTGTTATTGCAAGAATATTGCAAAGCAATACTTATATATGATCTACAACCTAGCAATACTTGTGCATGATCGAGAACCTTGAGCTGTTATTTTAAGGTCTCAATCATTAGTAATTCGGTACTCGACAAAGATGATATCCAGACGTAAACATGACATCAAACGGACATACAAAACCCCAAAAGTCAACAACACGCCAAAGTAAGACGAATCCCCCGCTTAGGTTAAGTTGGGTCAGCACGTGGATTCTTGATCGCAACCCAGATCCCGCAGTCTCCAATAAAAACCGTGTATTTATTCTCAGCTAACTGAAGGAGCTTGGTGCCATAATCTTAGGATTAGATCAACATGAGAACATGGGATCACACTCTCACATAACGGACAAGCATCAAGGTCCTTACTGAATTGCCAACAACGCCACGAAATTGTTGGTGGAGGCTGCTCGTATAGGATGTCTTTCATCTCACATTTACCATGACAGGACCTTGCCATCAACAAAGTCATAAGCATACAAGAGACCGCACTTATTTCAATCCCATCGAAAGAGGATGTCATCTAGCTACATCTCTATTCAAACTACATTAATTCAGGTCAAAGTGCAATTCGGGACAATATTAGTCTGCAAGATAACCTGAATTACATCACATGAGACTAAATGTTGGGACATAACATACACAAACTTCAATGGTTGCGACAGATATTAATATGATGAAGCGGTCAAATGTTGTCGAAATAGAAAACGATGCAGCTGGAAGAATGTGGGAGAGAAAAGAGATAGTCAGCAGGTGAAAAGAATGGGAAGGGAACTAGTAGATGAGATATTGATAGGGAGATGTGCAGATGCAGTAGGATGGAGGGAAACACGTCATACCCCACAGGATTTTGCAAATGAAGTGCAAATATGTGCATGGGAAGAAGAGAATCAAAGAGCGATACTGGAGGTAATTTCCCAAAATTATATTTCCAGTCTGATCTCCCTTTCATTAACCAAAGAACCTGTGAATAAGCATATAAAATAGGCATATAATCCTCGACTTTAAAGAACTCAACAAACTCCGCTAAAAAATTTAAAACTAAAAAAGAAATTTCAGCCTTAAAAATATAAACATTAGCCAAAAAAAGAGAAAACTATTCATTGAATTCAAATGAATGATAGCAAATCCTGCAATTTTCTAAAGTAAAGAATTATGGTTGCGTTGAAAAAACTAGACTATAGTAAAATTACTAGACTCGGTTGCAGTTGGATTTGACTACCTAAGGGGACGTCCCTCTCACGTATCTTGGTTTGGCTCTGGTTGGCACCAGAGATAAGCAGTGTATTGGGACCAGTGATAAAAAAGGACAGGTATTTGAAAGGATGAGCTTAGAAGGTGGGATATAGGCAGATCAACTCTTCTGACATCCTCATTGCCATCGCTCCTAGTCTATTTTCACTATCCAGTTCTACTCTTTTCAGGTATTGCCATTTGCCAGTCCTATGATGGGATGCCTTTATGAATGGAGCGAGGTTCAGGGTTTGAGTAGGTCGCAAGAACTCCTTATCAAGTTGTTCTAGCCTTTAGTTCTTCAAGTTCTGACTTCAGAGCTCAGTTGAGAAAGTGGTGCCTGGTGCCGCCCGGTAAAACATCAATAGAGAAGTCCTCCTCTCTCTGAGGAGGTAGATCTTTCTTTTATTGCTGTTTTAACAAAAGAGAAGGCTACTGAAGAATAAAGATGATTTTTTTGAAGGTATCCAGAGGAGGGCTTCTTAAAAGAGCATGCCTTTCAACTGCTAGAATTATACATATTTTTATCAGGCACTCGGTCTCCAACAGGAAAGAAGGGGAGACAGCACATACTCGATTTTAGATGCTAGTAGGGTATGGTCGATGAACATGCAGGGTAGGATGAGACCAAGCAGCAAAGGATCGGTGAAATAGGACAAATGTGACTAAAACCAAGATATGTAATGTAAAGAATGAAAGTGATGACCTAGAGGAATGGTTAGGTTTATTGGTTAGTTTGCTTCTAACGCCAATGTTACAATACTCATGTTATCTTATCGTTCATATTGTTTATTTTTATTGTCCTGTTTATGTAATTTACCCATAGAGCCTTTCTCCTATATAAGAGGGCTCTAGGGTTCGATGAATGTTATCTTTTCTTTTCTCTCTCAACATGGTATCAGAGCGACGGTCCTAGACCGGAGCATGTGCCCTAGAACCTTGCCCCACCAAAACCCTAACTCGGGCTTGCCGCCGCCGCCACCCAGCCCCTCCTTCGGGCTCACAGCCATCGCCGCCCAGCCCACCTTAGGGTCCACAGCCGTCACCCAATCCTCTCTTGCGGCTGTCGTCGTAGCCGCTCCGCTCGGCGGTTCCCTCTCCGTCACGCATGGTCCATTTCATCTTCACGCGTGAGGACTTCCTGCGGGCTCTTGGTTCTTTGGGTGCTCTATGATGCAGCGTGAAATAGAAATATAAGGCTGCATTTATTTAATTTTTTATCCGTTAATTTTATTTACGTTTATTTTGAGTCGTCGTATTTTTAATTAAATAAAGAGATCGCTTGTGATCTCAATTAGTTAGAGATTTGAATTTCAAATTAGTCGGTTAGTCGGTTAGAGTCAAATTAGGATAATTAGTTTGAATTTGAATTTGATTTCTATTTTTGTAATCTCATCCCTCCTATATAAAGGGATGATGGGCTATTGTTATAATCAGTTCAGTTGATATGAAAAATTGAGATTTTATCTCTCTCCTTCTCTCGTCTCTCTCTCCCCACGTGGTCTTCATGTTTCTCTCCTCCAAACCCCTCGTGTTCCCGACGAGCTTCTTCTCTCAACCCTTCTCCTTCTCCCTTGCCGTGGTCTACACGTCTTCTCTCTCTCCAAGCCCCTCGTTTCCGACGAGTTTTCTTGTCCTCAACCCCTCCATTCTCTTCTCAACCCTTCCATTTCTTCTCCACCAAAATCCACCGTCAAATATTTTATTTTTTGCCGTCGCCGAAAACCAATCCGTATCAATTGGTATCAGAGCATGGCCTACAGATCGTCCTCACGATCTAACGATCCGTCCAAACATTCGCGCCGACCCCAGTTCTTCCATGGGATGATCGGGAACGCTGATTCGGATTTATCCACCTCCAAGCCTGCAGATCCAACAATTCGTCGGGAGACGAATTTTTTCAAGCGGAGGAGAGTTGATGCAGCGTGAAATAGAAATATAGGGCTGCATTTATTTAATTTTTATCCATTAATTTTATTTACGTTTATTTTGAGTCGTCGTATTTTTAATTAAATAAAGAGATCGCTTGTGATCTCAATTAGTTAGAGATTTGAATTTCAAATTAGTCGGTTAGTCGGTTAGAGTCAAATTATGATAATTAGTTTGAATTTGAATTTGATTTCTATTTTTGTAATCTCATCCCTCCTATATAAAGGGATGATGGGCTACTGTTATAATCAGTTCAGTTGATATGAAAAAATGAGATTTTATCTCTCTCCTTCTCTCGTCTCTCTCTCCCCACGTGGTCTTCACGTTTCTCTCCTCCAAACCCCTCGTGTTCCCGACGAGCTTCTTCTCTCAATCCTTCTCCTTCTCCCTTGCCGTGGTCTACACGTCTTCTCTCTCCAAGCCCCTCGTTTCCGACGAGTTTTCTTGTCCTCAACCCCTCCATTCTCTTCTCAACCCTTCCATTTCTTCTCCATCAAAATCCACCGTCAAATATTTTATTTTTTGCCGTCGTCGAAAACCAATCCGCATCACTCTAGGGTTTCACGTGAAAGCCCTAGCATCCTAACTACCCAGAGGATTTTTTGAAGAATGGAAGAGGTTGTGGTATGAGTTTGCACCCACAACCATCTTCCTGTATGTCAGCGTAGACGCCAGTATCTCTACTTTCTCAGCCCAGTCTTGAAGATAGTTGTCATCATGTCTGACAACAAAGTGGATGTTTCATCCATGGGTGCCTTCAAAGGTCTGGCACCCATTGTCAAAATGGATAGAACCAACTATGAACTGTGGACCATGCAGTTCATGAGTCTGATGCAGTGTAATGGCAAGAAGCATATCCTCACGATGGACGAACCAAGTGACAAGACTGGGACGAATGCCTCATGGGACGCATATGATGCTTATGCACGAGTATGGCTATCTGGGACTGTGTCATCCGAGATAGCAAATAATATTCTAAGCCAACCAACAGCGAAGGCTATGTGGGACATTCTCGCCGCCACATACTCACCGGCGAAGAATGAGTCAAAGATACTTCAGCTCCAACACGATATCTTCACATCCAAGCAGAATGGTCGTCCCCTTCATACCCTCTATACTTCCTTGAGGGGTATGTTTGAGAAGTCGCATGGTTATATTCCCTTGACTGCTATGCCAGAGCAGCTCAAGGCATACAGAGATTCTGTGATGACTGGAGTCTTTCTAACAGCTCTTGATTCTGAGTATGATGCTGCTCGTGCCCAGATCCTTACTGACGATACCATACCTCCAATGGAGGAGGCATATCGCCAGATTGAGTAGACTATCTATAACCTCAGGAGGTACTCTGCAGTCCCAGACATCTTCAGCTATGGCCGCATCTCGTGGTAGAAGAAGTCATTTACCATATCGTGGTAGAGGAGGAGTCCAGTATGGTATGTCGTCTTCATAAGGCTATATATGGCCTTAAGCAGAGTCCGAGGGCTTGGTTTCAGAAGCTCTCAGAATTGATTGAGCAGAAGGGGTTTGTCAGATCCACTGCAGATCACATGGCCTCAAATTTCAGCGAAATTCGGTCGAAATACTACCGAATATCGATATCCAGTCGAAATCGAAATTTGACCAAAATGACCAAAATATGGGGGTCCTAGTACAAAAAATGACCAAAATTCTGTTTTGGTCGATACCGAAATGGTGACCAAAACCGACATTTAGGGCCTTGGCAGATCATACTCTCTTTGTAAAGAGAGACCAGCGAGGTATTGTGGTCATCTTGGTTTATGTTGATGGCATTGTTATCACTGGCAGCAATGCACAGGGAAGTCAGGCAGCAAAGGACTTCCTTGGACATCAGTTTGTTACCAAGGACTTGGGTACGCTTCGTACTTCCTTGGATTGGAATTTGATCGAAATCAACAGGGTATGGTTATGACACAAAGGAAGTATATTACTGATCTTCTATCTAAGACATGAATGACAGGATGTAGACCAGCTACTACCCCAATGGATCCTAATGTAAAGCTTCATGATGATGGATCTGAGGAGGTGGATAAGAGATGCTATAGAGAACTGGTAGGGAAATTAGTATATGTCACTATTACCAGGCCTGATATAACTTTTGCTGTGAGTAAAGTAAGTCAGTTCATGGAGCAACCCAGGCAAGCGTACATGGATGCTGTATTCATGATTCTGAGATACTTGAAGTCATCTTGATGCAAAATTGAAATTGCGCGACGTTGAAAACATTTTTTTGGTGGATTTTTGGTAGGAGAAACGGAGAGGTTGAGAAGAAGAAAAAACTCGTCGGTAACGAGGGGTTGAAGGAGGAGAACCGCGGAGATCGCGTGGAGAGAAGAAGGAGAGGAGAGAGGGAGATAAAAATCTCAATTTTGATTATCACTTCACTGTCTAAAAACATTGGACTACCATCACTTTATATAGGAGAGATGGGTTCACAAAAATAGTAAACTAATTAAAATTGACAACCGACTTGCCTAAACTGACTCTAACTAATTAATTGACCCACTTTCAAATTAAAATCTACGAAATAAACGTTGAGATCACAGGCGATCTCAATTATTTAATTAGATAATTACGACCACTTAAAAACGTAGATAAAATTGACGACTAATTAATTAAATACATTCGGCCCTATAATTTGAGATAATGCTATATCAACTCTCCTCTTCTTTAAAAATTCGTCTCCCGACTAATTGCTGAATCTGCAGACTTGGAGGTCGGTCCTGCGTGCTCAGTCATGGTCTGGAAGAATAAGTGCGGGGCGAACGGTGGAGTCCAGACGCGGGCGTAGATGTCGCGGTCGTTGTGGTCGAAGAACATGTGCGGTGCGAACGACGACATCTTCTTGATTGTGGCTTCTTCCTTATAGTGACCGAAGAATTGATGGGGCATGAACAACATGGCCTTCGGAGCATCCATAGTGAAATAATAACACAAGGAGAGGAGAAGAGGAGATGTGTCCTTTGTTAAATATTCTCGCAGCCAAGGGCGAGGGTGCAATTTTTGTACCTCTTCAATGAAGGCCTTTCCGTGAATGTCGTTTTGGGGAGGGGTCGTGAGGTAAATTTTTCCAATTATTTTCCCATCCCTCAAGTCGTGGAATGCATATCCCGTGGTCTTCGGGATCCCTGTTAGGGTTCGGGCTTGCGCGCTATGCACGGGGGCGGCTACCGCATAAGGGCGGCGCGGTTGTTGGCGTTCGATCGGGGCGGCGGCTCGCGAGGAAGCAGGCAGCACTGGGGTTGGCTCGGGGTGGCGCGGCCAGATGGTATTGGGGAAGGCGATGGCGCGGGGTGGGGAGATCGGAGGGCTGGGAGGTGAAGAGGAGGGAGGGCGGAGTCGCTGGTGGGTGCACAGGGAGGCGGGGATGTGGTAGGCGAGGGACGGCGAGGTGCGTAGGGAAGAGGCGGCGTTGGATGGGGGAAGACGGGGGTGGCAGCGACGAGGCTGGGGGGTAGCGGGGGTAGAAGGAGGACTCGGGGGAAGGCAGGGGAAGGAGGGGAGTAGGGGAGGGGCGCGGCTGGGGTTTGGTGGTGCCGCGAGGGGTGCGCGGTTGAGGTAGGGGACGGTGGGTGGCGAAGTCGAGCCGTAGGGGGAGGAACCCTGGGGCGCGGAGGTCAGGGGAGGGGATGGAGTCGGCGGCTGTTGGGGAGAGCGTTAGGGGAAGGGCGATGCAGCGGCGCGGGGTGCGGGCGTGGTCGAGGAAACGACAGCGAGCGGCTGGCGAGGAGGAGACCCGGCGAGGAAGAAGGGCCGTGGGGAGAAGATGCGCAGGTAGGAGAGGAAAGAAGGGGGCGGCGGAGGGAAAGGAAGGGGAGGAGAGGTAGGGGAAGGGGAGGCGGCGTGGAGAAAGGAAGGGGAGGAGAGGTAGGCGGCGGCTGGAGGGTTAGGGCACGGGAGGGAGAGGGATCGGGGAGAGAGAGAGGGTGTGGGGCCGAGAGAGAGAGTGAGGGGAGAGAGAGAGAATTTTTCTTTGCAATTTTCCCAACTAATCTTCCAATTCCCTTCTTCCAGGGATTTGATTCCCCTCCATCTCGGGCGATTTGTTAGGGCACGGGGTCTCTCTCGCGTTATACGCGCGCGGGGTCGGTGATCTCGCGACCGCAAGGGCGGCGCGATTGTAGTGGTTCGGCCTGGGCGGAGGGAGCGCGGCACTCGTGGGGGCACGCGGGGATGCGGGTGACGCGCAGGGCGGCCGATGTTCGGCGGCGCGCTGCTGGGTTGCGCGGCGGGATGGGCAGGCGCGCGGGGCCTGGGTGGCGGTGCGGGAGTGGAAGGGGGGAATGGGGTTGCAGGTGGGGGCGGCAACAGTAGAGGTGGGGGCGGCGGTGGTGCGGTGGGAAAGGGGCCGAGGGGGTGGTGGTTGTCGGGGCAGGGGGCGGCTGGCGGGGGTGGGAGGATGATGGGTAAGGGGGTGGCGGGGGTCTGGGCCACAGGGGTTGGGTTTTCGGGAAGGGGTTGCAGAGGTGAGGGGGCAGCGGGAGGGGAACCTGTAGCGGCTGAGGTGGTGTCGGAATAGCCGGCCGGCCGATGATGTCCCCTGTTTCTTCGTCAAATACGGGCCCGAAGTCTTTATTTTCTTCGTTTTCGGGGCTGAAATCAGGTTGCACAGCGGACTCTACGAACTGACTTTCGTTGTCGATGAACGAATCTTCTTCGGCTTGCGCATCCAGCCATTCTTGAACTTTAATGCTTGAGACAAGTCGTCGCTTGAACTTGTGTCGTCGTGCACGTGTACGCGAATCCGGAGATATGCAACTCAAATTAAATTGCACACGCCAATATGTGACAGGATCGTGGAATCGTAAGAACGACTCCATAACCGCTCTGATACCAAATGATGCAAAACTGAAATTGCGCGACGTCGAAAATAACAATTTTTTGGTGGATTTTTGGTAGGAGAAACGGAGAGGTTGAGAAGAAGAAAAACTCGTCGGTAACGAGGGGTTGAAGGAGGAGAACCGCGGAGATCGCGTGGAGAGAAGAAGGAGAGGAGAGAGGGAGATAAAAATCTCAATTTTGATTATCACTTCATTGTCTAAAAACATTGGACTACTATCTCTTTATATAGGAGAGATGGGTTCACAAAAATAGTAAACTAATTAAAATTGACAACCGACTTGCCTAAACTGACTCTAACTAATTAATTGACCCACTTTCAAATTAAAATCTACGAAATAAACGTTGAGATCACATGCGATCTCAATTATTTAATTAGATAATTACGACCACTTAAAAACGTAGATAAAATTGACGACTAATTAATTAAATACATTCGGCCCTATAATTTGAGATCACGCTGCATCACATCTCCAGGCGCAGGTCTTCTGTTTAGAAGAGATACATCTCTCTCGGTCACAGGGTATGCTGATGCAGATTATGCTGGGTGTCCTAATGACAGGAAGTCTACTTCAGGCTTTATTGTCTTTGTTGGCAGCTCACCAGTCTCATGGAAGAGTAAGAAACAGACTGTTGTTGCTCGATCCAGTGCAGAATCAGAATATAGGACAATGGCACAAGGCAGTACTGAGATGATCTGGGTCAAGTCTGTCTTGACTAACTTAATAATTGAAGTACCTCTTCCTATGCATCTCAAATGTGATAATCAGGCAGCTTTATTAATAGCCAATAATCCAGCATTCCATGAAAGAACAAAGCACATCGAGGTAGACTGCCACTACACTCGGGACTTGATCCAAAAGGGGCTTATTTCAGCATCTCATGTTGCGTCAGGAGATCAAATTGTAGACATGTTTACTAAGGCTCTGGCTAGAGGTCCTTTCCATAGCTGTTGTTCCAAGCTTAGCATGATAGATATATATGCTCCAGCTTGAGGGGGGGTATTACAATACTCGTGTTATCTTATCGTTCATATTGTTTATTTTTATTGTCCTGTTTATGTAATTTACGCATAAAGTCTTTCTCCTATATAAGAGGGCTCTAGGGTTCGATGAATGTTATTTTTTCTTTTCCCTCTCAACAGCCTATCTGCTCTTCACTTCCTCCCCTGCATATGTATTTAGATGATATTTACCTAGTCGAGTTCTACACCTGCGTACAAATGTTCCCATCTCTCTTTTTGCTCCCCTTCCGAAGTGGACTGAGCCTCGAGTTAAATAAGGTCGGAAACCCGCTGCTCACCCTAGGGCATAGATATACATTCTCGCATGTTATTGTGGATATTGGACCTGGAGGAACAAGGAAGAGCCCAGCCACAACCTTCTCTATTCATGAAAGCATTTGTGATTGTTCTCAACTGCCTTCATAAGACAAATGGAGGATGGTGCCCATTTCTCCTTTTAGTTGGATTATTTGTCAGATGCTGGCAAGATTAGGAAGATCTTCCTGGGGTTTCAACTACAAATGATCATGCTGGTCGGGCTCCCATTTCTAAATTCCATATACCATCCATGAGACTTTTTTTGCTTTTTTGTCATTCTTGATGGCTGGAAGCCATAGGGATGTGATTGCGAATACTAGGAGTAGGACAGGGATAATTTTTTAGTAGTTGCTATTTGCATAAAACTAATTTCAAGATCTATGGTTCTCATAAGTGTGCATCTGGAAGATCAGAGCCCCAATTAAGGTCAAAATTCTTCTTTGTTTATTAAGAAGAAAGAGGTGTACGATATTATCATAGTTGATACTTGTTGTCTTTTTGCTCCACTAGTTACAAGACAGTGTGAGCATCTTTTATTCCATTATGTTTCCGCAAGGGAGGATTGCAGTGCACTTGGTATTCCACGCCTGGATTTATAATCAACGGTGTCTTTCTGGCACAACTTTAGAGGAGAGTGAAGACTGAAGAGGCAGTAGCGAGGCAACATGCATGCAAAGAATGGAGCGCTATAGGCATCTTGCAGTAACAGGGGCCCTGTAGGTGCAAACAAATGACATTGTTTTCAGATCCGCTAGACCTCCTTTCTCAAAAAAATCCGCTAGACCTCGTTTTATAATGTACCCAATTCTGTCTCACTACTAGAGCTCCAAGGAGGTTGTATCGTAACGTCGACCTTTGGCTAGGTCCTCTTTTATTGCAATAGGAATAACCATCAAAATCTAACTTTTACCACTTGCCTTTTCAGAAAATAAATGTTATAGGCATAAAACTAAATTAATAAGTGAATCTTTTGTTGTTTTCCAATATATGTTGTGTGCTAAAGCACACTACATACCAACAGGGAAATGCCGTTTAACCTTGTATCTTTATTTTAAAAAAAATAAAATACAAATTAAACACTTGCCATTGACAATACTTAATCAAGGGATGTCTTTAGGTTTAATACAACATCCCAAATCAATTTTTTTACTGACATCACTTAGGAAATTTAATGAAAATAACTCAAATTTAGGAAAACAAGCACACAACAATATACATCAGCATATTAGTGGGCACTCCCACATAGTTCTAGACTTGTATATAGTGGCAAGGATAAAAATAAGCAAAAAATGTTGCTTAAGTGAATGAAGCTACAGTTTGCCTTTTTTTTTTGAGTAGATACAGTTTGCCTTTTTAGGGTGATTATTTTGATGAGGAGGGTGAAGCTATAGTTTGTCATTTTAGGATGACTTTTCAATGAGAAAAGGAAGAAATAGGTGATAGTGTAAGATAGGAGATTGTTCTTAGTTGAAATGGTGTACTTGGAGAAACATACAAGGATCCAGACTTGTTAGGTAGGTTAGGTAAAAAGGGATATTTACACACTTTCCCTTCCAAATTTTACATTAAAACTTAACCCCTATTTTCTTTGCATTTACACTTGACTCACAATTGTCCTTTCGTTATTACACCTATGCCCCTATATTTCACTAAGGGAAGGACGATACTGTAAATTTCATGGGAAAATAGCAGCTCAAGTGATTGCAAAAGTTTGGGGCACGAGTATTATTAGAAAAACTAAGAAGGGTACAAGTGTAAAAAATCCCAAATTAAAAAACAAGATTTCTTTAATGACAAGGGATGACGCCCATGTCTATTAGGCTTAGCATTCATAAATTATATTGCATCAAAGAAACAACAGATGCATGGATGGTGAATATAGACACCTGACATTGCACACATGATGATCATCATTCAAGTTATCAAGGAAATGTAACAGAACCCTAGGAAGGAAAAGACTGCTGGTGCTGGAGAGATGGTCTCTTCATGGTGGAGAAGGCCTACAAAGCTCTAAGAGGCCCTGTGACTTACGACCCGTGAGGGTATGAGGCGGACTGCAAAAGGATATGGAAATGGAAAATCCCGACTCGGATGAAGATATTCATGTGGATCAGCAGAAGGGGCAGAGTGTTGACTGGAAACGACTGGCACGTCTCTTTACTGATTTTGTTCCAACCTGCTCCAGGTGTCATGAGGAAATTGAAGACAAGGATCACCTCTTTTTCAAATGCAGGTCATTTGCAGAAATTTGGCCTTTGTTTGGCGATCTAACAATCCGCTGCGATGGGATGAATGATTTTTGGGAAGACATTGAAGAAGGGTGGAGAGGTACCGAAAAGGAGCGATCTAGACACATAACACTCATTCAGGTAATTTGGATGGTTGGAAACGGTGTGGTGTTTCGTGGGGACAGATGGTATGGGGAAAATTTTGTAGCTCATGCTAAGGTGTTGGCAGAGGGTTGGGACATGTAACTTGCTTTCTGGCACAATGCGTGACTTGTAAAACTTGTAAATTTTCTTTTTGGTGATAAATAGTGAAGTTTTTGAGCATACACCTATACGCTGTAGGATCCTTTTTCTTTCAAAAAAAACTGACAAGCTATCACACATATAACATTTGTTACCATGAACTTGTAACTACTGCCCTTTCACCATGGAACCCAAACAACCTCCATCCTAGACATCTTGTCAGTGTCAGTCCATAAGTGTTCCAAGGCATTAGTTCCATAGCATGTCTTTCATCTTGAAGCTTCTCCCAAAGGAATAAAAAATGCTTCAGTCTAGCCAAGGAATGTCAGAATCAACCCGAACCATCTACGCATATGTATACATGATGAAAATGCAGACAGTGTCTCCTTAGGAAATCCAACAAAGTGGACACATGACAACATCCCCCAATGCCAACCTACTCAACTTATGCATATTCTAGTAGCCAACCTCTATTCTTAACCTTTCTAGACACTTTCATCTCCAACACCAACCGACAATCCTTAAGACAAGAATTGCCAGCCACCACAAAGGTGAACACACCACTCCACAACATGGTCTCATATTTCGTCGACACTCAATCGAATTTCAGTTTCGACAAGTGACCAAAGTCAATCAGAAACATCCAACATTTAAGGCCTTGCAATTATTAATTGAAGGGCTGGTCACTGATAGGCCTGAAATATCGTTGAATCAAAATTTTGTTTCAGCTAGTCATCAATATATTGGTCGAAACCAATGTAGGAAACATCGATATCAGTATCTGTACCGATATCGCATCGATACGATAATCGACGATATATCGATGCCATATCACAGATATCGGACCAATTTTATGAAGACAATAGAATCGGAAGAGCAAATATCAACCATATCGGCGATATATCGGCCATCTGTCGATACCGATATATCGCCGATATATCGCGATATGGCTTATTATGGTCGAAAACGATATTTAAGGCCTTGCACCACAAACTGAAAGAATAAATTCTTTTTGTTGTGTTTGGATCATCCGTGAATGGCTGATGGTTGGTTGAATTAATGGATATTTTTTTCTTTTTAGGAGGAAGTGTGGGTTGGAAAGTTGAGATTGATATCTTGTGGAGGTCATTAATATTTATAGGTTTTGAATGCCTTTCTCAAAGACCGGGCAATGGGACTGGTTCATTTTTACTGGATTTGGCGACCAGATACGGAGTGGAGAATGTAGAGAGATCTTCCTGTGGGTTCTTTTCCTACAGGATGGAATTGGAGGGAGTGGAAACTCAAATCTTTCTTGCATTTGACATGATCAGAGATTCAGCGGCTTGCTTCATGCATTGATGAGATGAGTGGCCCCTGGATGATGGGGATTTCATGGTTGCATTATAAGAAAACAATCCATTGATTAGAAGAGTGGCCCCTGGATGATGGGGATTTCATGGGTGCATTTCTGTCGATACCGATAAAAAAACATCAGAGGAGGAAACAATCCATAAGCTTTTCAAAGGACAATACCTTCAATAGACCCAAACGTGAGGGTTGGATCTTCAAGGCCTGCAATGCAAACAAAGAACAAGTACATTGAGCATCACAAATCTGATATAATTAAATCGAACTAAAAATCGAGTCTTTGCATCCAAGTAACAACCTTTATCGGGGAAGTTCAAGAATGCGTCTATTTTGGCAGCGGATATGGGGCTCTTGCAATTGTTACCGCAGCCGCCGCTATTGTTCTTGGTCCTGTCCCTGAGGAGTTCCCCGAGCTCCTTGTAGCAGGAGAGTTTGGAGGATCCTCCACCTCCGCCGGAGGCCCGGTCGTGGTGGCGGAGCTTCTTGTACTCCTTGAGGAGGTTGCGCCACTTGTCGGTGCACATGGTGGGGGAGCGGTCGTAGCCCCGGTCCCTCATCTTGGAGGAGATCTGCTCCCAGAGGTGGCGGTTGGACTTGGAGGTGTTGAAGAGGCGGTCCATCTCCCTCCGGAGGCCGATCAGCGCGAGGGTCTCCTCGTGGATCCACGTCTCCGCCCTCTTCTTCGGGGCCCTCACCTCGGGGTCCTCCCCGCTGCTCTCCGTCAGTATCGCCTGCGCCTGCGCCTGCGCTTGTGATTGGGGCAGCATCATCATGTGGCCGTTATGCTCCTCCTCGTCGTTGTACAGCTCCGTCTTCTCTGGCAAGTACATGGGGCTGGATCGGCGGCCTTCAGGCGAGCACGGCCATGCCGCCCAACCCTAGTGCTGGGAGTGACGTGGGCGGGAGAGATGGGTGGGAGTGGCAGCGCAGGAAGGAGGTGGAGGTGCAGGTGGAAGGTGGGGTCACGGGGCTCAGCCGGATCCGGATATCGCTTTTTATTGGATTCCATACTCGGGTATGGATGCTTACGGACGGATTCGAATCCAGGTATACCGTATTTTTTTATTTTAAATACATGGATATTAACAAATGTTAAAATTATCTTATTATATCCTATGAGTAATGTTAGAAATACTTTATATAATCATAGATATATACGAATTGGATGGAAAAGATATGATATAAATTTATTTAATATGTTTGTATCATAAAAATTATATGATAGGATCAAAAATAAATCTATGACTATTTATATATGAAAACGGATATACGGATTTGTTTGCGGATATCAACATGATATTCATATCCATACCATTTTAAAACGGATACGGATATGGATGACAAAATCTGTATAAAATGGATACAGTGACAGATCGGATATAGATATAACTGTAACTATTTACATCCCTACCCCCTCGCGGTTGGAATTTCATCGTAAATCAATGTGATATTACATCATATTTTTTATTACAACCCTCTTCAATCCTCCTAATCAGTCAAACGACTAAGTTATATGGAACTATCTACCACTGTATTTATTTTATATAGATTTTGATATCGGATGAATATATCATTTAAATATTAACAAATATCTCTGCCTATAAGTGTAGATTTATTTATTTTTAAATAATATCTAACATAATTATATATATTCCTTCACTATATAGGTTATGAAAATAATATAACTGATCGCATACATATCTAACTCATCATCCTTTTCTTTTTGGACTTATGATGAGCTTTGGCTATAGTCATCCTATCATTTTCTTTTTTCCACCTTAATTGGAGGAGAGAGAGAGATGAATAAATCTTTCATGTTTTGAATTCATAAACCTTTTGAAATCATAGATAAAAATCAAATCATTTTAGAACAAGTGTTGGAAGACAGACAACAAGCTACACCGCCAATCCCTTTTGGATGGTCATTATTTCAACTTTTCCAGCAACCAAACAGATGGATTTAATATAATAGAAAGAATGAATTCGATGTGTTTACCGTGTAAAATTTGACGTTGAAATGAGACATCAATATCATATCCGTATCCGATCCACTGTTGTATGATTCGTTTCTTGTTTATACAAATTTTAACATTAACATCCATATTTGTTTTATTGTGGATACGAATATAAAGATCACTTTGATATCCGTAAATATTTGTATGTCCAATTTTATAAATAATTATAATTTTAGAACCCTTTATGAATATATGTTACAAAAATTCCTAACAAAATTTTACCAAGTTCTTTCACTAAATTTGATATCACTGTTAAGAGATACCTACATTTAATATATTTACTTTACGTGTAAAAAAATCTTATAAGGTTATGTTAAAGCTAATTTATAATATAATTCTCTATTGTGCTTAAATCTGTTTTATATATCCGTATCTGTTTTTAAGGATATGGTATGAGGGAACAAGGAAGCTACACCCTGATGTGTAGCCAACTAGATGCACCTACCCATTTTTCATTAGTTTTTTATTTTTTTCAGGATACATAGGGGAATTTACTTAGTCTATTCAATAGAATATGTGTTTCAAATTTCATGCAAAACAAACATCCCTAAGATGTCCATAAAAAATAGATCAATTTCAGCAATTCTAAGATCGTTAAAATTTGATAGTTTAATAAATATGATAGAAGTGTCAAACTAAATTGAACTTTGATTGAGACAATGGTCATATGTAGTGATCTAAATCCTCCTCGGTTTCATTTCAAAAAAATTCAAAAACTAACGAAAAATAGGAGTGCAGCTAGTAGGGGTGTTCACGGGGTAGGTACACTACCCCATTTGATTGTGACATGCCTCGATCCGTCACTAGCAGATTATGGGCCGACCCAACCAGTTCCGATGGGTACCAATTTAACAAGTACCTGATTTAATTCTATGGGTAGTGGGTAACATAGAAATTTTACTTATATAAAGAACAAAAAATATTAGTAGATAAATATCAAATAAATGCACAAAACTTATTCTTATAATTTTTATAAAATAAATTTATCAAATATATGTGTATGGAATTCATTTTATATATGATTATTTATTGAGGAAAATGGGGCTGCCCCCTAGGGGGAGCTAACTTAGCTCCCCCCGCCCTATTTTCTTCAAAATTTTTTATTTTTTTTGAAAATTTTTTCCGTGAATATTCATCATTATATCCCTATATTATGTCATAAAAATTTCGTGTGAAACAGAGAATCCTACGACCTCCATCCAGACAGTCATTTTTTTAACGGTAACGGGATTTTTTAAATCAACCCCGTTTGGATGGAGGTCGTACGAGTCTCTGTTTCGAATGAAATTTGAATGACATAATATAGAGATTTAATAATGAATTTACACGGTTTTAGATTTCAAAAAAATAAAAAAAAATTGTGAAAAAAGGGTGGGGGGAGCTAAGTTAGCTCCCCCTAGGGGGCATACACATTTTACCCTTATTTATATTATGTCATGTATATATTTCAAAATGGACAAAGTTTCGAATACGAATATCGCCATGTGTTAGGTCTGATGCAACAATTGGTTCGACCTGACCCAATCCGAAAAAAGCCAATTCAAGACTAACAAACGTCCTTGGATAACGGGTTGAGTCGTGGCCTCGACTTTTAGACAAATCAAGGGCCCGAGCTGGATACAAAGCCTGCGGTGTATATGTATATATAGACATACCAACATCATTGGACTCAGCAAGCAACTCCTCGATCTCCCTTATCAACTTGTTTTGATTCACCACAGCAACGACGACGATGTGAGACGATCCACCCGAGTATCCAAAGATCCTAGCGGACGAACTCGCAGTGGTATGATCTTTTATGTTATACTTTTTTGAATGATCACGTAACTATATAAAAAATGGATGTAATGAATCTATGATTGAATGCGTTTATACATGGGATACGAATTTTGATTATGGTAACACATTTTATGGTTGCAATATGCCATGTATATAATACGATTTTAGAGTAGATACATTTTTTCTGCCTGTCAATTCGTACCAGGATTAAAAATATTCGATTTTGATTTCAAAGATAGTTTATTGTTAAATCTATATCGAATCATTTTTAGTAATTTATGAGGGAAAGTATTTAGTAGAGTGTTGGTTTGCAACGATGATAAGTATGATATGAAAATTTAACAAATCGACTTAGCAATCTATGTATCAATTTATATCCGACATGTTGGATTTGAGAATTGAACTAATTGACGGTGCATATCTAATCATGAGATTGCAAATTTACTCCACCAATTTAATTTTTGAATTCCAAACCGATATGATTGCAAATCATTAGGTTCCAAGCATCATATCTAATATTATCAAAATATTTTATAAGATTGCAAATCGTTGGCTCTTTTTGGTATTTTTAAATCACATTGGGAGTGTTTTACCCTCATTCTCATATGTGATATAGAATAATGTTTTGTGCACTTGAATTCAGAATTCACTACTTATATCATAGTAATTTAGTTGTTGATCATGGATTAATGCTAAAGTTCAAAATCTATTTAAATTGGCATGTTTGAATACGATGCGATCAAATTGAAGGTATAAAGATTACAACAAGCATGATCGGATACAACGACAAATGAATCTATCACGCATTCAAGCGTGGACCAAACCCGATCCGAACAGTGGGCCTTAAGCCATGCGTGCATCATCAATTCATCAAAAAATGTGGGCGACAACATGGGTAATAGATTTGAGCATAATGATCCATACTTTCTCGAATTGGGTCGATTTAAGCATAATGATCCACATTAGTAGTGGGAGCTCTCAACTGGGTAACTACTGGATACCCATTTTTTCCAAATGGATTTTTAATGGGTCATGAGTCATGATATATTGGCTACCCAACCCAGTACTTTTCAACAAGTACCCATGAGCAAGCTAGATACCCATTGACACACATATTTTGAACAACCCTAACATCTAGTTGGCTAGACCCCAAGATGCAACTTCATTAATCCCATAATTAAATATTTTTGTATATGTTAATATTTTTATATGCATTCCTATGCATATTTTAAGGTGAATGAAAATATGATAACACTTGTATTCATATCCGATCCTTTTCATGTCCCGAGTAATATGCTTTGAATTCTCACATTTACATAAATTTTAACCATTATACCACAAAGTGTTTTCGGTGGAACACCAACAAATGTTTCTGCAAAAGCTCTTCCCATTACTTGAGAATCACGTTTCTTGTTATCAGAATCCATGAAGGAAAAAAAATAATCAAAGAGGCTTATAATTTGCTCAAGGTAATTACAGAATTATATAAAAGGACCTTCAAAAAAGAGCTTTCATCGAACATTTACTTTTTTCCCAAAATAAGTTACAGCGATTAATTTGTGAACATTACAGAAACCCCAAATACATCTGTGCCAAAGAATCAACTGTAGAACTCCAAATTGATCCCACCAATTTCCCTGCATACCAACTTCGATTTGGAGGCGAGCTCGCAACTCTTGCCGAAAACAACACGAGTAAGTTCGTGAGTAGGCATCGGCTTGTACGAATCCGCTTCATGTTCTCTGCCATTTGAGATGGCATCTCTCGCGGGAACGACACTGTCCCACCAGAAGTTGTGGAGCACCTCGTGCATGACACGCCAATACTCGCGGTCCCGAAAGACGCGAAAGAGCGTGCTCCCATTGAGCGTCCAACAGTAAAGATCGACCCAATCACGGTCCATGATTTCCATCAGGCCCTGAATCTGTGGCATGTAGTAGTATGGAACGGACTTCCACGGAAGCGCTAGCTCGGGCTTCCCTTTGTTGTAGGGGCACTTCACCTCGAGGATCCCGCCATCTGGGTGGCCAAGGATCCCATCTGGGGAAGCGCCCAACCAACCGTGCTTCTCATCCGCGTGCACCGCAAATCCCAGTGTCCCAACTTCTCGGCCGGTGATGCGCTTGTATTGCTCGATTGCACCGAACTCATGGACAATGCCCCAATCCATGGCAGCCTTTGCAGCAGATTCGAAAACAACCGCATTGGATGCGAAGACCTTTTCATGCCAGAGCTGCACTCTGCGATCCGCCTTCCAGAAACCTATAGCAGTGCTGAATGTGCTCGTGGTCAGCTTGTCCTTGCGAAGTGCAAACCACTCCTCCGAACGTTGCGGGGCTTCTGAAGATGTACAGCGTGCAGACGCATCCGATTTTGGCGGGGTGAAAAGAATAATGGGCGACGAGTGCGACAGAGATATAGAGTACGTGGAGAAGGATCCGGATATGAAACCAGTGTACCTTTTGCTGAGGGGAGGAACACGGAAGCGCACAAGATGGTTGCACGCGTTCATGTTGCAAACTGGAGGACTTGACATGAATGGCGGGGTTCGGGTAGGACGATATCAAAGCATTTGCCCCGTGCAGCCTGTCCAAGTGAGAGGGTAGTAAGATGGCATTTATAAGCAAGCTCTCGTGGGCAGGGAATTGCGTGCAAGAAAATAACATGAGAATATGATGTCTTTCTTCCTTGAAGAATTTGGACCTCTCAAAGATGTTTGAACGTGCAAGAAAGGCATTTCAAAAGTATAAAAAAATGAGTATTACATACTTGCCAAAAATGTACCCAAAACAGGATTTTGCAAATTTGGAAAAGAAATGAGATTAAATCCACAGCAAGCAATAATGTTGATCTGACTATGGAGGTTGAAGTAGAAAACGGAAGAGCAGCACCAGAGTGCTTTTTTTCAGATAATATGTAAAATACAAGTACCAAACATGCTTGTTCTTCAGTGTTAGACTGTTAGTCAATTTCTGCATGTCCCCACATGCCTTGCGTCCCTCTAGTGCCACTTGTCAATGCCCACCCCTTCAGCATCCTACTCCTCCCTGTCTTCTCCTGTGAGGCCCTTAACTTCTAATTTCATCAACCACCTCCGGTATCACTTCCAAAGTTGTCCCCCTCGACTCCCTTGTCAATGTCCCCCCGTGATGACATAACGGCTGTCGTCGTCATAGCATTGGGGGGTGCCACGACTCTTGTGAAGCCAACAAAATCAGTCTCTTATCTTATCCTCTATCGGAGCTAGACCAACTTTTCTTCTGATCGTATCATTTCGAATCCGATCTTTACGTGTATGACCACACATCCACCTAGGAATTTGTATTTATGTTATTGTCATTCTCTGCACACGTCTATAGTTCACAAACCAACATTCACATCCATAAAGCATAGCAGATCTCAAGGAATTTTCTTATTACATAGAATAATAAAGACTCCTCTCCACTTTAGCCAACTTGCATTTATCTATGAGTAGCATCTCCATCAAATTCCCCATCATGTTGAAAAATAGATTCCAAATATCTAAAAGAATCCTTCTTATGAATGTTATCGTCACCAATCTTCACCTCAATTCCCTCACCATTGTTGTGCACTCCATATATTCAGTCTTAGGCTAGCCCTAATCCTTTAGCCTCTAATGCATGTCTCCAAACCTCAAGCTTCTCATTACTCCATCTTTAGTCTCATCAATCAACACAATATCAACGACATACAACCTACATCAAGGTATCTCATCTTGAATGTGACTAGTCAACTACTCCATAATCAAAGTAAATAATTCACAAATAATACTCTCCGTAAAGTTGAAACATGGATCATGCATAATTTGTCACATAAAAAAGCAGGGTGCTTCTTGGGAAGTTCTTGCGTAAGAATATCCGGTAGTTTGAAGTTCAAAGGAGCAATTTTCATTTCCATGGTACTATTGTGAATGGTGTGACAGTTAACCTCATTGTGGTTCATTCTATCATGAAATACAGGGTTGGATACGATATACATAGATAGCAAAGTACTGGGATAGGAAAATTACAAGTGTAAAGATATGTATGGAGAGACAATCCATATCACCTTACAAGTTACAAGGTTAGATTAATGTTCTACCCATGACAACAACAGATTGCTTCGCAGAAGAATCAAATTATCTCCAAGAAGGTAGCAAAGCTAGTAGTCGACAATGTGCCTTCATCTATCACAAGAAGGTAGCAGAACTAGTGGTAGATCACATGCCTTCATCACTAATAGCATACTCAACATACGAATAGACCGAGACGTTCAGATGCCAGTGTTCTTAAAATATGGTTGTTTCCTGGAGACACTTCAGATAGTTAAGACTGACACAAACATCATTCCAATGTTTATATCGTCTTCTCCATGAATTGACTAGTAGGAAAGACCACAAATTTGATGTCAAGTCTATGGTTGTCATACACAAGTTTTTCGTAACAATACTCATATCGTCTTGTCTCCTCAAAGTGATGGTTACCAATAGGCATTAACTTGGCACGAACATCAGTTAGAGCATGGTAAAACTTGTCTTTGCATGCATCCATCCTCGACAATCTCCATGGCATATTTTCCCTGAAAAGGAACCATGGCCATTTGAGTTTTTGCAACCGTAATGCCCCACAAAGTATGAGCCTTTCCAAGTTCCTTTGTATCCAAGAACTTCTCGAACTCCCAAGTCCCTACATTTTCCTCACGCCATACTCATATCATCAATATAAACAACCAATACAACACTCACATATTTTATCTACTTGACTGGATGATGCAGCGTGATCTCAAATTATAGGGCCGAATGTATTTAATTAATTAGTCGTCAATTTTATTTACGTTTTTAAGCGGTCGTAATTATCTAATTAAATAATTGAGATCGCCCGTGATCTCAACGTTTATTTCGTAGATTTTAATTTGAAAGTGGGTCAATTAATTAGTCAGAGTCAGTTTAGGCAAGTCGGTTGTCAATTTTAATTAGTTTACTATTTTTGTGAACCCATCTCTCCTATATAAAGAGATGGTAGTCCAATGTTTTTAGACAGTCAAGTAATAATCAAAATTGAGATTTTATCTCCCTCTCTCATTCCTCCTCTCCCTCTCTTTCTACGCAATCTCCGCGGTTCTCCTCCTTTAACCTCTCGTATTCCCGGCGAGTTCTCTTCTCAACCCCTCTATTTTCTCTTCTCGACCCCTCTCTTTCTTCTACCAAAAATCCACCAAAAAAATCATTATTTTTCGTATACACCGATTCCCCAGTTTGCATCATTTGGTATCAGAGCGGTTATGGAGTCGTTCTTACGATTCCACGATCCTGTCACATATTGGCGTGTGCAATTTAATTTGAGTTGCCTATCTTCGGATTCGCGTACACGCGCACGACGACACAAGTTCAAGCGACGACTTGTCTCAAGCATTAAACTCCAAGAATGGCTGGAGCCGTCCACGACGAAAAGTTCACCGTCAACGATGATTCGACCGCTGTCCAAGCCGTTGTAGGGGAAGAAAGGGGCGAAACGCTTGCTGGTCAGAATGTTTCAGATCAGTCCCCGTCATCAACGGCGGCCCCAATCGCTGTCCCAGCCCCTCCTACGGCTCCCCAGGCCGCCCAGACCCTCGCCGCCTCACCGGCGGTCCCTCCCGCAATCCCGACGACCCCATTCCAGTCCCCAGCCTCGTCGGCGCCGTCCCTCACCCCCGCAAGTCCGCCGTTCCGAACCCATCCCCACCCGCCATCTCTGCCATCGCCCTTTCCCCACCAACCCGCGCCACTCGCCCTCTCGCCACCTCTCCCCAGGCCTCCCCTCCTCCCACCATAGCCCCAACCCCGTGCACCAATCCCCATCCACCAGCGCCCAGCGCCCCTCGCGCCAACCCCATCCCTCCGCCAGGGACTCCTCGCATCACCGACCCTTCCCCCCTCTTCACGCTGCCGCCCCAGCACCCTCTCCCTCCCGCGCGCAGACCCTGCGGGCCGCCTCCCAGCAACGCCGCCCGCCTCGCCACCTTCCCTCGCCCACCCCTCGCGCCGCCAGCGCCCCCGCCACCTGCCTCCCTCTTCCCAGCACCGCCACGATCTCGCCCTCCTTCCGCGGCCGCGCCTCCTGCGCGAGAACGATGGGGATGCATGGACCCCCGCCAGTGTCACCTCCGTCAAACCCCAACCCGCCGCCTTTTGATGTCGAAGAAGGGAACCCTAATTGGGGGTCCGAGTGTTACGGGATGGCAATCCCACAAATTGTGGGATGGGAGTTTGAATGGGAAAAATTGTGAGGAAAAATCCCATAAAGCCCCTATTTGCAGAAAGGTCCAAAATGATAAGAAGGTAAGGAACAATGAAGGGGTACGAAAATTGCACCCCCACCCCTGGCGGCCGAAATATTTAAGAAAAGAGGCTGGAAATCAGAGAGTTAGGGATCTTCCTTACCCCAATAGGACTAGGACCTTGGGCTTCCCTTATAAAAGGACCCTATGACTTCATTCCTTAGCCACATCTCCTCTTCCTCTCCTTGTGCCATTGCTTCAATATGGATTCTCCAAGGACCATATTCTCCATGCCGCATCAATTTTTTGAGCATCACGGGAAAGAGACAACAATCAAGACGACGACGCCGTTCGCGCCGCACATGTTCTTCAACCACGACGGCCGCATCATCCCCGCCCGCGTATGGATTCCGTCGTTCGCTCCACATCAGTTCTTCCAAAAGACGACGGAATGCACCGAATCATCCTCCAAGCCTGCAGATCCCGCAATTCGTCAGGAGCCGAAATTTTAAAGCGGAGGAGAGTTGATGCAGCGTGATCTCAAATTATAGGGCCGAATGTATTTAATTAATTAGTCGTCAATTTTATTTACGTTTTTAAGTAGTCGTAATTATCTAATTAAATAATTGATCGCCTGTGATCTCAATGTTTATTTCGTAGATTTTAATTTGAAAGTGGGTCAATTAATTAGTTTAGGTCAATTTAGGCAAGTCGGTTGTCAATTTTAATTAGTTTACTATTTTTGTGAACCCATCTCTCCTATATAAAGAGATGGTAGTCCAATGTTTTTAGACAGTCAAGTGATAATCAAAATTGAGATTTTATCTCCCTCTCTCCTTCCTCATCTCCCTCTCTCTCTACGCGATCTCCGCGGTTCTCCTCCTTCAACCTCTCATATTCCCGGCGAGTTCTCTTCTCAACCCCTCTATTTTCTCTTCTCAACCCCTCTCTTTCTTCTACCAAAAATCCACCCCAAAAAAATCATTATTTTTCGTATACGCCGATTCCCCAGTTTGCATCACTGGAGGAACCCGACCTTTACATTCCCACTACTTTAGTATATAAAATAAAACCCGTATGACTATCTTTAAGCTATAAACTACTTTCTTCAACTTGCATATATACTCCCCCTCAATCTCGTAATCAAGAGTAGGACACAAGTACGTCCACCACAAGATCACTAGACAAAAATACATCTATCATGTCCACTTGATAAAAGGTTGGTTTTTTTAACTAATAGGATGAACTTCCATAAGAGATATGCCCAAACTTTGTATATTCATTGATGTAGAAGATGATGAATGCGGAAGCATATCAAAGATAAAGATAAAGAACATGATAAGAACATCAGGATTTTTTGTGAAACCCTACTCAATAAGGAGCATGATGAAACCACTAGAAAAGGCCTCTCAACGAGCTAGATACTCTGCTATTTCTCTCTCTCATATGTTACAGGTGGTGTGTCGCTTCTTATATAGCCCTACCAGAATAATAGAGTTACACTTACAGTAGATGCGGGACTAAACTTGTGTATGTAGTAATTGGACCCTAGAGGGATCCAATTACCAATTTATGACATATGACGCATACGTTAACACTTCCCCTCAAGCTAGAGCATGCAATGGTTAGTTTGGACAAATACAAAGAATCGCTCACTCACAATACAAGACACTACGGACAATATCGAGTCAAAGTATACTCTACCGTTTGCCTGATGACAGAGTTGCTTCTCATACCATGCTAGTGAGGATGAACTGAAGGATCGGTGTGTGAACTGAACCGGGTCTTCTCGTCGGAGAATGTACGCTATGTACTACGTCTGTTAGAGTCGCTGAAACTGAATTGGATCTCCTTGTCAGAGAACTGTGCTTTGTATTATGCATAGTCACTGAAACTGGATGAGTCTCCTCGTTAGAGAACTCTGGCCCGCAACTGTTCCATCTCTCGAAAGGGATGGATTGGATAAAGTCGTGAAAACATCCTTGTCGGAGTCCAAGGATGCTAGAGATGGAACTGAACTAGCTCTCCTTGTCGGAGAACTAGGTCTCTCGTATATTGGCTCAAAAAATGGGATCTCTACTCTGAGTCTTTATGAATCCACATGAAAGCCTCGAGTCCACACTGACTCGGAGAATGTGATCTCTAATCTTAGAATCCATATTGATCACATGAGAACCCTGAGTCCAAATCAAGATGGGGATCCTCTCACATAATGATCGCACATTTGTGAGGCTCGAACTTGGTAGAGCATGAAATCAGGAGAATACGAAGAACAGGAGAATCTAAAATTCTGAATATGGCTAGGAGAATATGATCCTGAATTGCAAAATTCGACAAAACACAAGCCCTTGCTCCCATACTGGTCGGAATAGATGACATCGATCAAGTTGGGAGAAGACCTGAAGCAGGGAAACAAAAACAATCCTATTTATTTCTTTTCCTTTATGTTTTTCATATAAGCTGTCTAATTTTTTCTGCTTTTCTTCTCCCTTTTTTCGTACGGATTTTTTAATAGGATTGTTGCTTTTTTCCTTTAAAAAAACTCACGGCCCCTTTGTAATTTTTTTAACTGGGCCCTCCTTTTTTGTGAATACATGGCCCAATTTGAGCCCCAAACTCATATCTTCCTTTGCACCCATTTTTAAAACCATGGTTACTTCATTTTTAGAAAAAAATACAAAAGCAGACCGACCCAATTGGATCGAGTCCCTAGTAAAAATAAACAGGAGCCTTCTATTCAGGGTTCCCAATTAGGAACCCCTTCTACTCGACGCCACACCCGATGGGTCTCCTGCGCCTTCTTTGAGATCGCTCAATCGCGTCGCTAAGGAGTCGTGCACGGAGGTTGGAGACTCGTGCAAGTAGAATAGCACCGTCAGGATTCTGGAGGGGCGATGGGCTCCATCGCCATTATTGGAAAGGATGGGGTTCCTCTTGTGGCCTCTGCTACTGTTGTTGCGAGATGGTGCCGCCTGGAGGGTAAGAGGGGCGGCACCACCTTTGGAACTTAAAGGACAGAAGGTGTTGTTTCTTAGGGGCTTGTTTGGAATCACAACCGAATGACACATGGAGGTGTTGGAGATCCTCGCACGAGGGAGGCACGCGAAAGAAGGGTTAGCAAGGGGCATGGGGTTTCTCACTAGAGATCGATCGGGGGTCTTCTTCGATCTTATTCTTCTTCGTCCAAATATATTAAGGCGATGCATGGAGATCAAGTGGTTTGATAGCGGCTAGAGGAACGGCTCGCCGGAGATGGTGCATTGCATGCTGCCTCAGGAGCAAGGGTCGTGCACCATCGAGCTTCTTCTCTGATCTTCTTCTTGGGTATAATAAGGTACGCCTGGAGGTGTGACGATCGCCTGGAACATGGGGTTGATTACCGATTGCCGGGACCGGGAGAACTAGGGTTCCAGTAACCCTAGAAGATGATGAACACTTGGCGAGGAAGTTAAGGTTCTGATAGAGGAACACTCGCCAGGGAGTGTGTTGCCTGTCTTATAGATTTAGGATTTCATCGAAAACCATAGATGATCTTCATAACTTGAACCAATCACGAACATGAACATTAATCATAAAAGCTTTAATAATAAATCATCATGAATTGACCAGCTCTAATATCATATCGAAAACGATGAATGCGGAGCGTATCAGAGATAAAGATAAAGAACAAGATAAGAACAACATGATTTTATGTTGATGTAACATGAGGAACCTTACGGATTTTTTTATTAATTTCCGTTCAGTTGTGTTGCAGGACAACTTTAGGTAAAGTAGTTGAGTCTGAATTTTAATTTATTCTTGTATGTAAAAGGCCCATTATATAAGGCCTTGCAGTATTTTCTTTTATTGTTTTACTTAGAGTCATAGTTTAATGTTTATTTGAGGGGACTTAGCCTATATAAAGGTCCCCACCCCATGGGTAGAGGACAATTGAATGAAATATTATTTTTTCCCACTAATTACCCTCTTTTCACACACACACACACTTTCTCTCTCTTTCTTCCCTCCACGACACCCTAACCCTAACTCTTCCCCATTTTTACACACTCTCTCTCTCTCTTTCTTCCCTCCACGACACCCTAACCCTAACTCTTCCCCATTTTTGTTGACGTCGCCGCCCCCTCTCCCTCTCTTCCCCGACATTGCATGTCACCTTGTCCTCACCCTTCGCCGCCAACAAGCCCCCCACCCATGGCAGCTGTCATACTCTCCAACCACCATCTTCCCCCTATCCCCACCACGCCGACATCAACCCATCACCACCCTCCCCCCTATTGTGTCATCATTGTTTCGTACGACTCCTGCCATCGTCTTCCACACCAATGCACTGTCAAAGTCACAACTCACTGTCTTTGTTCCCTACTAACGCAGCCCCGTTTCAGTCCAAGTTGCTGCAGTGCCTTCCTGCTGATTGTGGTAACAAGTGCTGCCCTATATTTCCATCCTATTATCTTTGATTGTAGTCTGTTACGCATCAATTGTTTGGTGGAGAACGATTTTCTTTTGCCTGTGTTGTTTTGTAATCTCTATTTTTTTGAAGACCTTTTGTTTTTGAAACCAACTCTTCGGGGGAGGCACGGCGTGGTGCTCGCCCCAAAAATTTATTAAAGGCAAAGATGCCCGATAATGGAACAGTTTGAAGACCTTTTGTAATCTCTATTAACTTGTGGTTTTGACTATTTGTGGTGGATGTTACAGTGCCTTTTGTTCCTCTCGACTTGTTAGATTCCAGCCAGTTCATTATTCAAAACTCTTTCTGATGTCATCCGCCCTTGTATTTTGGTTCTAATGCAAGTGATGTGAAATCCATTTTTTTCCTGTCAATTCAGTTGAGGTCTGGAACCGTTAAATGCATTTCAACTCCGAGATTAAACTTATTTAATCTTTAACCCCAAATCTGCCCTAGACAAGGGTTTCCTCGACCTTGCCATTGCCCAAAATTTTTTTATTTCTATTCATTTTTTTCCTATTACGTGTGGACATCATTGCATCAATTTGATATCAGAGCTTATTGATCTGTTTTGTTTTCATCATCTTGAATAGCATAAAATACAACAAAAAAGAAATTCAAAGAAAACCACAAAAAAACATGGCTGAAAAACCATGTTCTTCCATGACAGGTCATACCCACACCACCTCGCCCACATTAGAAGCCTTGTCCGCTCGAATGGAGCAAATATTCAATCTCTACTATGGACAGTTCACCACAATGGACAAATCACCACGTTGACTAGTCAGATGCTTGAGAAAGACCACCCTAATGAGACATCAATCAAGGGTCAATATACGAATCGGAGGCAAACCACACGCAGCAACACACCTAGTGACTCTAGTCCCTCCACATCCGATGGATATGCTAGTGATTGGCACGACCAAGATGGTGAAAGAGAAGATGAAATAGAAGAAGAAACTCCTTACACTCCACAGACCCGAGAAACCCAAACCCCGGCATATCAAACCTCAGGAAATCCACCACAACATAACAATGGAAATCGACTTCCACCCATGTTATGGCACTACACTGGATAACGGATGGGCTCGAGGTATCCGCCTCGATGTTCCGGAATTTGATGCGGACGGGATCCTGATGCTTTTGTAGACTAGCTCCAAAAGTTCAAACATTTCTTCATGTGGAAGAATATGCCCAGTGAAAGGAAGGTTCAATTTGTTACTATCAAACTTAAGAGACATGCCTTATTATGGTGGGATGGCTAGCAATCAGAACGCAAGCGAAAAGGAGAAGGGAAGATCCGCAATTAGAGCAAGATGAAAGCCAAATTGAAAACAAGGTTTGTGTCCGAAGATTGCAAGCGAGACCTGTATGCACAACTACAATCTTGGAGACAAGATGCCATGAGCGAGGAGTACACAGAAAGTTTCCAATCTCTCATGCATCGCAATCGACTGCAGAAGACTCCAGCCCAAAAAGTCACCCGTTACATGCAAGCGCTTCGTCAAGCTATTCAAGATGATCTCTATCTCTACAATTATCAAAATGTTGATGAGGCCTATAAGTGAGCGGAGCGAGCCAAAGCCAAGCTCACCAAAGGCTAGACAAAAAGGACGTCTTTCCTGTTGAACATCATTCCGCGGACTAGTGCCCCTATGACGGCCTCAAAGCTAAAGCTTCCTCATTGACTGTTGCCGATAAAAACCAAGCCAAACCCTCAAGTGTTGTTGTTTCTCGCCTCACTACTGAAAACCCTGGACCTGGCATTTTGGGAAGTCGACCTGTTGTGGGACCTGATACTTGTTTCAAGTGCTATCAGAAGTGACATTGAGCGGTCGAGTGCCCAAACACCAGGGAAGTTACTGCTCATCTATGCACTACGGAGGACCTTGGAGATCCTGCTCCAGATGATCAAGAAGTGTTTGAAGAGGATCAAGATGCATTCGTTTCCGTCACCTATGGAGTTGATGAGTACGAACTCCATGGAGTTGATGGAGACATATATGGACCTTTTCTAGTGATTGAACACGATGACTTTATCACTCCCGACAGCACACAACATGCATTTTACTCGCCCCAGCAGTCGATAACGCTGACAGTTGGCTACGACGCAGCATATTCAGAACCACATATACCTCTAAAGGATGACAATGCTCGTTGATTATTGACGGAGGTAGCGTAGAGAACTTTGTGTCCCAGGAAATGGTCGATGAGTTGGAATTGCCAACTCAACCACTCGATAAACCATACAGTATGGCATGGTTCCGAGGTGGCACTCAACTTCCGATCCATTGTCAATGCCTCGTTAGCTTCTCGATTAGCCCATCTTATAAGGATGAGGTTTGGTGTTATGTAGCTCATATGGATATCTGTCAAGTGCTACTAGGGAGACCTTGGCAATTTGATAGGGATACTGAGTACAAGGGAAAATTGAACGCGTACTCATTTCTTGTAAACAAGGTACGTGTGATTCTCAGGCCACAATGTGAGGCCCTTGCGACAAGTAACTTCTCTTCGAGCTGCGGCCACGCAATCTACTATAACTACTTCGTCGTCAAAGCCTTCGACCTCCGCTCCCTTATTGTTAATGGAAGCTCAAATGTTCCAACAGGAAGTTCAGAAGAGCTCAATTATTTACACGTTGGCGGGACATGAAGTGGACGAACAAGAGGCAATCTTAATCGAAGTTTTCCCTGAGTTACAACCAATCATTCAAGAGTTTGTGGAAATCATGCCATAAGAACTACCTGAAGGCTTACCCCCATTGCGTGATATTCAACACCATATTGATGATTGATCTAGTCCTGGGATGAGTTTATCACATTTACCACATTATCGAATGAGCCCGAGTGAACATGAAGAGATGAGCAAGCAGGTCACCGATCTTCTGTGGTGTAGTTATATTCCTGAGAGCATGAATCTTGTGGATGTTCCTGCTCTACTTACTCTAAAAAAAGATGACACATGGAGGATGTGTGTGGATAGTCATGCTATCAACAAGATAACTATCAAGTATCGCTTTCCGATTCTACACCTTGATGATATGCTAGACATGCTATCAGGTGATAAATTGTTTTTCAAGATGGATCTTCGAAGTAGGTACCATTAGATTCGCATTCATACTAAAGATGAGTGGAAGACAGCTTTCAAGACCAAAGAGGGTCTTTATAAGTGGATAGTCATGCCCTTCGACGTGTCTAATGCCCCAAGCACCTTCAAGTGTAACATGAATCATGTATTGCGACCATTCATCGGCAAATTTATGGTTGTGTACTCTGATGACTAAGGACGACCACTTAGCCCACTTGCGGTAAGTCTTGAAAACATTGAGAGCCCAACAATTGTTTATCTACCTCAAGAAATGCTCCTTCGTGTTTGATACGATCCTCTTCTTGAGATACATTATTGATAGGAGAGAATGAATGAGATGGATTAGACGTACCCGAGGGCTCTCTTATATAAAAGAATAGCGCTTGGGTTAATTACATGATAAGTACTCAGAGAAAATAAAATTACATAAAAGAAACATAAAGATATATTTATCTTAACACTCCCCCTCAAGCTGGAGCATATATATCTATCATGCTCAGCTTGGAACAACACTTCTGAAAAGGACTTCGAGATAGAGCCTTGGTGAAGATATCTGTCGTCTGATCTCCTGTAGACACATGAGAGGTAGATATGAGGCCTTTCTGTATCAAGTCTCGAGTGTAATGACAGTCTACCTCAATATGCTTTGTTCGTTCATGGAATGCAGGATTATTTGCAATGAATAATGCAACTTGATTATCACATAGAAGTTGCATAGGAACGGGAACTTTTATGGTAAGATCAGTCAACACCGATCTAACGCACATCATTTCTGCACTCCCTCGTCCATGTACTCAGATTCTGCACTTGCTCTAGCAACCACCGTCTGCTTCTTGCTCTTCCATGAGACGAGTGTTCAACAAAAACTGCAAAACCTAAAGTAGACTTTCTGTCCATGAGACATCCTGCATAGTCAACATCTGCACAAGCTGTCACCTCCAGGGATGCATCCCTACTGAATAAGAGTCCCGAACCAGGTGAGTTCTTTAAGTATCTCAAGATCATATAGATAGCATCCATATGTACCTTCCTGGGCTTCTCCATGAATTGGCTGACCTTGCTTACTGCAAACATAATATCTGCATGGTGATAGTAACATATAAAAGCTTCCCAACTGGTTCTCTATACCTCCTACTATCAACTTCCTCAGTATCCTCATCATACAATTTCATACATGGATCCGTAGGAGTCATACTTGTCTCAGAGAGGAGATCCATCACAAACTTTCTCTGGGTCATCACACTAGACCACGAAGATTCCTGGCAAACTCTAATCCCAAGAAGTAGCGAAGGGTACCAAGGTCCTTGGTCACAAATTCTTTACCTAGGAATTTCTTGGCTATCTGAATGCCTTAAGCATCATCTCCTGTAATAATAATGTCATCTACATAAACAAGAATGGCAACCGTACCTTTCTGTGTCTTCTGAACAAAAAGTCAGTGGTATGCAGTGGACCTCACAAACCCCTGTTGCTCAATCAACTCTGACAGCTTTTGATACCAAGCCCTAGGACTCTGCTTCAAGCCATAAATGGCCTTATGTAGCCTGCATACCTTATGGGACTTTCCCTCAGCAGTAAACTAAGGTGGTTGCTGCATGTAAACCTCCTCCTGAAGGTCTCCGTAGAGGAATGCATTCTTCACATCAAGCTGAAATAATGGCCAATCACGTGAAACTGCAACAACTAGTAGAATTCGTAGCGTTGAGTGTCTCGCTACTGGAGAAAAAGTGTCCTGATAATCCACCCTATATGTTTGGGTGAAGCCTCTTGCCACCAACCTTGCCTTGTAACGATCCACACTCCCATCTGTGTTTTGCTTAATGGAAAATATCCACTTGCAGCTTACAATCGAAGCACCTCGTGGAGCATATCGGTCATATCGATATTAATATTGATTCATGACTTATAAATAATGGAAATGGATTTCATTCAAGTTTTTATAACATGAAATACTACAAATATACACCTAGAAAATACATATGAATCATTTATGAGGACTATGATCCTCATAGTGCACATATTGGTCATATCGAACATATCGCTGATATTGTTAGTTGTTGACATACTATATATATATATATATATATTGAAAATGGAGTTCATCTAAGTACTTCGATCACTAAATAATTTACAATGTACTCTTACTCTCTTAGATAACACACATCGATCATCTATGAACCTTATATCGCATATATCGATACGGTTGTACGGTTAGTTGTTGACCTATATATATATATATATTGAAAATGTAGTTTATCCAAGTTCTTAGATCACTAAATAACTTACAAATATACTCTTCGATCGCACATATCGATCATCTATAAAGCTTATATTGCATATATCGATCATTTCGAACATATCGATATTAATGTTGATTCATGACTTATAGATTTTTTTGAAGAATTGACTTATAGATATTGGAAATGGATTTCATTCAAGTTTACAACATGAAATAACTTGTAAATATACACCAAGTTGAAGAACCATTGTATGCACCCTCCTGTCGCACCATACCCTACCAGTACGGGGACATGGAGTGTTTTCTCTGCTCCACGCGATGCTTCGATTGTAAGCTACAAGTGGATATTTTCCATTAAGCAAAACGCAGATGGGATTGTGATCGCTACAAGGCAAGGTTGGTGGTGAGAGGCTTCACCCAAACATATGGGGTGGGTTATCAAGACACCTTTTCTCTAGTAGCGAGACACTCAACGCTACGAATTCTACTAGTTATTGCAGTTTTACGGAATTGGTCGTTATTTCAGCTTGATGTGAAGAATACATTCCTCTACGGGGACCTTCAGGAGGAGGTTTACGTGCAGCAGCCACCTGGGTTTACTGCTGAGGGGGAGTCCCAGAAGGTATGCAGGCTACATAAGGCCATTTATGGCCTGAAGCAGAGTCCTAAAACTTGGTATCAAAAGTTGTCAGAGTTGATTGAGCAACAGGGGTATGTGAGGTCCACTGCAGACCACTTACTTTTTGTTCAGAAGACACAGAAAGGTACGGTTGCCATTCTGGTTTATGTGGATGACATTATTATTACAGGAGATGATGCTCAAGGCATTCAGATAGCCAAGAAATTCCTAGGTAAAGAATTTGTGACAAAGGATCTTGGCACCCTTCGCTACTTCTTGGGGTTAGAATTTGCCAGGAATCATCGTGGTCTAGTGATGACCCGCAGAAAGTTTGTGATGGATCTCCTCTCTGAGACATGTATGATCGGATGCAAGCCTGCTACTACTCCTATGGATCCAAGTATGAAATTGTATGATGAGGATTTGAGAAAGTTGATGGTAGGAGGTATAGAGAACTAGTTGGGAAGCTTTTATATGTTACTATCACCAGGCCAGATATTATGTTTGCAGTAAGCAAGGCCAGTCAATTCATGGAGAAGCCTAGGAAGGTACATATGGATGATATCTATATGATCTTGAGATACTTAAAGAATTCACCTGGCTCGGGACTTTTATTCAGTAGGGATGCATCCCTGGAGGTGACAGCTTGTGCAGATGCTGACTATGCAGGATGTCCTGTGGATAGAAAGTCTACTTCAGGTTTTGCAGTGTTTGTTGGACACTCACTTGTCTCATGGAAGAGCAAGAAGCAGACAGTGGTTGCTAGATCAAGTGTAGAATCCGAGTACATAGCCATGATACAAGGGAGTGCGGAAATGATGTGTGTTAAATCGGTGTTGACTAACCTTACCATAGAAGTTCCCGTTCTTATGCAACTTATATGTGATAATCAAGCTGCATTATTCATTGCAAATAATCATGCACTCCAAGGACGAACAAAGCATATTGAGGTGGACTGTCATTACACTTGAGACTTGATACAGAAAGGCCTCATATCTACCTCTCATGTGTCTACAGGAGATCAGACGGCAGATATCTTCACCAAGGCTCTATCTCGAAGTCCTTTTCAGACGTGTTGTTCCAAGCTGAGCATGATAGATATATATGCTCCAGCTTGAGGGGGAGTGTTAAGATAAATATATCTTTATGTCTCTTTTAAGTAATTTTATTTTCTCTGCGTACTTATCATGTAATTAACCCAAGGGCTATTCTCCTATATAAGAGAGCCCTCAGGTACGTCTAATGCATCTCATTCATTTTTCTCTCATATCACAATTGCAGTAATATGTGATTGGTCGCTTTTCCAATTGGATGTAAAGAATGCCTTCTTGTATGAAGATCTGCAGGAGAAGGTGTACATGCAGCAACCACCAGGGTTTGCTACTGAGGGGGAGTCAACTATGGTGTGTTGACTTCACAAGGCCATATATGGCCTTAAGAAAAGCCCGAGGGCTTGGTTTCAGAAGCTATCAAACTTAATTGAAAAGAAGGGGTTTGCAAGATCCACTTCAGATCATTCTTTTTTTGTTAAGAGAACTCAGAGAGGTACGGTGGTTGTTCTGGTTTATGTTGATGACATTATTGTCACTGGCAGTGATGAACAGGGGATTCAGGGAGCTAACGATTTCCTTTGGCAATAGTTTGTGACCAAGGATCTTGGCACATTGCACTACTTCCTTGGCCTAGAATTTGCACAAAATCAGAAGGGTATGGTTATGACACAAAGAAAGTATGTTACTGACCTTCTATCCGAGACGGGCATGACAAGTTGCAGACCTGCCACTACACCAATGGACCCTAATGCTAGGCACTATGATGATGATTCTGAAGAAGTGGATAAAAGAAGATACAGAAAGCTGGTAGGAAAATTGTTATATGTCACCATTACCAGACCTGGCTTATCATTTGCAATGAGCATGGCTAGCCAGTTTATGGAGCAGCCCAGACAGGTTCATATGAATGTAGTTTGCATGATTTTGAGATATCAAAAAACTTCCCCAGGTGCGGGTCTCCTTTTCAAGAGGGATACGTCCCTCACAGTCTCTGGATGTGCAGATGCGGATTATGCTGGATGACTCAAGGATAGGAATCCACTTCATGCTACACGGTGTTTATTGGTAGCTCACTAGTATCGTGAAAAAGTAAGAAACAAACAGGTGTTGCTCGATCCAACGCTGAATCCGAATATAGGGCTATGGCCCAAGGAAGCACAGAAATGATGTGGGTCAGATCTGTCTTGACCGACCTAACTATTGAGGTGCCTCTACCTATGCACTTCCAATGTGATAATCAGACTGCATTGTTTATAGCTAACAATCCAACGTTTCACGAGAGAACAAAACACATTGAAGTAGATTGTCATTACACTTGTGATTTGCTCCAAAAGGGGTTGATTTCCACTTCTCATGTTGCTTCATGTGATCAGACGGCAGTTGTGTTTACCAAAGTGCTTGCGAGAGGCCCTTTTCATCATTGTTCTTCCAAGTTGAGCATAATAGACATATATGCTCCAGCTTAAAGGGAAGTGTTGAGATATCTATGGTCTTTAGTCCTTATTTGTATTTGCTTATTTCTCCTGTCTATAATATGTAATTTTCCCATAGAGCTTTTCTCCTATATAAGAGAGCTATAGGGCTATGTGGAATGCATCTTTCGTTTTCACCTCAACAAAGCCCCCCTAGCAAACTGGAACGATGCTAGTCATCCAGGAGTCGGAAGGTTGAGCGACATCAACACAACCATCGACATAGGAAACGTCGCAACCTCTCCGTTCCACCCCCCCCCAACTGCGGCGACGGCAAAGGGTCGAGGAAGCAAACTTGCAGCGGAAAGTGGAATCGGCCGATGGCTAACTCCGCCGAGGAAGTGGGACAACAACCATGTGGACAGTCCATCAACAGCAGAGTAACCTCAGGGTCCGACCCTGGCAATGTTCCATCATCCAAAATCTACACCACCGAGCCCAGCTTCCTAAGAGGCAGGCCCAAGCAAGAAACCGTACGGGATAAGAAAGGTATACCCTGCACCTCTGCCACCCTCGACATATGATCCACGACCCCATCCGCAAAACGTAGTGGTCGCCACAGCAAGCCTCCTTCACCACTCTTCGCAAGCAGGTGTCCCAGTTGATGCTCCGATAGGCCCCTAACACAGCAAATGTACCCTCCCAATTCCACCACGTCTCCGGTGAACGCAACACCAACTTCCATCAAGAGGGTCGCCCGCACCCACGGCATCGAAATGGAGTCCTCCAGCTAAGAACCAATAAGGAGGCCACCAGCACAGGGACGAGATGGCGCTCCAACCACCGAGGCGAAAGATCTGAAGCCCATGCTCGCTTTTGGCGAACAGTTCAAACACTCGCCCGGTGTTGCGCCTCTATCCTACCCACCGCAGCAGTAGGGCAACTGGAAAACAAACAAGAGATGCGTCGATGTCCCACCTGCCCACACGAGAAGCATCTAGGAGGAGACGTACATTCTGCCGCCAAATGCCCCCACGTCCGCACCTGAAACACCTCCGGACATGCTTCTTACGGGAAACAACCACCCAAACATTGCCATCCTTCGAAGCCTCCTTAGGGCAGCCAAGGTCACCAGTAGGACAGGAGAACTGCGAAGTGGAACCCCTTCTCCATTCCACTTCCCCGACCTGAATCTCCCACCTAAGCCGCTCACACCATCTCCTCCTTACCATCCCTTTTGTCGATGTATGCTAAATGTCGGAGCATAGATGTGGCACTTGCGTTCTTCAAAGAAATGCATGTGACTGATGCCGGGTGGCAGTAAAGAAGGGAGTTGGATCGCCTCCACCAGTGGTGAATCTTGAGGAGCTCATGATAAAATATAGCATTGACGATGCTAAGGCAACATCCAACGATGTCGATCTCGCTTCGAAGGTAGATGGTGCATGTGGGTAGGGACGAAAACGAATACGGATATATCCGAATATCCGCTTACCGTATTCGAAAAATTACGGAATACGAATATCCGGATTCGGATATTGATTCGAATACGAATAGAATACGGATATGGGTTCTAAAATTTTTTTCGGATACGGATACGGATATGGTAATGGCATAAAAAATCAGATTTGGATCCGAATATCCGAATAAAACATTTATTTTATAACATATTACTTAATTTAATAGTAAGAACTCTATAGGCTAAAGTGCAAATACACTCTCTCACCGCTCCTCTTCCCTCTTTAATTGTGTAACCCTAACCATTTTCCCAATTTCTCATTGGTAAGAAACTGGAACGATGGCATCTCCCATTCCCTTCCCCGTCACCCCGATTCCCCATCCTCCTCCGACCTCGTGTCCAAATCGCTTCACTGCGGCCCTCACCAGCCCATCACCACTTCCTCGACGTGGTCGCGACTGACGACATCATGCATCAACAGTAGGCGGCAGCAGCATTCCTTTCCAACCGGACTCCTCCAGTCTTCCTGTTTCATTTTGGGTATGATTTTGGATAATATTATGTGATAAGCTCGACTATTTTTCTTTTTGTGCAACTTAATCTCTGTTTTGGAACAAGAAAATACATCTCACTTAGACGAAATCTGTGTTTTGATGGTTTTTAGTTTGGATTTATTGGTTCCTCCGGGTCCTGCTTTTTAACAGGAGAGGAGAGTTTGGGAGCGTTGGGTAGCTTGTATGTGTGTGTTTCATGATCTCAGAAACGGAAAGGGAGTTGATTCTTATTATTTATTAGGGGGTTGATAGACGGTTCTTTCTGCAATTGTGAGGAAATGGACGTCCTTAGCTCCCACATCTATAAATTGTGGGAGCGGGTGGGCCTTGAAACAAATGCTTCCTTTGACAAAAGAGATAAAAGTATTATATAGACAGAAGAATAAGCAACGTGTCAAAAAAGTTATCATATTGTTTGAACTTCTTATCTTCTCATCCACAATCACGAGCATGTAGTGAATACGAGTAATTATTGAGACGAGTAATTTTTTTAAACCACTATGAATCATGATAACAACTCAATTTGTGTATCTACATGATCTTTAGATATGTATTCGAATACGATGTTTATTGGATCCATATTCGATTTCATTCTTTATGCGATCCGTTTTTGGATTCGCTCTTTATTCGATTCGTATTCGGGTCCGTTCAATATTCGATCCGTATTCGGATTCGATAAATATCCGATTCGGATTCGTATCCGTATTTTTAAGGATATGGTTTCCTTAATGCATATCCGAGTCATATCCGTATTCGTATTCGATAGAGATGAAGCAAATATGGATATGGAAATAGGCATATCCGATCCGTATCAGATCCGTTTTCATCCCTACATGTGGGAAGTTGGATTTTGTGCTGCCTAGGACCAAATTCTCGGAGAGGAGCGCACAGTAGCGATAGCGAGAGTCGAAGACCTTGTTAACGTCGAAGGGCATACAACGGAGGCGTCGGCTCTTGTTGGAGATCTTGAGGATTTTAGAAGAGGTGCCCAATATTGTTTTGTTGTTGCTGCATGCATTGATGATTGCTTGAATCCATGCCACTCTGGGGTTTCGTGAATGCGTGAGGAAGATGAAGTTGTGTATGGGGTCCCCCCATTTTTTCAAAACCAGGATGGCAATCATAGAAGTCGCCTAAAGGGTAGCATCGTGCAATATCCAGCTTGGAGTGTGTTGGTGGCTCGGAGAGTTGGTGTGCTCTTGACTGTTGGAGATGGTTTATTGGTTGAAGACGAGGGTAGACCTTCACTTCAGATCTTCGAATTTAGACCTAATAGAATCGCATGCATCTTGGATGGCTACTGCACTGCAGAACTTCTTCAATCACTCTAGGGTTTCACAGAGAACCCCAATAAGAATCTAGAGATGATCAAATTGACGTCGGCGTTGATAATTAGGGTTTCAAAAAACCCTAGAACTGAATCATGAACTTGATCGTGAACATAAATATATAATAATAATCTTCAAACCCAAATCTTCAAGAACAAATCTTGAATATAAAAATATATCCTCAAAAATCAATGCGATACCATGTAGAAAAAAATAGTGCGAAAGCGTATTAGAGATAAGAGATATAAACATGGAAAGCACATCGGGATTGTACGTAGAACCCTACTCCATAAGGAACGGGATCAAACCACCAGAGAAGGAATCTCAAGGACTGGTAGCCTGTTATTCCTCTCTCTCTTTCAAATGTTACAGTGGATGTGGAGCATCTTATATAGCCCCACTAGAATGATTGAGTCTTGCTCACAGCAGATGTGGGACTAAACCAGTGGATGGGTGATTGGATCCCTCAAGGGTCCAATTATCATTAACGGTCCATCTATGATGATGTATACTCTAACACTCATCGTTAACGACCTTCTAATGCACAATTATATCATGTCACTCCCCTGGATCTCTTTCATCCTTAATTCCATCTGAACATGCAATTACTACATCAGCCATGATGTGTTTCTCCTCGCTCTTTCGACGCAGATTCCTCCACCTGATGTAATGTCCAAAAGCTAGTGGCTAATCCCCTAAAGTCCTCCTCTAGCATCCACGACCTCTCGAATCTAAATAGAGAATGAGGGTGCATCCCCTTCCCAAAATCATCGCAGATGGGCCTACGATCCAATCGAAACCTCAGCAATACTCAAGCTGAGGACAAAGGAAACATCTCCAACAACTCTACCAAAGCCAAAAAATCAATCCAGGCGTGATCCTGACAAACTACTCTTCTACGTGAACCTATCGTTCGTGGCATCCATGACCTCCAATGCCAACTTCGCAATCAAAGCCATCAACCACGTCGAACTAAGGTCATGCATGATCCTATCGCTAGAATGACCTGCGGCAAACAATGTGAAGTTAAAACTACCACCAACTAGCCATGGCAAGTTTTCAAACATGCCTCTAATCTTACGCAACTCATTCCAAACGCCCGCCCTATGAGGGCCACCAACATGTCCATAGACCGACAAAAGTATCAAACTCAAGCCGTTGAGTGCTTGCTCCAAAACCATCGACAGATCTTAGACCCACCTTCACTTCTATCAATGAAAACATGTCTCCCTTTCAGGCCAGCAACACACTACCCACATTTGGAACAGGCTTGAACTCCGTCAATCAAGGATTGGTTGTCGATCTCCATATCCATTAATCCCAAACCTCAATCAATGTTTCATATAAAAATCAAATCTACCTGCCATGACCTAAGGAGACCCCTAACCGCATTTCTCTTCTCTCGGTCCCAGCCCCCTCATGTCCCATCTGACAATCTTCATGACCTAGTCGGAGGGTAATCGATGGACATCTTGACATCCAAACATTCCACAACCCGTGGGTGAATGTCCATCACTTGATCTTGGAATTTCGCAGAGTTCAGTTGACTAGATGTCATGTCACCCCCAACAGTTTCCCTCATTGCATCATCCTCAACGTCCATAAAAGGGTGGACCTGCAATTTATCATCCATCTCGTGTTCCGATCACCGCCTTGCATCCAACTTCCTTTTTACTGAGAGAAAGAAAAATGGGGTCCAGTCATGAACTTCGCGTAACCTCTCCGGGTGCCAGTTGCCAGTGTTGCAGAAGATGGTATTCGATATTCAGTCCGAGGGATAACTGAATAGAGAATAATCGGTATTCGGGTGACTCTTTGGAATTATTCAGTTTTGTATTTTTTAATATAAAATTATTTATAATACATATATTCTTATATTTTTATACATATATGGTCATTATTTAACATGAATCCAAGATAAAAGTACCAATCAATATAATAGATATATATATAATTTGTGGTGATACCGTGGTAAAATGTAACCCATAAAAATTGAAAATTGAAAATAAAATAAAATATCAAAAGTCAAACTCCGGTCGGCCTAATAGTCGGGTCAGTCGGCCGACTATTCGGTCGGGTTGACAATTTCCCGACTGGAGGTTTGTTCAGTCCCCCCCACCGCATAGTTAGACTGACTATTCGGGATAGTCGGCCGACTATTACAACACTGCCAACTGCCTTTGTCGATCATCCTGAATCGTTGCCAAAATCATTTACTTCTCCTTTCTTCCCAGCTTGGGAGCACACATGTCAGACGTGACGCACTTGCCCCAACCCCCAATCTCACTCAGAGGTCTTTCACTTCCAGGATCATTGGATACCCAACATCCGAGAGCAGCCATTGCTGCTCCTCAACATCTGACGAACCCACCTCCATAGTGGGTATGCAAACAGCAGTCACCACAGCACTTGAGGCAGATTGAGTCATCAACCTACACCTTTCGTCGAATTATTGCTGCCCAGAACAAAAGCAAACTTCTGCTCTGAAACAGGAACCAACCCTTAAGGATTAAAGAGGCTCTATAATGGTTTGGGACCAGACCCCCAATGGGTCCATCAATCGCTCCAGCAACACAAAATGGGTCAATCTCTAGTTGGCATGCCCACTTATAAGCAACAATCATTAATCTCTATTAGGGAGCCAGAGAAGGTGATGTCATCCTAAAGATCCCTGAACTAATGATTGAGGATATGGGAATGCAAATACTAGGCACTTGGTGGTTGACCAACTAAATACATGATTAGCCTGATGTGCACTGGTGAAGGATGGAAGGCTTTGTAGATGACCAAACAGGGTAGTAAGCAAATTTCGATTGTACTCACAAGCTGCAACTTCACGGAAGAACAGGAAAACACATAAATTGCTGAGCTGACTTGAGGAACAATTATTGTGACAATCAAATGAAAGCATAATAGGTTAGAATAATTGTTAACCACTTTCCACTAGCAAAAAGAATGAGAGAAAATAAGAGAGGTATATTGAAATAATTGTAAATCAACTTCCAGTAGCAGGGGATACAATAGAAATAAGGGAGATTAATTTCATTCACCCATGAATTGTAGCAGACATTTCAAACAAAATTCAAAACAAAAGAAATAAACCGCTGAAGCTAATGCAAACCCGAGACTCCGAGTGCAAGGCGAGGACGATAAGCAGGACTGGCAGCTGCCATAGTTGGGTAAGGCCCTGAGACGAGGAAATAGAAGGTTAGTGGGTAGAAAAAGGGAGGAATCGCTGCCGAGACAGGGGTAGGGTGGTGGGTGTAGAGTTGAAATAAAATGAGGAGACAGGAGAAGAACGTGGTGGGTTCTTGTGGGGACATAAAAGAAAGGGTTGCAGGACTGCAGGGGAGAAGAGAAGGGGGCTGGGGAAGAGAGATTGAGGAGAAAAAAGAAAAGAAGCGGGGGGATGGGCTGGTGGGGAAAAAGGAGAAAAGCTGAGAGGCAAAAAGCGAAGGGCTGGCAGAGAGCGGTGGAAAAGGGAGGGAAAGGTATCGGGGTGGGATGGGCGGAAGTGGTAGAGAAGAAAAGGGAAGAGAGAAGAGAGTTAGGAGAGGAAGGTACTGCTCGTATGGGTTACTGGTTTCTCCAAATCTGACCCCCTAGCCTCCCCTGCTGTCCCCATTTTACAAGGGAGGCTGCTCCATTAAAATACAAAGAAGAATACACAATTACATGGGCCGCACCATACAAATATGGGCTGGCCCATCTAAACTGTAGACTCGAGAAAAATACAGCAAAAATTACAAGAAAACCTCTAAGAAACAACATAATTTTAAAAGACTCTTGGACCTAGTCCCTGATTCCTGAAATTTGCCTTTGGCCTCTAAGGTTTGGGCCTGACCTGCATCAGAAGGTCTAAAGAGCTTAAATAATAACCTACACAGTAATGGGGAAAACATGTCAAGTTATCATAGTAGGATCGGTATATCTGCATTGATAAACCCACAATGGAGGTATGTTAAAGTAAAAGATATCAAAAAATGTGAGATCCTAATCCATATAATACTTGGTTACATGTAAATTGCTCTGGGAGCGAGCGTATTCTAAGAAGGCACATTTCTTGTCAGCCATCTTGACGCAAGAGGAATTTTCAATCCTAAAATGAAATACCAAAACTCCCTCCCCCTAATAAATGAGGGTACACCATTGATGAGATAAATCATACAATTATTGCATCTTTCAAGAAATTATTAGGAATCTTTGTATAAATAATAAGTGTGTTTGTTTCTCCCTCCCTCTACTTTGTTTTTGTTTTGCGTTTTGAATAAAACCGTGGGGCAAGCACCATCGAGTGTCTCCCCTTCTTTTTTGGACTTCAAAAAAAATTAATAAGTGCTGAACCTTTAAAAATGCTCTCCTCAAAAACGTGGCAACCCCAATTCATATAGCACTTTGTTACACAAGCACATTTTAAGAAACGTTTGATTTGACATCTCAAGGAAAGAACAACAAATGCAACAATTCACGAAAAGAAGAAAACTTCAATCTAAAATGCAACAATTCACAAAGGAAAACCCTCCAGCAAAAAAATGAGGGAGCACAATTGATGAAATAAATCGTAAGAGCCTCACATCTTCCAAATAATGATTAGGAATCTTTGTATAAATAAGGATCATATCCAAGGAAAACGACAGCCCATAAGGATGAACACATGTGAGACGTCATCCCAACCATTTAAGGAGATGTCGCCACAACCAACTGACCAACCAAAATAAAGAAAGTTTCATCTCAAAATATCTATTCACCTTTTCACCTTCATTTGAAGCGACATATTAACAAGGCCTAAATGTACCTTGACAACCGAAAAGACACGTGTGCACAAGTTTTCTCTGCTCCCCATTAGCTTTAGTTATCCACTTGGTTAGCTATGAGTCATCCAAAAACCTCATACCGTAAACACCCCCCATCTGCAAAGTCTGAACACATGTTATGCCAGCCATCTAAGGGGATGCATCCATAATCCACCAACCAAGCATGTTCAAGGCAATTTCTTCGTGGAGTGATGATTCGCCTTTTCATCTTCAATGGGGGCATAAAATACGACGACATATGACAGAAAGATGAACGACTTTAAGAATTCAACCACCCTCCCTTGAGAACAGTTTTAAGACCAACACTTTAACCTTTGTTTACTTTTGTCAATAACCATGTCCACTCAAAGGCATGTTAAAAAAATGCATAGACAACGATGATATTGATATTACAAGGAACACAAGACCCTATAAAAATGTGTCCCCGAGGCCAAAAGAGACAAAAATAAATTTTAGATGATTCATCTTGAGGCCTAAGACATACTTGAATGCATCAAATAGCCTCAAATTTCAGCGAAATTCGGTCGAATTTATGTCGAATATCGATATCATGTGGAAATTGAAATTCGACCCAAATGACCAAAATATGGGGGTCCTAGTACAAAAAAATGATCGAAATAACCGAATTTTTGATTGAATTTCGACCGAAATTCTATTTTGGTCGGTCACCAAAATGCTAACCGAAACCGACATTTAGAGCCTTGACATCAAGTACGTGGAAATGGAATGCCCAAGAGTAAGACAAATGTATTATGTGTCAATATTAAGTAACAATGTCACTGAGTGAGAATCTCGCTTACAACATTCATCACGAACACCAACAATGACACTTGTACTTGCTCATTTTTTGTGGTTGAATGTAGCCTCCTTACCAAGGCCTTAAATGTTGGTTTCGATCACCATTTCGATGACCGGTTGAAATGAAATTTCGATCAAAATTCAACCGAAATTCCAGTCATTTCAATCATTTTTTGTACTAGGTACCCATATTTCGGTCATTTAAGCCATTTCGATTGAATTTCGGTAACCTGTTGAAACCGAAATTCGGCCGAATTTCGTCGAAATTTGAGATCATGCTCCTTACCCACCATCCACCAATGCCTAACAACATTGGCAGTACATAGTACTACAAAAAAAGGGATATGAAGATTCAGAAAGTCACTCTAACATAGGGAACTCCATATAAAGAACCAAGTTGCAGTTTCCATCCATATGAACTTGGTTATTGTTGGATGGGAGATTGGATAAGAGAATCAACAACCTGAAGGAATTGGAAAGGGAGGATCATATTGGCTGACTTTTCACTACTCACCATGGCTCTCATAATGCTGATGCATTTAGATTGTAACTGAAAGGTAGGAAGTGATTATCTACATCGTTTGATGAGTTGTTTACCAATTGAGTATATTCCCTACAAAGTCTGAGTTAATCATAGCATGGATATGCCACATATACCGACTATCCCACGGAAAGAAAAATCGAATTTTTCCTAATCAAGATTATTGTACTTTGTGTTTTTAATTAATATCAAATTACGAGAATATATATCTGAATTTTTTAAACACATAATAAGAACGCATAAACTTAATAATCAATAAATTCTCTAAAAATGATGGATAAATTAGACATTCACGAGACAAACTTTATATTAAGATACATAATCAGAAGGTAAAACTAACAGAATCAAGAAGTTAAGCTTTGAATAATGAGTAGTGACATCAAAATGTCGTTAAGTATAAATAAAAAACTACAACAACAACACAACAATAACAAAGCCATTTCCCACAATTAAGTAGGGTTGGCTACATGGATTCTTCGCCTCCATTCAGATCTATCTTGGGTCAATCTCGAGCTTATATCCAGAAAACTAAGATCCCTTCGTATAATCTTTTTTTAACACTTCTTGGGTCGTCCTCGCCCTCTCTTAGCTGGCTCAAAATCCCAACACTCGCATCTCCTAACCGGTGCATCAGTTGACCTTCTTTGCAAATGACCAAACCATCTTAAGCGGTTTTCTCGCATCTTATCCTCGATCGGAGCGACACCAACTTTCTTTCTGAGTGCATCATTTCGGATCCGATCTTGCACCTTAACGTTTTCATTTCTGCTACATCCATTCTCTGCACATGTCTATGGTTCACATGCCAACATTCAGATCCATAAAGCATGGCAGGTATCACGACTGCTTTGTAAAACTTTCCTTTAATTTTTAAAAGAATTTTCATATAACAGAGAACAGCAGAGGCTCCTCTCCACTTTAGCCAGTCTGCATTTATTGTAGAGTTTTTATCACTTGTGCCCCTCTGAGATATCGTAATTTCAGTTATGCCCCTATCTTTTTAGTAATATCAGTTATGCCCTTCACTTCTTTCTCCGCTATCACTTGTGCCCTGCCGCCAGATTGATCGTCAATGAATTGACTTAACCATGGTTTTTTTCAAACCTTCGTGCAGTTAAGAGGGGTATTATTGTCCAGACTTCTTCTTCATCTTCTTCCTTCTCCATTTGTTCTTCTTCCTTTCCCTTCATAATTTCTCTCTCTTAGTGACACCTTCATGCATCCATCGAATCTCTAATGATCAGACGGAGCCATCTAATGATCATGCGGGGGTGGTCAGCGGAGCTTGCAAGCGGTGCACGCAATCAACAGGGCGCACGATGGGAGGTCTGTGCGTTAATGATCGACGGTGATCGGTCTGGTGGTTCAAGCACCTTGTGGTGGCGACGGAGGCCTTCGTATGGTGGCTGGTGTCGGGTCGACCCACGTAGGATGCACGGTGGAGGGCTGGAGAGGAGGCGCTTTAATCGACGATCAGGTGGAGATCAACCTGCGTAGGAAGCTTCGCGCGAGTAGTGTTACGCAGACGAGGGGTTGCTGCTGCAGCTGGGATGACATGGCCATGGAGGTCTTCACACGAGAGGGACTCTAGGCACGGGGGTGAAGGGACGACTTGGGGATAGGGCGGTAGCGACACGGAGCGGCGTAGGGGAAGGGGGAGGGGCGAGACAGACAGAGGGGGAGGTGCAGGGCCTGGGGGCGCAGGGGCTGGGGGAGGAGGCAGGGGCCAGGGGGGCCGTGGAGGCGTCGGAGCGAGTCGGCGAGGGAAGGGGAGGTGCGGGGTTGCGGGGGCGCGGGGCTTGGGGGTGCAGGGGCGGGGGGAGGAGGCAGGGGCCAGGGGGGATGAGGCAGATGAAGAGGGGGGAGGAGGAAGATGAACAGTGCGTGGACTTTTCAATTCATTTGTTTTCATTTAATTCCTGATGTGTCCCTAAAGTTAACGTCCGTTTGCGCTTGGGATGGACGGAAACTAACTCGAGGAGTACAAGTGATAGAACACAAAAAGTCAGGGGCACAACTAATATTATCAAAAAGATAAGGGCATAACTGATATTGTGATATCTCAGAGGGGCACAATGATAAAAACCCTTTATTTTATTAGTAACATCTCCATCAATTTCCCCATCATGTTGCAAAATAGATCCCATATATCTAAAAGAATCTCTCTTCCGAATGTTATCATCACCAATCTTCACCTCAATTCCTTCACCATTGCTTTCATCAAAGGTGTACTCCATATATTCCATCTTTGCCCTACTTATACGAAATCTTTTAGTTTCCAATGCATGTCTCCATACCTCAAGCTTCTCATTTACTCCATCTCTAGTCAAGTCAATCAACACAATATCATTAGCAGATAACATACACCAAGGTAACTCATCCTGAATGTGACTTGTCAACTCGTCCATAATTAAAGTAAAAAGAAATGGTCTCAAAGTTGAACCCTGATGTAAACCAATGTTGATGTCAAAATAGTCAATCTTCCCAGACGGAGTCCTTACACAAGATAAAGTCCTGTCATACATATCCTTTATGAGATTAATGTATAGGACAGGTAATTGTCTTTTCTCCAAAACTCTCCACAATATCTTTCGTAGGACAGAATCATAAGCCTTCTCCAAATCAATAAAGATCATATGGAGGTTCTTCCTTTTAGCTCTATAAATCTATATTGTTCTCCTCAACAAATGGATGGCTTCAATAGTTGAGCGACCTGTCATGAATCCGAATTGGTTTTCTTTTACTTTGAAATTCGCCTCAACCTTCTTTCGATCATACGTTGTCAAATTTTCATAGTGTGACTCATCAGCTTAATACCTCTGTAATTTGAACAATTTTGAACATCTCATTTGCTCTTATAACGAAGCACCACGATACTCCTCTAATCTACATGCATTTTCTTGCTTTGCCAAATAATATCGAATAGATTCGTAAGTCAAGTCAAACCACACTCACCTAAAACTCTACATACTTCTACAGGGATGTCATCCGGTCCTACACCTTTGCCATGCCTCATAACCTTCAAAACCTCATATACCCCCTTTCTTTGTATTCGTCTATAGCTTGCACGATTCAAATAACTTTCACTACTAGTTAGATCACCCAAAGTGATCTCTTTATTTCCTTCTCCAATGAAAAGTTTATGGAAGTATTGTTCCCATATAGTATCTATATCCTTCGGAGTAACAAGTACGTGACATTCCTCGTCCTTAATGCATCTCACTTGAGAAAAGTCTTTGGTCTTTCTTTCTCTTGTTTTGACCAACCTGAATATATCCTTCTGGTCCTTCTTAGAGTCGAGATTTTTATACAAAACTTCATAAGCTTTTGACTTAGCTTCGCTTACAGCCTTCTTTGTTCCCTTCTTCACTATGTGGTAGTATGTGACAGTTTCCTCTGTTTTATCCTTAGACATAGCTTTAAAGCATGTTCCTTTAATTTTTAACTTCTCTTGCACAACTTCACTCCACCACCAAGCCTCCTTTTGACCTTGAGTTCCTCTCTTTGACTCACCTAGCATCTCTCTAGCTACCTTTCGGATACAAAATGCTACTGCCTCCCACATCTCGTTTGCACTTCTGCTACAATCCCAAGATAAGTCTTCTAAAACTTTTCCCTAAAGCTCGAATGCTTCAATGGAAGATTCCACCATCTAATTCTAGTGATCTTAGGAACCTTTCCTTTCTTTATCGGCCCTTTTATTTGCACATCCAAGACTAACAAACAATGTTGAGTTGTCAAACTCTCTCCTGGAATTACTTAGCAGTCTTTACAACACAACTGATCTCTTCTTCTCCACGTAAAGTAATATATCTGTGTTCTAGTTGGGCCACTCTTATAAGTAATTAAATGCTCCTCCCAGTTCTTAAAGAGAGTGTTTGCTATGAAACGATCATATGTTGTATAAAATCCAGAATGACTTAGCCCTCCTCATTTCTATCCCCAAAATCATGTCCTCCATGAACACTAGCATACATTGAAGCATCTTTTCCCACACACCCATTAAGATCTCCACCTACGCAAATCATCTCTCTTTGTGGGATTCCTCATAAAATCTTATCCAGATCTCCTAAAATACTTCTTTAGTCCTTTCATCTAAATCAAATTGTGGTGCATAAACTGATATGATATTCAGAATTTCTTTTCAAGCACCAATTTTAGCAAAATAATCTGATCCCTGAATCTTTACACCCCAACCACACAATCCTTCAAATCCTTATGAACAACCACTCCAACATTGTTTCTACCATTATCTTTACATGAATACCAAAGATTAAAGCATGTCTTCTCGATCTCCCTTGTTTTCTCTCCAACCCATTTAGTCTTTTGAAGACATAGTATATGAATCTTCCATCATTCCATCGTTTCCACTATCTCCATCAATTTTCCAGTTAAAGTGCCAATATTCCAGGTACCAATCCGCAATTTCCTTTGTAATCTCTTTTGTACTAACTTCTTTACTCGCATGTGTCCATTATGCAAGAACCCTTGCAATTGGACTGCATCCGAGCGGTGATGCAATGGAACTAGCTTATTTACCCGCATGCGTTCCTCATGCGAGAACCCTTACAAATTTTAGCATACATCCAGGCTGCGATGTAACGACCCTTTCCAATTTTCATTGCATTCGGTCGATGCAATGTGTCGCAAGTAGAGAAACGTACCAATGAAATCTATATGTTAGCTTAAATCCATGTTGAAAAACTAAATCTACTAAATTAATATCCAAGGTGAGATGTAACGATTGCCTAAATACCCAACCACTTGACTGACTACTCATATTGGTCAACTACCGCACAATTAGCCATTGTTCAATCAGTAACACCCTTTAATAGAATATACATACATTGTGACTGGTATACTTGGCCAACTATGCAATCTTTTTTTCTCATGGAATGCAACAATCACAGTGGCAAGAAGAAAAATATCAACCAAAAAGTTACCCTTAATTAAATTTGAATAAACAAGTGAAACCAAATATGAGAGTAGCTAAAGCACCCGAAATCTCTACTAAAATCGACTGACAAAGTCCATTCACAGGCAACCAACATCACTACATGACAAATGTCAGTATGTCAACTACCTTCCCAAGGTTAAGTATTTTATCGTTGCATGAAAGCATTGCCAACCTCAAGCATGTTGTCAACCTCTACATCTCCCACCAAAAGCAATACCCATCAAACACTTACTCCCAAAAAAATGTTTACATTACTTTAGATTATGAATTCCCATGAAAAAATTTGTAGGTTGATATCCTTGCAAAATTTACCAAAATGTACTTGTCCAACAAGAATAGGAATTTTTACCCCACGAATCCTACAAATTTTGTAAATTACCTTCTCGACCTTTAAATTATCGATATTCCTCCCTCAACCACGTAACTTACTCCATCTTACCCAACGACCCATGTTCTTAATCTGACTCATCTTGAGTCAATTTGCTTGGGTTTAAGTCGAGTTAATCAAACTACACCAAAATTTATGATGGATTTTAGTGTAAACTCTAGTCTTCCCTCTCTCCTCCCTTCTCTTCCCCTTCTGCACAAGTGGACCCGATGATGCACAGGGTCGGTTGGGGTCTTGGGGAGGAGCAAAGTGAGGAGAGGAGGAAGTGGAGGGGGCAGAAGCGAAGGAGCAGGGGGGGAGGAGGAGGCAGGTGGGGGCGGAGCAAGGTGAGGGGAGGGGAGGAGGAGGTGGAGGAGGCAGAAGCTGAGTATCAAGGGGAGGAGGAGGCGGCTAGAGCGGAGTAAGGTGAGGGGAGGAGGTGACAGAGAGGCATATGTAGAGCATGGCCTCAAATTTCAGCGAAATTCGGTCGAATTTCTGTCGAATATCGATATCCAGTCGAAATCGAAATTCGATCGAAATGGCCGAAATGACCGAAATATGGGGGTCCTAGTACAAAAAATGACCGAAATGACCGAAATTTCGGTCGAAATTCCACCGAAATTCCATCGAAATTCTGTTTTGGTTGATACCGAAATGGTGACCGAAACCGACATTTAAGGCCTTGATGTAGAGGAACAAAGAGAGGAGGAGGAGGATGCTGGGGGTGGAGAAATGGGAGGATACGGCTAGGACGAAGCAAGGTGAGGGGAGGAGGTGGTGGAGGAGGTGGAGGTGGAGGAGCAAGGGGAGCAGGAGGAGGCCACTGGGGGCGGAGCAAGGGGAGGAGGCCACTGGGGACGGAGCAAGGTGAGGGGAGGAGGTGGAGGGGGCAGAGGCGGGGGAGCAAGGGGAGGAGGAGACGGTGCAGGGGAGGACTGGGAGGTCGAAGACAACACGGGAGAGGTCGGCAACGACATATTGGAGGTTGGGAGGTTGAGGACGGCGTAGGGGAGGTCGGCAGCGACGTATAGGAGGGTTGGGAGGTCAAGGATGATGCGAGAGAGGTCAGCAACATCGCAAAAGAGGGGGCAGGAGGTCGAGGGAAGCGTGGGGAAGATCGGCAGCTGCATAGGGGAGGGTTGGGAGATCGAGGGCAGTGCGAGGGAGGTCGGAGACGGCACAGGAGACAACTAGGAGGTCGAGGGAGGTGCGAAGGAGGTTGGGGAGGGCGCGAGAGAGGTGGAGGGGAAGGGAATGTAAGGAAAAGGGTTAGGAAGAAGAGGGATGGCATTGTTTGTAAGTTTGCTAAACAAAAAGGGTAATATGCACTTCGTTTTAATAAAAACTAGTTAAATTTAACGAAAATGGATGGTGGTTAACCTCAGGGTTCGTGGGGTAAGGGTTAGCAAGTTTCTAGGGTCGAGGGGGGGATATCGATGTTTCAAATGTCAAGAAGATAATTTACAAAGTTTATAGGGTTCGTATGTTAAAATCCCAAAAGAATATTAGATGCAACCAGATTTTCTTGGTAGGACGGTCTAGATTGACTCCCTTTCATTCAATATCAACTAAACTCGCGGAGAGCGACTCAAATATAGAAAAGCTATGTGAGTTCAAGCTAGTTTGACTATAAGGATGCTTTAAAATTACGGCGGAAAGCAATGTTGATGCTCTCATACCCTAGCTTGGTCTCCATTGAGAGCTTATGAGGATCGTTGTTGAGATTTTAGTTATCTTCTGTCATATTTATGTATTCTCTTTTCTTTCTGTATATAATATATAGTTTGCCCAAGATGTTTCTCCTCTGTATAAGAGAACCCTAGAGCTTCATGAATAGATAACTTATTGCATTCTCTCATCCCTTTATCTCCACATGGTAATATCAGAGAACCGATCCTAGATCAGAGCTTATACCTAAAACACACCGTTGCCATCAGCCTCCGTCCTCCTCGAGCCTTGCGCCGACCATTCTTCCTCATCTAAGGGTCCCACGCAAGGCATCGGTGGGGTTCCCAAGCCTACCCTAATGCTACCCTATCTTCATCCAGGCGTATCCTAGTGTCGTCCAGGTGCTACCCAGTACTTCCCAATCTACCTAGGAGCTACCCTGGTGCTACCCATAGCACGGATGAGTTTGCTTAGGGTTGGTTGTAGTATGAGCATACATCCATAACCAAATCCTTGATATTCGTATAGACAAGTTAACACATGTCTACAATCTCGGTCGTGTGTTGATCCGGCACTATGGCAAAAAATAAAGTTGATATTTCATCTATAGGAGCCTTTAAGGATCTGGCACCTATTTTCAAGATGGATGACACGAATTAGGAGTTGTGCGCAATGCAGTTCATGAGTCTCTTGCAGAACCATGGTAAGAAGTATATTTTGATGCAGGATGAGCCGGACGACAAGACTGTGACCAATGCCTCAAGAGAGGCCAATGATGCTTATGCAAAAATTTGGTTATCTTGTACTGCTTCTGTGGAAATAGTCAATGATATCTTGAGTCGGCCCACATCGAAGGAAATATGGGGCATCCTCGCAACAACATACCACCAAGCAAAGAATGAGCCGAAGATCTTGCAATTCCAGCACGATATTTTTACAACCAAACAGGGTGATCTTCCTCTTCATGCCTTGTACACATCTCCCAGGGTTAGTTTGAGAGATTCCATAGCTGCATACCTCTGACGGCCTCACCAGAGCAACACAAGGTCTATCACACTTCTGTTATGACCGAGGTCTTTCTTGCAACCCTTTACCCTAAGTATGACTCAACCCACTCTCGGTTACTCATAGATGCTACTATACTTCCTATGGAGGAGGCAAACCGCATATTGAGCAAATTGAGCATCCCCTCTGCGGCATCTTCTCAGACGTCATTGACTATGGCAACTTCTCGTGGTAGAAGCAGTTTGCCTCAATTCAGAGGACAGGGCACACACAGTAGAGGAGGCTCACGCCCACACAAATCATGTTAATATTATCATTGGTCTGGTCATTCATAAGACACGTGTAATTCCAAGCACAGCTTTCCACCATCAGCGAGTGCTGCTGAGTAGGTCCAGACTACCCTTGATTCTACTGATCATCGTTTTGATGACTTTATTGCTCGATTGAAAGAGATCATGCCTCCAACTGTTGCATCTTCTACTGTTTCTAATGGCCCATCAGATAGAGACAGCACTTCAGGTATTACTCGTGTATTTAATATTCACGTTCAACTAAATCCTTCAGAATGGATCCTGTACTCTAGAGCTTATCATCATCTACGTGGCCATTGCTCAAAGTTTTATTCTTAACCCTGTACAACATGGAAGATCAATGGACATTGCTAACGGGACACATTCTCCCATTTCCAGACATAGGAAGGTCCACTTGACTCCCTCCATGCGTCTAAAAAATGTTCTTCATGCACCAACAATCTCAATGAATTTATTGTCTATCAGTCATATTACATAAAATTTACATCGTCGTGTCATATTTGACCATGTTTCCCTTATTTTTTAGTATATACTTACAGGTTGGGTGATTGGATGTGGTCGTGAGCATATAGGCTTTACAGATTGATTCAGTCTCCTTGTGTCGGTGCTAGCTCTCCTTCTGTTGGATCGATTTCTCCATACACTTGACATCTCTATTTTGGTCATCTTCCGTTGTAGAAGATTTGTTGTCTTGTCCATGGAATTTCTATCAAATCCACATTTCAGTATGAACTATGTCAACTTGGAATACATCACCGGTCTAGCTTTCCAAGTCGTCAAGGTTGTAGTAGCCAGATTCCTTTTGAGCTTTTTCATTTTGATATTTGAGGTCCAAGTCGTATCCCTAGTCATCAGAGGTGCATGTATTATTTGGTTCTTACGAATGACTTTTCCATACTATCACGGATCTTTTGTTAAAGAATAAGTCCAATGCTAGTACTACGATTTAGAACTTTGTGATTGAAATGAAGAAAATTTTCTCTACATCTATTAAATACATTCGTTCTGGATATAATGCTCTGGAATTTTATACTATTCAGCTATTCAAATTCTTTAGCTCAAGTGGTATTATCCACCAAACATCGAGCCCCTATACTTCTTAGCAGAATGATGTTATTGAATGCAGATACTGTCACTTTCTACTTCTAGACATCACCAAAACTCTTCTTATATAGAGTTGGGCTCCTCATTCCTTCTGAGGTGATGATGTAATGACGGCATGTTACCTAATCAATCAAATGCCGTCTATCATTCTGCGTAAAAAAACACCCTTCTCTCTTACTTTTCCTGAGAATGACCTTTTCTCTATTACACAACAGGTCTTTGGTTGTCTGGCATTTGCTCACCTTATTCATCCAGGTCATGACAAGCCCGCTCCTAGAGTTGTCAAATGAACGTTTGTTGGGTACTCTCGTACCCAAAAGAGATATACGTGTTTTGATCATGTCCAGGAAAATACCATGTGTTGATGTTACTTTCTTTGAGTCTATCATGTACTATACTCCTACAAGTGACATGTTGAGTCCCTCTGAGTTTGGGGATGATGTTGTTCTTCAACCTCCTCAGCATGTTCTCCATGTTCTGATGCCTTCCCCAACATCCAGCATGTCTCAGGTAAATTCTGAAAATTTTGTTTCCATTGATGGCACTGGTGGTGTGAATGGTGAACAGGAAAATTTACAGGATGAGCATGAAGATATACAAGAAGAGAAGGGGCCGTCACAAGTGGACTATCAGAATAATTTCTCACCAATGGCTCGGCATTCTACACGGTGGGTCCTTCACTCTGTTGCAGTGACATGGTACTAGCCTCTATATCAGTTTGATATGATGAATGTTTTTCTCTATGGTCACCTACAGGAGGAAGTCTACATGCAACAACCACCTGAGTTCGTTGATAAGGGGGAGCGTTAGAATGTATGCAGACTTTCATAAGACTATCTATGGCCTTAAACAGAGTTCAATAGCATGGTTTCAAAAGCTCTTGAACTTGATAGAGCAGTTAGGGCTCTTGAGATCGACGTAGATCATTCATTGTTTGTTCATAGTTCTCAGAGATGCATTGTTTCTATATTAGTTTATGTTAATGATATCATTATTACATGGGATGATGTGCAGTGCATTCAAGCATCTAAGGTTTTCCTTGATCAGATGTTTGTAACCAAGGACCTTGGCAGTTTATGTTATTTCTTTGGACTGGTGTTTACCACGAAACAACAAGGTCTTGTGATGACCCAAAGGAAGTAAGTTAGGGATCTTCTCTCTGAGATGAACATGGCAAATTGCAGCCATGACATTACTCCCATGGACCTAAGCATGAAGTTATATGATGAAGACACTGAGGACGTAGACAAAAGGAGGTACATGGAGCTCGTTGAGAAGCTCATATACGTGACCATCATCAGGCCAGATATGTCTTTTGCAATGAACTGAGTGAGTCAGTTCATGGGGCAGCCTAGACAGGCACATATAGATGTAGTCCATATGATTTTCAAGTATTTAAAGACCTTACGGTACTGACCTTTTATTAGCATAGGCATATCCATTGTCATTGCAACTTGTGCAGATGCATATTATGCGAGATGTCACAAGCATGGCCTCAAATTTCAGCGAAATTCGATCGAATTTCTGTCGAATATCGATATCCAATTGAAATCGAAATTCGACCAAAATGACCGAAATATGGGGGTCTTAGTACAAAAAATGACTGAAATTCCGGTCGAAATTCCACGGAAATTCTGTTTTGGTCGGACCGAAATGGTGACCGAAACCGACATTTAGGGCCTTAGTCCCAAGGACGAGAGGTCTACCTCAAACTTTGTAGTATTCATGGGAGCTCTTTGGTATAATGGAAGAGAAAGAAGCAGGCAACGCTCGCCAGATCTAGTGCAGAATCAGAGTACAGAACTATGGCACATAGGAGTACATAGATGATGTCGGTTGGTTAGATCTTTTTGGATGACCTAGTTGTTGAGGTATCTCTTCCCATGTACCTTTAATGCGACAATCACGTTGTTCTTTTCATTACCAACAACACAACCTTCCATTAGAGGACCAAGCATATCGAGATAGATTGTCGCTATACACGAGACATGATCCAGAAGGATTTCGTTTTTGCCTCATGTCAGCTCAGGCAAACAGAGAGCATACGTGTTCACCAGAGCTCTAGCAGACGTGTCCTCTGATGCAGCGTGACCCCAAATTATGGGGCCACATTTATTTAATTAGATAATTATCAATTTTATTTACGTTTTTTGGGTCTAATTTAATAATTGAGATCGCATGTGATCTCAACGTTGATTTCGTAGAGTTTAATTATAATTATTGGTCAATTAAATAATTAGAGTCCAATTAAAGTCATTAGAGGTCAAATTAAAGTTGTTAGAGTCCAATTAGGAAAGTCGGTTGTCAATTTGATTGAGTTGCCTATTTTTGTAAACCCTCTCTCCTATATAAAGAGAGGGTAGGCCCTTGTTTTTAGTCAGTCCATTATGAATGAAAATTTGAGTTGATCTCAATTTATTCCCCCTCCTCTCTCTCCTCCCTCCACGCGATCTCCGCGGTCTTCCCCTCAACCCCGCGCATTCCGGCGTGTTCTCTTCTCAACCCTTCTCTTCTTCTACCAAAAAGCCACCAAAAGATATTATTATTATTTTCGCCGACGCCGACCCCGATTTGCATCAATTGGTATCAGAGCATGGATATCGAATCGTTCTCACGATTCGAAAATACAAGAAGCGCCTCCGGAAAAGCATCAAGGTTCAACAGTGGATAGACTCATGGTACAACGTTGATATTTTTATGGTACAAGTTGACGATGAACAAGATCTTGTCGTCGTCCAATTAAAGTCATTAGAGGTCAAATTAAAGTTGTTAGAGTCCAATTAGGAAAGTCGGTTGTCAATTTGATTGAGTTGCCTATTTTTGTAAACCCTCTCTCCTATATAAAGAGAGGGTAGGCCCTTGTTTTTAGTCAGTCCATTATGAATGAAAATTTGAGTTGATCTCAATTTATTCCCCCTCCTCTCTCTCCTCCCTCCACGCGATCTCCGCGGTCTTCCCCTCAACCCCGCGCATTCCGGCGTGTTCTCTTCTCAACCCTTCTCTTCTTCTACCAAAAAGCCACCAAAAGATATTATTATTATTTTCGCCGACGCCGACCCCGATTTGCATCATCCTCCATTACCAAGGCTAGAAGGTTGAAAAAAAGGAAGATATCCTCCTCATTTTTAGGGGGCTGGAAGGTTGAAAGGGAGGAAGAAGCCAAGTTTGTCAAAGATGAAAGAGGAGCTCAGGCCTGCAGTTTGCTTGCCTATCCTTTTTTTCCTACTTTGATTTCCCAGATTTATGTCCAAGTTTTCCAGCCAAGTTTCTTTCTATTATGTTTCATTATCAGTTGTTCATTTGCCTCAGCATTTGAACTAGTTAGGTGTCTTTCTTTTGATCTTATTTTTTACATTCCTTACACTCTTGCCATCTATTAGATCCATGATGAAATGTATTCATTCAAACTATTCAATCCGCATTTCCTTCCAGAAAGTTTGAATTTACAATTTTCTTTCATCGGTTGCCGATTTTTTCTAAATTCGTGATCACATTTTGGTTTTATGTCGTTAGAATCTTGCATTTCAACTATATTGTAGAACTGTAGATTGTCATATTATCGTTTCATAATGGCTGTTTCTACTGGGAATCCATCACATTTTCGGGTCATGAATTCCACTACAACCTTAGAAGATCGCCCCTCTTTGATCTGAGAATCCCAAGTGTGGAAGCTACCTGTGCGTCGTCTCTATCCACGGGCCAATGTCCTGATCCACCTAATGCAGCTGGAGGGTGACCAATGCCTGGAAAAAGTCCACCGCTTTTCCTTCAACGATTTAGAGGTTGGTGGGAAAAAAGCCAACATTGGCATGATCAAAAACGAGATCTATGCATCCGCATACATAGCCAACTTCGTCATGGAAGCAGCGTGGAAAACCCTAAATTATGGGATAGTCGATATACCTCAAGAGCGAGTTTAAAGCAGGACCACGGTCGACCTTCTCTTCTCTTTCTCGTCGACCTGTGACGATCGCGCCGCCGGCGTCGGAGTCGTTGCTGAAGCTTGTGCTAAATCTTAGGCTTCTTGCCGCTGTCGTGGGACTTGGGGGTCTGGAGGGGATGGTCTTCCTGCATTTGGACACGGAGGACAGCGCGGCGGCGACGGAGATGGAGGCCGCAGTGGGGCCTTGCACGCGACGTCGTCTTGGGAACGGTGGGCGATTCGGTAGGAAAGGAGAGGCGGGTAATTGGCTGGGGAGAGTGGCCGGGGTGAATTGGATGGATATGAGTCTTGAAGCTATTGCAACAAGGGCAAATTAGAATTTAATTTCGAAAAAGGTCAATTGATGCTGACAGTGTTCTGCAATATCTATATACAGAGGTGATTCCGTGAGAGAGAAAAAATGGAATTTAGAGAGAAGTGATTTTGTACCATTAAATTACAGAGTTAAGCATTGAGTCCGGCCAACCCGACTTGATCCGGAATCCGACCCGTTTAGCTCGACCCGAGCTCGAGCTCGTACTTGAAATGGGCCGGACTCAGACCTTTTTTGGGCCCAATTGCAGTTTCGGATCGGGCTCAGGCCCTATAGGGCCCAAACCCGCAAAGCCCGATAGCCCGAACACTATATATAGGTACTAAGATTGATAATGTGCAACTCTATCAAAGATAAATTATATACCAATTAAAATTACCAAATATACAAGTTTCATATTGCATTTATTTGTTACCTTTGTATTGAAATCATCTGCTAAGATAGGAAGGTTATAGCTGCTAGCCTTTGCCGCAAGGTTTTGATTAAAGAGAGCATTCGTCGTCTCAATGTTATTTCCAAACAATTCGGGAACTACTCCAATATGCATTCGCTATGAAACTGGATGTCGTGCTTCATTAACATAGGTTTTACGAACTCGTATCAAATACATATATTACTATTTCAGATGCAAAATCTGCATCTATTTTTAGATGCATGTGAGATAAAAGTTGGGGCATCTAAATGGGTTGGCCCGACCCGACTCTGACCCAATAATCTTCGAGTCGGGTTCGGGTTAGGGTCTATATTTTTAAAAATAAACGGGCCTAGGTCCCGGCCTATTATCCCATATACCAAAATAGGTTTTGGGTTGGGCAAGGCAAATCCCACCCATGCTAAATCGTACTAGATTCTATCTTCTCTCTCCTAGTTGAATCTAGTGGTCCAGAATCGTTGCTCTCGTGTTATCACATATTTTCACTCTCACATGATCAACCTATATATATACACACCTAAATAAAAAAAGTAAATAAAAAATGCAAATAAAAATGCAAATAAAAATCACAAATAAAAAATGGAAATAAAAAAACACAAATAAAAAATACCCCATTCCATGTTCTGTCGTGTTCCACCACGTGCGCCACAACTCCTCCATTGTCGTCATGCTCTACCACGTGCGTCGTCACCAACTCCACAGTCATTATACTCCACCATGTGGAACTCAAACCATCGTCGTTCGTTGTGGGATGAGAAAATCCTAACAAGGGATTCCCAATGAATGGACCAAGAATAGAATGTGGTTTGTCACATTTTATTTTTAGGATGAGACAAAAAAAACTAAAATGAGTTTTCAACATTAAAAGAAATAAGATTAAAAATGAATTAATCATAATCATCGGATTAATTACATACAGATGAGATGGTTGGCTTTCCTCGCACCTAGGAAAGGTGCACCTTATTGGATATATTTCCTATGTGTGTGTATGTATAGGGAAATTATCCAATGAGCCTTATGTCCAATTGAGATGAGATGAGCCCACTCATTTTTTTACCATTATTTCCTATCATTTTGAGATTAATAGTTACTTGTTTACAAGTGTTATATCATATTCTTACTAGTAGTATCTATTATTAGAAAAAAAACCTTAAATTCATACGAAATGATTTTATTATTATTCGTATTACTAGTGTTATTTTTTCTCTTACTAATGACCATTTCTTGTGAATCTAAGGTTTTCTTTATATGAAAATAATTAATAATAGTAAGAATATGATATAACAACGGTAGATAAATAAGCATTGAACTCAGAATGATAGAAATAATGGTAAAAATGAGTGGGCTCATTTCATCTCAAATGGGCACATAGCTCATTGGATAAGTCCCCCTATACATACATATGTACGTACGTACATATATATATATGGGATTTTTACCCCATGGTCCTATAAACTTTATCAATTATCTCTACAACCTTTGAAACATTGATATTCCTCCCTCGACCCTGTAAACTTGTTAATCATTACCTAATGAACCCTGCGGTTAATCTATTTGAAGCTCGTGGGGATTCTCTGGGTAATTTATATGGTCGATGGGGTAATTACGCTGGGCAAAAGGTCGTAGAGGTGATTGACAAAGTTTACAGGTTCATGGGGTAAAAATCCCTATATATATATATAACCCACACTAATAGTGGGTTTTTCGCTCCCCCTCTTCTTGCCATGACACGTGGCACTCTCCCCTCCCTTCCCCATTCTCTCTCTCCACCGTCTTTTCTCTCTCCCGTCGCCCCTCAATCCCCCTCTCTCGAACACTCTCTCTCCCTCCACTCACTCTCTCTCCATCTTTTCTCTCTCCAATCACACTCTCTCCCTCTTTCTCTCTCTCTCTCTTCCTCTCTCCTCTCCATCTCTTTTCTCCCTCTCTCTCAAATGCATCTTCTCTCTCTCCCCCTCTCTCATCTTTTCTCGCTCCTTTAATTCCTCCTCTCTCCCTCTTTCTCTCTCCCTCCACACTCTCCCTCTCCCTTTGTCATCTTTTTTCTCTCCCCTCTAATATATATGTTAAATTTAAAATTACAAATATCATATTTTTCTTTATATTTATTAAATTAGTATTCATATATATCAATTATATTTATTAAAGTATGATTTTACATATCAAGTAAAGTTGCATTTTCCAAATTTCGTAATTTATTCAAATTCAGATTTGTAATACTCTCCCTTTCTCATCTTCTTCTCTCTCCTCTAATATATATGTTAAATTTAAAATTACAAATATCATATTTTTATTTAAATTTATTAAATTAATATTCATATATATATATATATATCAATTACATTTATTAAAGTATAATTTGAAATATCATGTAAAGTTGCATTTTTAAATTTTTGTAATTTATTCAAATTCAAATTTGTAATCAATGTAGGTAAAAATATATATTTATTTTATTATTATACTACAATTAAATCATATTTATATGTGATGTAAAAAATATGAAATACAATAATAATTTAAAAATATTTTAAAACACAATTAATTGTGAAATATAATATTAATTAAAAATTAACTCAATCTTAAATATGTGTATATGAATCTTATGATAAAGAAATAAAAAATATAATTTGAAAATAATTTCCGATTGATGTTAAGTTGTTATGTAATACAAATAATTCAATAAATAATAAAAATAAAATTAACTTATGAATACGAAAATGATAAAATTATACTTTTATCAGTAGTTTATTAATAAAAAAATAAAAAATCTAAAATTTAATAATAGAATTTTTTAAATGTAATACATACTTAACTTATTTTCCCCTCATCTTTTCTTTAAATTAGGTAATATATAAATATTATATTTCATTTTAAGTATATACATCAATAGAATGGATTTGAAGTCTTTTTACATCATTTCTTATACATTTTATATGTCTATGGATTACTAAAGTATATTTTGACAATCACAGAATGATTGTTTATGGTATAAATAATAATTTTATTAAAACTAATATCAAATATATAAACTATATCTATAAAAAATAATTAATATTTTATCATAGTGATTTAAATAAAAGTATAAATTCAAATAACAATTTATTCCTTTGACTTTTTAATAAAATCTATTTAAAATTCTTAATCAAATATATAAATGTGTTAACGTAATAGCTTATAAATATACAAGTTATATGATTTTTTTTCAAAAAATTTAAAAGAGTGGCATGCATGTATTGAGGTTTTTTTTAAATATTATGTAAATATAATTAAAACAAAAAATTTATTTCATTTTTAGTAAAAAATCAAATTTTATAAAAATAAATATTATCATATTAAGTAAATATTCGTCATTTTTTATTTCTCCTTTTTTACCAACTCTCTCATATTTCTCTCTCCATATTTCATTATCATGTTAAGAATATATTCATCATTTTTATCTCTCCTTTTTTACCAACTCTCTCATATTTCTCTCTCCATTATTTCAGATTTACATTTTTTCCAAACTTAGTAATTTATTCAAATTCTAATTTTGTAATCAATGTAGGTAAAATCTAATGCATATATTTTATTATTGTATTAAAACAAATACAAGACTTTCTATCTCTCTTTTTTACCCACTCTCCTCTTTCTCTCTCCATTATTCTAGAGAACATTTGTCCAAACTTAGTAGTTTATTCAAATTCAAATTTTATAATCATTATGTGTAAAAATACATGTTGATATTTTATTATTATACTAAAATTAAATTATACTTATGTAATATTAAATTTGTGAAATACAATACTAATTAAAAAAATAACATAAAACAAACTTATCTATGAAATAAAATACTAATTAAAAAATAATTCAAAACAAACTTAAATTTGTAGATATGAATCTTATAATAAAATAATTAAAAATATAATTTGAAAATAATTTCAAATTGATGCTTAAGTTATTATGTAATACAAACAATTTAATAAATAATTAAAATAAAAAGTAACTTATGAACATGATAATGATAGAAATAAACTTATATAGATAGTTTATTAATTAAATTTTTTGAAAATAATATACAATTATATAATATTAAAAAATTGAAATCCAATACATACATAACTTATTTTTCCTCATCTTTTTTTAAATTAGAGTGACGTATAAATATTAGATTTCATTTTAATTATACCCGTCAATCTATTGAATTTGGAATCTTTTCGCATTATTTCTTATATATTTTATATATATATATAAATTAATAAAGTATATTTTGACAATCATAGATCGATTAATTACTGTATAAAAAATAACTTACTTAAAACTAATATTGAATATATACATTATATCAATAGAAAAATGAATTGATATTTTTATTATATAAATTTCAATAAAAGTATAAATTCAAATAATAATTTAATCCATGAATTTTTTAGTAAAATCTATTTAAAATTCTTAATAAAATATATAAATATCACAATAGTTTATAAATATACAAGTTATATGAATTGTTCTCTTATATTTTTTTATTTTTAGTTACTTTCTTTCTATTGTTTTATTATTTAACTCTCAATTAATTCATATATAAATTGTTAACTTCACCTATTGACTTGATGCATATTCACACCTTCGTGCACCCATTATTTTTTATTTCTTTCTCAATTTTTTTACATAAACTATACGTTCAATACAATTCTATTTTAAAAATCAACATCAATAACACACATCTTTACTAAATACATTATTAAATTTATTTACCATTAAACTTTATAGTATTTATTAAATTTTGTTATTGTCGTTTGATCCCGCCGCGAAGCGCGGGTATGCTACCTAGTATATATATATGGATGATTCCATCTTTCTCTTTACATCAACACGTGGTTGCTTCTTTTGGATTCTCACATTTTTCCTCTTTGGCATATTTCCACTCTCTTATTACTCAACTTTCTCCTTTACGGCAACATATGGTTGCTAAAGGTCTATATAACAACGATTTCTCCATTAAATTATTCGTTAAAATTTACACTAATCGTTGCCAAATTTAGCAACAACTAGAAGGAAAATACAACGTATAATCATTGCTATATGATTTGTTGCAAGAAATATTGCAACGAATACCATTATTCGTTGTAATTTAAAGAAGCAGACAATGAATAATATTCGTTGTTATATATTTAACAACGAAAGATATGGCAACGGATATTATATTATTCGTTGCCTTAGGTTATTTTTCTTGTAGTGATATCTCTACATTCCCCTCAAGATGGAGCATAGATATCTATCATGCTCAGCTTGGATGAATATTTTTTAAATGATCTCTAAGTAAGGCCTTGGTGAAAATGTATGTTGTCTGGTCCCCTGAGCTGACATGGAATGTAGAAATGAATCCTTTTTGGATCGTGTCACGTATATAGTGCCAATTGACATCAGTGTACTTTGTCCTTTCGTGGAATACATGATTACTAGCAATAAACAGGGCAGCTTGATTGTCACATTCTAGCAACTCGAGAATATGTACATCTATATGTAGATCTGTAAGGACTGGTCGATGCCACATCATTTCTGTGCATGCTTGTGCCATAGCCCTATACTCAGATTCAACACCGGATCTAGAAAATACAGTTTGCTTCTTGCTTTTCCACGAGACAAGTGAATTTCCAACAAATATAGCAAATCTAGTTGTGGACTTCCTATCCTTGGGGCACCTGCATAATATGCATTTGTGCATGCTGAGATAGTGATGGTGTCGCCTCTTTTAATTTAGCAGCCATGCATCTGGAGATGATTTAAGATACCTTGGTATCATTTGTATAGCATCCATACGTACCTGACGAGAGGTTGATTCATAAACTGGCTCACCCGACTGACAGCAAATGAAATGCTGGGTCTGGTAATGGTAACATAAAGAAGCTTTCCCACCAGCTCTCTGTATCTTCTCATGACAACCTCATCGGTATCATCATCATATAGTTTCATGCTTGGATCCATGGGTGTGGTGGCGGGTCGACATCCAAGCATTCATATGTCACTTAGCAAATCAGTGACAATTTTCTCAGAGTCGTCACAAGCCCTTGTTGATTTCTGGTAAACTCCAGTCTCAGAAAGTATCTAAGAGCTCCAAGATCCTTGGTAACAAACATGGCCTAAAATTCTTTCGTCCTCTTGATTCATTGTATGTCATCTCCTGTAATAAGTATATCATCAATCTACACCATAATAGCAATCGTAGCTCTGGAGGTTCTCTGTAAAAAAAGAGAATGATCTAATTCGATCGTCTGAACCTCTGCTTCTCAAACAAATCTGAGAGCTTCTAGAACCAAGCTCTCGAGCTCTGCTCAAGGCCATAGATTGCCTTATGAAGTCTACACACTTGTGAACACTCTCCCTCAACAACAAACCCCGGCAACAGCTACATATAGACTTCCTCTTGAAGATCGCCGTATAAAAAGGCATTCTTGACATCAAGTTGAAATAGATGACAATGTCTAGGTGGAGATTGTTATTCCTATTATTACAACCATATGACTAGTGATTTTTGGGAGTCCATTTTTACATCATAGACATGCACTAGATATGAGAAAATTAACCTTCAGTCGTCGGTTCCCATGTCATCAGATCATTGACTTCCTTAACCTTCCAACACTAGGCGGGCCTCAACCCCCATACAAGGTCTGACAACTTTGCGGAGACCTGTGTTTTTGGTAAAATCCGGGCATGTTCACTGCTACCCCCCTCTGAGGCATCCCTCCTCCCGAAGTTACGTGGATATTTTGTCGAGTTCCTTAGCGAGAGTTGTCTCGCGTCCCTTGGGTCTTATCTATCTACCTACATGTGTGGGTTTTGGGCTTTCTAGGCATAAAGGCTCTATTTTGTTGGCGATATAGCCGACGAGAAATTGAACTGTTTTCTTTGGGGAGAGATTTTATATTGAAAATGTAATGGAACATGATAGACTATTACATGGGTTTTGGTCTTCGCAAACTTTGTCCTTAACGTACGAATAAATTTTTTTTGGATATCGACCTTTGTGGTTCGACATCTTTTTCTTATAAAAGAATTTGTTTTTTTATATATAAAATTTCCTTATTATTCCATAATAAGATCATATCTGGACATATAGACCTTAATTATCCCCCTTAGGGTTCGTTTGGTTGCAGGGTTGGGCAGGATTGGGTTGGGTGGGTTGGGGTACTCCTGTGAATAGTAAACTGTGATGAGGATTGGGAGGGTTGGAGGGAGTGGTACCTAGAGTTGGGCCAACCCAACCTTACAACCAAATGAACCCTTAAGGGTTTGATAATAATGAAACACTTCAGAAATTAAAATATTTGCAAAAAACTATCAAATAATTGTAATATTACACGTGTCAACATGGACTGTGAGTCCAAGCTAGCATCTCCACAACTACATCATTTTGTTGTGAAGTGCATAGAAAAGGAAGAGACGCATACAAAATTCCAACAATATACACTGGAGAGCCCCCATTGGGAAATCTGTACACAACCTAAGCATCACGTCCTTATTCTGGCTACAAAAACCTGTGAACCTGGCCCTGTTCTCTACCACATTCACTCAAATAGAAACCATCCACCCTCCTCCGCAATCACCACTTTATCCATGGTGGTGTCACCGTGCCCCGCTCCTCGCTCCACAGTCACCGCGCTCTGCTGCTGCACCACCAGCGTCGATACACGGTCATCGGTGTCCATCGACGCCAACATGTCGCCGATCACACCAAGCTCCCGGTCCTCGCTCCACACCGACAACCCCACCGTCAACGGGACTCCCTCCCCTCTCCACGGCCCACTATGATCAGGCTGAACTGGCTGGTCATGGACCGTATAATGGCGACCATGCTCTCGCCGTCGGGCACAACCTCTTCTTTGTAGATGACGCGCTTGCTGGATGCCGCCAGCTGCTTGTATTGCACGATGATGGCATCGTCGAGGCCGTACCCTGTGGAGACAGCGGGGCTGCTGGTGGAGAGGAAGCGTAGGACGGTGAGGGAGATGCGGGGGTTGTCGGTGGTGCGCATCGCAAAGGAGAGGGCCTCGCGGTCGTCGGGTCCGCCGAGGAAGAAGACCGCGAAGTTGTAGAGCCACTGGGAGGGGCCGTGATCGATGAGGATGCCGACGGAGCATGGTGCGAAGTTGAGGACGTTGGTGTTGACGATCTTGAAGGCGTGGTTGGCCGTCGTCACCGTGCCATCGATGCCGACCCTCCTGATTAGGTTGTAATATTTGGAAGTTTATATGGGTGATATATACATAAATATTTATGGGTAATCCAGGGTTAGATCAGATCAATACACACACCTGTGGAAAGGGAGGATGACTATGCAAACCTTCTTCTCCAGTGCAAGCCCGCATATGTCCTCATGCATGGACGCATACGGTGAGATTCCGATGAACGGCATCACCAGTGCGTGCCCTCGGTTGTGCTTCTCGAAGGCCAGGAAGGCGTTTACGACGGCGTCGGAGCCTGATCCGAGCGATAACGCCCGCCTTTTTCGGTACGGCACAAGCAAGGCCGCTGCGCGCCCGACGAGCTGCACGAGGTGCACCACGTAGAGTGAGATCGGCTCCTCCTTGGAACACAAGGCCTCGAGCAGCCCGACGATGGGCGGCACGTCGTCTCTAGTGTGCACGCACGTCAGAAGCCGGAGCTCCGCGCCGCGTTTGGAGGTCTCAAACGTGTGGCACTTGGAGGTGGCATACCGGACGGCGGAGTCGTAGAGGGCCTTTATGAGAGGGGGAGTCGAGACACCCATGAAGAAGATGAAGAGGAGGAGTGCGGCGGATGTGGGCATTGTAGACATCTGCATTACAGCTATATTAATTAGGGTCATTATACTTGATTATAAAGTAATTAAACCATTCAATCACTACAAATTTGACATATCACTATGGACAAAAACATCTAAAGTACCATTACCGGACTTCCAAACTCCAGTATATATTAAGCATACTTACGCTGTTCTGCTGCCAAATTTCGATCACCTCCATCTCGAACAATCCTTTGGAAGCCATCATCAGAGACAGCGTCAGCGCCTCCCTTGCCGGCATCCCGTAGTAAATCGCCGGTGTCATCACCCCCACCATCTTTGCCGCCACCGACATAAACAGGAGCGCGTTAATGGACCACCACGCACTAACGTTGTCCGCCACCGACAGCAGGTCGATCATCAGCCCCGCCCTCGCCAAGAACACCGGCACCGCCAGCCCCGTCACAAACCCCTCCAGCCTCTCCACCACCGACGACCCCAGCGGCGGACCGCTCGGCAGCGCCAGCCCGATCATGAACGATCCAAATCTCGCATGGTACCTGCGACATACGTGCCCGTAGTACTGCAACTCTTAATTACTGATACATCTGGTATGCAAGCCAATCGAACATATCGACATGCAGTATAATCACCCGACGAACTCACTGAACAGCCCGCATCCGAGCGCAAGCATAAACACGGCGACGAACGACGCCTCGTCCACCGGCTCCCCTTCCGGTGTGTGGTGCACGATCCACATCGCCACAGGCCTGGCCACCCAGAGAATGAACGCAATGAGCACAAGGAACGACGTGATCACGGTGAACAAGTGCACGATCGTGTCGTCCGAAACGAGGTTCATGAAGGAGCTCTTCAGGGTCTGCAGGCCGCTATGGAAGAGGGTGTCGATGAGTGATGCAGACATGGCGAGGCGGCCAAGATCAGAGCTGAGGAGGTTGAGCTCGTCGAGGAGGCAGGAGATGACGATGAAGGCGGAGAGAGACCATGAGGTGGCGATGCCTACTCCGATATAGCCGATGTCGCTGAAGGACAGCGACAGGAAGCGGACGGCGACAAGGTTTGAGGCCAAGGGGGCGATACGGCCGACAGCAGCGATGACGATGGCCTTGCGGCCGAACTGGCGGATGATGTGGAGGTCGGTCTTGAGGCCGATCAAGAACCAGAAGAGGATGATGCCGAGGATGCCGACGTTGTTGAGGTGAATCCAGCCTCTCTGGGGGAACAAGGTGGATCCGAAGGTCTGGTAGCGCCCCAGGAAGGTTGGGCCCAGGATGATACCTGTCTGGCCATGCAACAACGTGGAGATCACGCATACATCCTCGTAATTTGTGCAGATCTTAGGTACGTGCATGCGTGCGTGTA
>JAZKJV010008243.1:0-378191 GCA_037367405.1 Ottelia alismoides | reverse complement strand
TCCTTCATGACCTCTGCTTCACCACCGCTCCGCCCGTCCTCCTCCAGCTTCACGTCTCCCCCACCATGCCGTTCGCCTCCATCGTCTCACAGACCTCCGCCTCCAGCTACCGGGTCACAACACCACAGCTCCGCCGTCTGAACCCAAGCTCCTTCGCCAGTTCGCTTCACCGACGAACTCTCGTCACTCGGTTGTGTGTCGGTCGAGCCCGAGAACCACATTCTCCCGCTGTGCACGACCACTCGCTCACCGCCACAGCTCGACCGAGCCCCCGCCTTCGCCACAAGAAGTTACCGTCAGATCGGGCAAATAGCCCTTGATCCGACGGCCAAAGAGCCACCATGCGTCCTATCCTGAGCCTCGGCCCACCCTTGAGGCTCGGGCGCTCGAACCACCACTCACAGCCACATGGAGCCCCGACCGCCGAACCTCAGCCTCGTCACCGCTACCTCGGTTCGGGACCTCCGAGCCTTCGCCTCGGGATCTCCGAGCATCCACTAGCTGCCATCTAGGCTCGGAGCACCCGAGCCTCCGGTTCTGCCTCCGAGCCTCCTGGTGCACGTGCTATGCACACGCGCGTTGGGAAAATTGCACAGATGCCCCTTCTCATTTCAAAAATTGCAATTATACCCCCACCAGGGGTAAATTATAGGAAGGCCCTCCAACATTGCTAAATTATAGATAAGCCCCTCCAGGGACCTTTTTGAAAGAAAAACTTTATTTTATTTACATTTTAGTTCCTACAATTTCATTTTAGCATATCTTTTTCATCTGAACTCCGTTTTTAGCATATAATATGTCATTTTGAAGCTCTTTTCGTGCTCTATCACTTAGCATAATTTGAGGACGATCCGAGGTTGTTTATCGATAATTATTATTTGAGGATCTCTGTCGACTCTTGCAAGCTACTTTTGACATATTCGTTCTTGAGGAATTAATGATATTTTTTGAAGGAATTAGGATAAGGATTTTACTCTGATTAAACCATTGTAATCATTATTGATTCTTATCAATTGTAAAATATTTACAGGAGATTAATTTACATTTATTCCTCTAAGATTATTGTTGACTATTTGAGGAATAGAATCAAAGATATTTGGAGGCCGAATATTTTGCTCCCACTATTCTGAACATCAATTGCTTATTCACCTGAAGCATTGAGTCAAGATCGATCCATTTTGATTTGTGGTTAATTTTATGAAATTATAGATCATATTATTTGGGGATTTAATACATTTCAAATCACAGATCCTGAGCATAATCATCTCTGTTTATTTTCTTTGCATCGCATCTTCATCATTGCATTGTATTACATTGTCCCTACATAGAAATTAATCAAACATTAATTAATCATTTAATTTAATTTAAAACCATGCAACTAAGAATAACCGTTCCCTGTGTTGGACCTTGGTAGACTTGCCAAGTAAAAATATTCCACAACATTCAAAGAGCGTAGTTTTTGCTGAACTAAATTTGTCTCCTATACTACGACAATTTTAGATAATTATCAAATGGCACCGGTGCCGGGGAACGATGAATTTTTAGGATTTTAAATCATTTTTTGTAAATAATTTTTGTGAAATTAATTTTTGTGTCATTTTTCTGCATTTCTCTCTTACTTCAGATGCTAACAGCAAATTCTCTCTTTGCAGACTACCAGGAGCAAAATTTTGGGATTTAATCAACGATCTGCAAGGACGAAGAATTGAATTTTAATTTTTGCGAGAGAAAACTTAGTCTAGGTTTAAATTTATGCATTATTCTCAAGGTCCCTCTCTTTGAACCCTTGTAATAATTCAAACTGAACAGTTCTTTGGTGTGTCGAGTCTGTTTCAACCCCTTCTGTGTGGTTGGGACCCGACTTGAGTGGTGTAGGACTTAGGCACATTTACGCTTGCTTGTCTACCATTGATTGCGCTCGTAATTCTTAGGCCACACTTTCAATAATACTATAAATCGTTCAACATTAGCCAAAATTTGAAATCAATTCTTCCCGCTAATAGAACTATTTGCTTAGGGCATTTTTCATCTGTGCATATCATCTAGTGTAAATTTTAATTCCTTGTGGCATCATTGATTTACGTTTGCATTGGCTTTTTCGATTCTCCTTTCTCAAGTTTTTACAACTTAGGATTTAAAGGAATTGTGACTGCTCGTTAGGCGTGAATTTCTGTGCTCAAATAAATTAGAGTGACAACCTTAACTTAAAATTGGGACTGCTAATTAAGGCGACTGTAAATAAACTGACATAAAATTAACCTATGTATGGTGGAGAGAAACCCACTCACTGTTTGTAAGGACTAGAACGCACACTTAGGATAGAGCCAAAACTGAGAAATTTCACAAAGACTACTGTTTTTAAAAACAATCAGTGAGGGTCTCGAGTAGCTGTTTACGTTTCGACTTCCCTTAGCAGAGTGGGTGGTTTAGAGGACACTACGGAAGGCTCCGTCCTCAAGTAACACGGGTAGCCGTTTAAACGGCCCGTGCTTACACCTAAACTGGCTGAGAGTAGGTGCAACTAGTTGTACGAACTCGGAACAATCTTTGTGAAATATTTCGGTACCTAACAGCTCCGCTTAATTTTCAAGATTGTCTCGTTATTTAATTAAAAATTGAAAAGATAAGCGACCGAACCCTGACGTGCCTTCATCTGTGTTGAGTGGGTGAACCTGAGAATTTGACTTGTGTTTGCTTTGTGTCTGCATTCTCGTGAAGACTCTCTCGATCCTTCTTGTCTTAGGATCATCATCTTTTCACTCCTCCACTAAGGAAACTTTTATCCTTAGCAAATCTTCACTTAATTCTGACACTTAATACTGAACTCTTTTCTTCTGAAGGTGAATCACAATGCCTCCAAAGAAAAAACCTGGTGACGATGAGAACGACAATGACCTCATTCGGGCACTCTTGTCTAGGATAACCGCTATTGAACAACACAATGAACTGCTTAGGGCACAGATAGCAGTAATGCAACGCGGAGAGGCTGCTATGGAAGACATGTACCTCCCCGAATTAGATGATGACTATAACTGGTTGAGGCCAGTACCCCCTGAGGATGCGTTCGGACACAAATCGCATTTTCTTGCACTGTTGCCGAAGTTCGGAGGGAATAATCATGAAGAACCGTATATCTTCCTCCATGATTTCGAGTTAGTCTGCGCTAACCTCTGCCACCCTAGGGTTAGCCAAGACTACATAAGGTTGAGAGCTGCCCCCTTCGCCTTGACTGATAAGGCAGCTTATTGGCTAAAACACTTAGGGGAAGTAGTCACTACATGGGCCACATTCAAGACTATATTTTTAAAGAAATTCTACCCAGTTAGTAGAATTAATCAGATGAGGATCAAGCTAACAATCTTTACCTAACACCCGAGCGAATCATTCCATGAAACCTGGGAAAGATTCACAGACTTAATACGGAAATACCCAGGGCATGGGATAAGTAAAATGATGCTGGTCCAAAGTCTTGCTAGCGGGCTGAACCCTGAGACTCAAGGGCTAGTAAGTGCATCCTGCAAAAGAAGCTACATGGGACGCCACGAGAACACCGTCTACAAGGTGTTCTAGAGACTGGCTGAATCCAACCATGCACAAACCACCAGCCGGACTTACATAGCCGGCTCCAAAAAGATGGTGAATAATCCGACGACCGATCAGAGTGCTTATATGGGAATAATAGCTGATAAGCTAACTATGGTTGAGCATATTTATAAAAAGGTGACGAACTCCATTAATCATCTGATATGGAGAAATTTTATAAATTGCCTAAGCAAATGGAGGAATTGGCTGACAGGGTATCTAAGATACCTGCCCTGACTTCACCCCACACCCATACACCAAATTCACCACATTCAAGGTCAATGGGTAGGGAAACATAGCCATTGGGGTGGAGACCAAGTCTTATCCCATCAAACTGAAGAAACCTCCGCTCAAACTATTTATGAGGAACCTCCAAAAGTCATGGAGATAAACAGAGTTTGGTATAACCTGGAACTGATCAACCGTTCAAAGTTCAAACCAAAACTCTAATCCGAACTCTCGTACACCGCAAGCCCGACCCACCTACCAGCCTCAACCGCAGCAGCGACAACAGTACCGCACAGGTTATCAGAACCCGCAACCTCGGCCATAACAGAACCAACGCCAAGGCCAGCATGGCCAATTCAGACAATATCAACAGCCTCAGGCCAAGCAGGGCCAGGGGTCCTCCTCTTCTTCTATCTTTCCGGAACTCCAACGAGTGTTAGACGAGCTTCATGACAAGAGAGTCAACATAAATCGACTCTCTCGATGTAGAGATGAGGTGACCGCACCGCAGAACGTGATTCCAACTCAATTCCAAGCTAACCCAAATAGCATCGGACATAGTCAGGTATTAATCTATGAGTATTCCGTACCTAAACACGATCTCTCATCAAATAATAATGCTTATCATATTTCTCTTAGGAGCGGAAGGACCGTAACCATGCCTGATCGAGCGAAGGAACACGGTGACATAGCCCCAGTGTCCACCAATTCACACAAACCTGAGGGAATTGATGAAGGAAGACAAGAGGAGAAAGAAGAGGACCCACCCACACCACCCATGATACACTGCACAAATAGAGATAATGAAGAGTCAGAGTCAGAGTCTGACAAAGACACACCACCAAGACATCCGCAACAACCGACCACCAATTTCCCTGTTTTTAGTCCTGTAAACAATTTTTCATTCAATAAAAATGATGTTGTTGATCACAACAAGTCCATCCCTTTCCCCCGTGCTCTTACGGTAGGAAAGAAGAAAAACATAAAAAATAAAAAAAATGACGACGAGATGGCCCGCATCTGCAAGGAAAGTATTAAGGTTACTCTGTCCCTAGACAAGATGATAGAAAGAGACTCGGCTTTTCAAAAATACCTTAAGGTGAGATGCACACCAACAAGGGCCAACAAACATACTCCTAGCCGAACAAAGAAACACATACTCTCTGTTGCCACATCTCGTATTATAAAAAATGAGATGCCAAGGAAGAAAAGAGACATGGGTGCTCACTTCGTCACTAGCCAAATCAAAGAAATCAAGTTTTCAAGAACTTTGTTAGATAATGGCTCATCCATCAATCTCATGCCTACAACCCTATTTGAGCATCTGAATCTAGGTCCTCTTAAGCAATCTGCAGCTGTACTTCAATTCATAGATACATCAACTAAGAAACCTAGGGGGGAGATTCGAAATGTTATCATCAACATAGAGGGACAAAATTACCCAGCAGATTTCACCATACTTGATATGGATGTCCCTAGAAATTAGAAAGACTCCCAAATGATACTAGGGTGACCCTTCCTTAGGACCGCAGGAGCTATATTCGATTTCATATCCGGGAGAATCCATTTTGGAAAAATTGAACTTAAAATGAAGCAAACTAGGTTTCAAAGACCTGACATTGAGTCAAGCACCGAGTCTGAAACATCGGAAAATGAGATAGAAGCAACAATTGGGCCTTGGAAACAAAACCCAACCGCTATGATTGAATCAACCTCATATGGAGAGGAAATTGTTGATGATTTAGTCTGCCATCTCATTCATGCATCTACCTATACTCTAGGAGACTCAGAGGTCCATTTGGACCTGTTAGCCCATTCTCCTTATGGACAATCTCTGAGTGAGGTACACAGATCGGACGCGGCGCTTGCCACACCACATTCCACCATTAGCGATCCAATCCTAAATACACCCACGTTGGTGGCCGATATTGATATACTGCAAGCATCCACATCACAACATGAAGCACAACCAAGGGAACCAGATTCAAGTAACAAGACATACCTACCTGAACTCAAACCATTGCCCCCAACGCACAAATATACCTTCCTTGCAGGAGATAAGGGACAGTTTCCGATCATAATCAGTTCACATCTGACCAAAGAGTAGGAGATCCGCCTGCTTATTGTTTTGGAGAAAAATCGCAAGGCTATAGGCTGGAGATTGTCTGATCTTCCAGGGATAAACCCCGCCCTGTGCTCACACCATATTTACTTGGAGGAGAATGCTAAACCCTCCCGTGAATGCCAACGTAGGTTGAATCCAAACTTACTAGAAGTGGTTAGGACTGAGATCGAAAAATGGTGTAAGGCTGGTTTCATATATCCCATCTCTGACTCCAAGTGGGTGTCACCTTTGCATGTTGTTCCGAAAAAGTCGGGACTTCAGATTATCACCATTGAGAAGGGAGAAGAGATCATGACACGGGTACCCACGTCGTAGCGTGTCTGTGTGGATTACAGGCATCTGAATGCGCAACAAAAAATTATCACTTTCCACCGCCCTTTATTGATCAAATATTGGAGAGATTGGCATGGAGAGAACACTTCTATTTCTTAGATGGGTACTCGGGCTACAATTAGGTAGCCATCGTCCCCGAGGACCAGGAAAAGACTACTTTTACATGTCCTTTCGGCACATACGCATTCCAGCGAATGCCTTTTGGGCTTTGCAATGCCCCCCGTACCTTTCAGTGATGCATGATTGCGGTTTTTGCCAACATGGTAGGGGATTTCCTGGGGGTCTTCATGGATGAATTCTCAGTCCATGGTGATTCATTCGATGATTGTCTAGCACACCTGGATCGAGTCCTACAAAAGTGTAGGGAAGTGAATCTGGTGATCTCTTGGGAGAAAATCAAATTTCATGGTAAAGAGGGCATTGTATTGGGGCATGTCATCTCCAAGAAGGGAATGGAGCTTGACCTTGTCAAAGTTGATGTGATCAAGAAGATCGAGCCTCCTACAAATGTGAAACAAGTACGATCTTTTCTAGGGCATGGCAGATTTTACAGAAAATTTATCAAGGATTTTTCAAAAATTGCCTGACCGTTAATTGACCTCCTAGGGAAAGACACTGAGTTCCTAGTAGATCATAAATGTCTTAAAGCCTTCGAACTACTTAAAAGGAGGATCATTGAGACTCCCATCCTACAAGCTCCCGACTGGTCTCTTCCCTTCGAGATCATGACAGACGCATCTGATTTCGCAGTAGGAGCTGTGTTAGGACAACAAGAAGATGGGATCCAGTATGCTATTCATTACGCAAGCAAAGTTTTAGACCATGCTCAGAAAAATTACACTATGACCAAAAAGGAGATGCTTGCTGTAGTTTTTGCCTTGGAAAAAATTTGATCTATACTTCTTGGATCGAAGGTGATAGTTTACACAGACCATTCTGCCATTCGATACTTAATGGCCAAAAAAGACGCAAAATCACAACTACTTAGGTGGATACTACTGCTTCAGGAATTTGATTTGGAGATTAAAGACAAATCCGACGTTAAGAATGTTGTAGATGATCATTTATCACGGATCGAACATAACATAATCCCTGAATCTAAATCCATCCATGAAACCCTCCTAGATGAGTCAATTTCTGCTATTGACTCACTCCCTTGGTATGACGACATGGTGAATTATCTTGTCTCCAAGAAAGTCCTACAGGGTTGGCCCAGGAATAAAATCGATCGACTCGTATCTGAAGCAAGACAATACCATTGGGAGGATCCGTTCCTTTTCTTTGAGGGACCAGATTTCATACGGAGAAGATGTATTCCTCAAGAGGAATACATCCTCAATCTATGACACACCATAGAGGTGAGAGGACATCATTCTGGGAAGAGGACCACTGAGAAGATACTACAATGTAGATTTTACTGGCCGACCTTGTTTAAAGATGCTTACAATTTTGTCAGGTCGTGCCCCGTCTGTCAGAAAATGGGAGGGACTGTTGGTTCCAAAGATGCCATGCCTATTGATGAATCCCCATTCATCACTCTTTATTCTTTTATTTTAGCTATTTATCTTGGCAAAACATCATGCATATAGTTATAAATACAATAAGTTATCAATAAGCATGCATTTTTTAAATACTAATAATTAGCATGCATTTAAGCAAAAATAAAAGAATAAAGAAAAAAGAAAAACAGGAAAATATTTAGAATAAATATTGAGTGACCTAATCCCAAGAGAGGGCCAATATGGGTCTAATCGCCAAATAAAATGAGTAGAGAGAGATAGGGACACTCAACCTTATACATATGTCCTCTCTCTATATACTTATTTATTTTTACAGAAACTCAAAAATAAAAATGTATTTTTATTACCTTGTATATACTTCTAAAAATAAAACAAAAATGAGAAAAATAAAATTAAAATAAAAACAAAATAATTTTCTCTCTCCACCTTGTACATACCATGTATATATGTATCTATTCCTATTTATTGGACACTTGTAAATAATCAATAAAAATAAAATAAAAATTATTTTATACTCTAAATTTTATGTTGTCAATAAATAAAATATAAAATTAGAGTATTTGTACAAAAAATTAAAATAAAAAATAAATACAAAAATACCTAGGTATTTTATACTTGTATATAATATAATATAATGTATATATGTTAATTTATTTTTTCAAAAAAAATAAATAAAAATAACTAAAAAATAATTTGGAAAATAAGGAACATTTTTCATGGTGAAAATATTTTTAAATAAAATCATTTCTGATTTTTAAATTATTTTACAAATAATTTGGACCACGGATTTTTCTGATTGGTCCACGAGGGAATGTTGATCCCGGTCAACTGCCCCCCCTGGACCAGTCTTCGCCCAGATCCACATTTTTGCCCGACTTCTCAAATTTTTCTCGAACTGATCCGATCACCATTCCACCTCGTTTCACGCTTCGATTACTGAGGAGTGATCCGGGATTTGGGCCCGCTGATACTGTTAGGGATCCGCTCTTCAGACTGCGCACTCGAGCCCCCATCTTCTCAGACCTTGTCGAGTATTTAGCTTCCCGGAGCTGCCATTTCTTCCTATCTTTGGCCCTTGTCCTCATCCCCAGTGAGCTCCTTCTCCTTCCTTGAGTGACAGCGAGTGCATGAGAGCGTTGCAGTGAGGAGGTGAGGTGTCTAGCCTTAGGTCCGATGAGCCTTCTCGCCGTGCTCTGCCACCCGGTAAGCCCGAGCCTCTAGAGACGTCGTTCCATCGAGGTGAAGTACCCAGGAGGTAGCTGACCTCCAGCATAGACGAATCCCTTCATCAGGTAGCTTAAATTTGGTCTGAGTTGCTTTAATTTCGATCTTTACAAATCCGGTCACCCGAGCTTCATCGGACCATCGTGCGTGATCGGACCACACATCTGACCTAATGACTATCCCTTCACCTTCTCGAGACCTCTCTCCACGTTTTGCGCCCTTCCATTCACCCTAATTTGCCCCGGAATAGGACTTAGGCCCTCCTCCACCGTCGCATCGCCAGAGGGCCCCGCTCTGCCTCACCCCTTCACCCATTTCACCCGTTAACGGGTCGAGGCACTTTGCCCTCGACCTAGCAGTCTTCCTGTGCAGGTTTGAATGAGAAAGGGCTTCATCCGGAGGTCCAAATGCTGAAGCACGGGGGCTCCAGGTGCCTAACGCCTTCGGGCCACTCCAGGTGTCCTCGGCCTCATCGGAGCCTACCAGTCGCTGCGGACCATCACCAGCAACATTTCGCCCATCAGAACAGCCCGTGAGGATGCCCCGGCCGTGCGTATCGACCGATTGATGCTCGCCGGAGGTGAGTTCATCGGTGTTCTTCCAGGGAGCCTCCCAGTCGTTGGATCGAGCTTCCCCATCAGTTCTAATCTCAGACGTTCATCCTCCGAGGATCCCGACCACCCGATCCATCTGAGGATCAGATTAGATCCTTTCATCGTCGAAGGGGTACCAGCCACGTTGAGCCGTTCGATTTCAAGTGAAGACCCCTCGACCGTCGGATCTGTAATAAGAAGGGTACATTACACTTAGGACCTCCGCACTTTTTGCTTTTATTGTTTAGTCTTGTAAATATTTTTCGTAGTTATTTTAGTTTGAACATTTTGCACGTAGGACCTTAAGTTTTTAGAATTTGCATTTAAGTCCTTCTGTTTGAGCTTCACGTGGTCTGTCACGTGCTATATGGGTTAATTGCACACTTTTGCCTGAGCTTTATTGTAGTTACTGATTAAAGTTTTATAAGTTGGAATTTCATTTATACCCCTGTTTGTGTTTCACGTACCGATCTCGTACGACTTTGGGCTTTTTTCATATTCAGCCCTATACTTCTTCCACGTGTTATTATTTGCTAAATATTTTTCTATATTTGCATGTGGGTCCCTGTGTGCTATGGGTCTTTGATTGGTTGAATAAATAGCAATTCTAATCCAAACTTCATGAAATTTGGATACACGGCTCCTGCCATGATGTAAAAATTTCTTTGAATTTTTGGACTCGTTTTGTTTTCATTTGATATTTTTAAAAATTCAAAAACCTAAAAATCTTCTTCTATTAAACTTTAAAAATCAACTAAAAATATTAAAAACCCCCCAAAAATCCAAGAAATTATTGTGTGGTTGTTTTTGTGTGCTTTTACTTCTATCCAAGTTTCATTGCTTTTGGATTTATAAAACCCCTAAAAATTGAAAAACACTCAAAACTTAGAAAAACCATTAAAGTTCACAAAAATTCAAAAAATGTATTTCCTATTTCTGTAGTTAGTGTTTTATCTTTAGTTTACAATAAAGTTGTTGTTGGAATTTTATAGGCTATTTAGATAATTTTTAATAACCTTTTGATTCTGGCTGCACAATAGTTTTCATTTTTCACCTTGTTTCATTTTTATAAAATCAACTAAAAATCAGAAAAATCTAAGAAAAATATCAAAAACACTTGAAAATTTATAAAAACCAAAAATATTTTTATTTTAATTTTCCGATCTGTTTTGGTGTGTTAAATAAATCGTTGTTTGCTTTTTGACTTCTTTTACATTTTTCCAAATATTGAAAAATCCAAAAAAATTTAAAAACCTAAAAATCTACTAAAATACTTGTTTTCGATTTCCGACTACTTCATAGGTTTACCATCCCGTGCTCCTTGAATTGGACCCTGGTAGCTATACTAGGTAAAATAAATAGCTAAACCATTGTTTTTGACCTGATTTGTTGATTTTTATACTTGTTGGTCTTGATTTTTCTTGATTGACTTAGCCTCGCTATTCGGGTCGCAACGACCCTGATTATTTACACCTTAGCCTTATTGTAAATTTTGGGTCATCAGAATGGCATCGTTGCCGAGGAACACTGCTTAGTAGTCGGTTTTCTCATTCTTTTTGACTTTTTGTCTTTACTTGCTTTTTTCAGCAGTTACTTCCAGTCCATTTTTTATGATATTTTATAATAATTGTGATTTGAGGCATTTATGTTGATTTTCTTGCGAGGGCCCGACGATCGAGGGCAGCTTTCCTCGGAGAGCCGAAGCACCTGCGGGATTCGGAGGCGGCTTCGTTTCTGCATCGAGCTGCATGAGGATGCAGGAGGACCATATCAGGAGTGTGGGGAGTGTAGTTAGTTTTATTTCCCGCTTATTATTATTGTAATAATACAGGGACAGAGACAGACTTTGTGGACTAGGTGTTATTTCGGGGTATGTTTCTTCGAGCACCAGTGTGCTCGGGGGACCTCACCGTAGAGTTTCGCCGATTTTGATTTTCACCGCTCTACTTACTAATTAACTGATTTTCGAGGATTTAGCCTTAGCCTTAGGAATTTTTCTGATTGTGACGTAATTAATTAAGGCCAAACCCTAATTATCTGCCTGTGCCTATAGTTTGATAATTAGACTTAATTAACTAAATCACCAAGAAAAAGTCGGATTAATTAGGCTCGAGTTCACGTGCCATGAGGAGTCACATACAACACGTGTAGGATCCGTTGTGGTGGACACCGAGTGGCTCCCAAGATCGGACTCCGGACTTAGCTTAATTACCTGACTACTGTGCTTATCGTGTATAAACTGCTTCGTCTAAGGCCATTTTCCTCGTGCATCATATAGGTAGTTTAATCTCAGTCTTTATTTTAAGCGCATATCATTCTGCATGTAGAGAGCTGGAGTCAGGTACGCATTTCTTACTCTGCATGCATCATCGTGTTTGATCGTGCATCTGCATTTTCGCCTTCTCCCCCAATTTTTTGGACTTAAAATAACCAGGAGAACCGAAAAATTCATTAGGCTTTGTTCGCTTGAAAAATATCTAAAAAACAAAAACTATAAAATTGGGACTGCTAAACACACTTGACCCTAAAAGACAATTCATCTAAAAATTTGTCTTGGGAGAGTAATCCCCTCATTGTTTGGTTTGGATGAGCGAGAGAGTGACCCACATACCAGGCTAGAGCCACATCCGATTTCCTAGCAGACTACCGGCCTTTTATATGGGACAATCTGTTGGGAGTATTGGATTCCTACCAGCTCGCTTAATCGCTCTGAAAGACTGACTGATCACCTATAAAATTGACAAGATAATTGACCGAGCCTTTACGGTCTTCAGCTCCGTGTTGAGTAGGTGAATCAGGGGTTTGCTTTCTCATCTTATGTGTTGCCATATCTCATCCGCATTCATTCACCAGATCGAGATGATGGGCAGGAGGTCTCTTAGGCAGCCTTTGGTTGCACAACTTTATAGCACTCCAGTCCGCTCATCTAGGTTGGTTCATGAGAGCCGAGATCCGCTCTCCGAACCCGAGTTTGATTATGCCCTGTTCCCCCTCGACCACCTTCTACCAATTCTGAGGTGCTCGAGCAGAGACCGCAACAGATATCAGATGACTTATCGGCACCTGAGTTTGGGTCTTTTGCCTTTGCAGAGACCATGGCCAGCAGCAAGGAGCACACTGATGGACTCCGTATGACAGAGACATACGTATTGGACCAGGGTGCCATCAACAACACCCTGTTAGCATCAGATCAGTGACCAGGGGGCTTTCATGGTGGAGATGCGCCGTGAGATGGGGCGACTGAGAGCAGACAAAGATCAGCCCAGAGCAACTGGAGAGAAATATATTCCAGACAGAGACCCTGAGGAGCCAGTCCAGCCATCACAGCCAGCGCGACCGATGAGAGAGTTGCACAACCCCAGTTCGACTCTTACACACAGATGGATAGTGCTGCTAGCGATTGTGGGGGACTTCAAGTTCCCTCCTCAGACGATTCAGCTTCTTCCCCGCTTCCATGAGCTCGCTACTGAGGAGCCACACCACCATATCCAGGAGTTTGAGATGATCTGCAGTACTGTCCACGATCAGCATGTGGACGAGGACAACATCTGGATGATTGCCTTTCCGTTCTCCCTCGTAGACAGAGCAGCCAACTGGTTGAAGCATCTAGGGAGATTTGTTACCAATTTCATGAGGCATGGGAGAGGTTGAGAGAGCTCACAGACCGGTGCCCACACCACGATATATCCAAGCCCAACCTTGTCCAGAGTTTCTTCTGCGGGCCTACACCGGAGTTGCAGGGGCTCGTTAATGCTTCTTGTGGGGGCTCCTATTTCGCCAAGGATGAGGATCAAGTCTGGGCCATCTATGAAGAGATGCCCGAGAACTATACTATGATGTTCAGACCTGATTATATACTCAGGGGAAGCCCTACCCACCAGTCGTGTCCTATCAGAGGATAGCACGAGTTGAGGCCGGTCTTTCTACATCCGCAGCAGCCGCAGCACAGGCGGAGTCTACAGCCGCTGATATGGGGATTATCAGCAAGAAGTTGGATAGGATAGAGCTGATCGAGAAGAAGCAGCGCCAGGGTATGTCACAGATTGATCAGATGGCATAGACACTGAGTGACCTGAAGACCCAGATCATGTGTCTCCAGGAGGCACAGATAGCTTCTCAGCCCCGTCTCTGGTCACGAGCAGATCCGAGCAGTAGCGACAGTTCGTCCCAGCACTCCATCCAGCCTAGTTAGGTCCACCATGTTCAGGCGGAGTCGTACCAGCAGCCGCAACAATTTTACCAGCTACCACCATCTCAGGACACTCAGATGGTGGTCTACCAGCTGGATCAGCCCCTGGCAGTCCTTCCCCCACCCACGTACGAGCAGGAGCTGTTGATGGATGTCAACGGGATATGGTATGACCGACCTTAGCCTGGGATCCAACGAGACCATCCTGGATTCCGTTGGTCGACCGGAGGTACCAGCTCCCAACAGCAGCCTCCAGTTCAGGGTGTTCAGTACGACCAGCAGCGAGAGCAACCCCAATTCCCACCACAGCAGCAGCATGATCCTCATCCCTATCAACATGGATAGTCTTGGAGGCAGCAACAACCTCCGCAGTATCACTCCCAGTACCCCTTCACTCTCCTCCGCAATAGCAGCCTCAGTTTCAGAGAGGCCACCCATCAGGTTCTCATGGGCCCACCTATGAGAACCCCGCTTTGGATGATTTAGACCGCCTCATGTTCGAGTATCAGGCCACCTTCTAACGGGAGATGGACGAGTTTAGACAGGAGATGAGGGAGATTGTGAGAGGGAAGGCCACCCATTCATGCCCAGATTGAGCCCAACCCGAACAACCTGAAGAGGAAATCTGAGCAGGTAGAGTTTACAGAGATTACCACTCCTAGTGATTCACTTGGTGATGTTTCTGCATATCATTTTGATGCTGACTTTGTTACACTTAAGAGCGGTAGGATGATAGCAGGCGGCACCTCATCTGATGCTGATGCCGCTCGAGATGATGATGATGACGGTGGTGCTGACGCCACCAAGGACGTTGATCCGGCCGGCGGTACTGAGGCCGTCGTTCACCAGATCTAGGAGGAGGTGGTGCTGATGCCACCCGATGTGATGCTGAGTCAGAGCACGGTTCTGACACCGCAAACCAAGATGTCGTAGGTGGTACTGAGGCCACCATTTCTATTCCTGTTGTTCATCCACCTGTTTCTGTATATCATGACTATTCTGTGAATAAAGGAAAGGGTTCTTTTTCTTCTACGAGTCCATCTGTGATTATTGGTGATGTTTGTATGGAATCGTCGATGCCACAACAGTAGTGAACCGTTCCTAGCCCTCCATCTGAGGAGGGCCCAGCCATCCCCATCCCCCAAGCACTTGGCTTGGTTAAGGGGAATAAAAAAGAGAATCCAAAAAAGTCCCATCAGCTAGAATTCAGCCAGAAGATGATAGACAGATTCCAGATACAACTGACTCTACAGAAGGCCTTGGAGCACATCCCCCTCTTTCAGAGGAACCTTAGAGAGAGGACCACCATTCGCAGGAAGAGGATGAACCACTAGTCAGAGATCCATGTGCTCACTCGTGCCACCTGCTTCACCATCCAGAACCGTCTGCCAGCCAAGAGGCTAGATGCAGAAGCTCCCTATGTCAGATGCCACATACATGAGCAGAGGTTCGATCAGACTCTATTAGACAGCGGTTCTTCGATTAACCTACTTCCGGCAGCCTTACTCGACCGCTTCGAGTTTGGCCCTATTCGACAGAGCATGACGGTCCTTCAGTTTGTTGATCGATCTGTCAAGAGGCTGAAGGGGTTACTGAAGGACGTGGTTGTAACAATTCAGGGCCTGCAATTCCCCGTGGACTTCGTAGTGTTGGACATGGAGATACCTGAGTATGTGACCGATACCCCATCATTCTAGGATGCCCGTTCTTGGCCACAACCAAGGCAGTGTCCGATCATGATAGCAGGAAGGTATACTTTCGCATCGAGGGCGAGAGTATACAAATAGAGACGATCGATGAGACTAGAGCCCGGGATTTAGCTTGCTCAGAGCCGCTCACAGATCCAGAGCAGATGACAGAGGCAGAGCGAGACGTCCACCAGGAGTGTGATTTTGTGATCACAGATGATGAGGCAGTTTCGGCATACCCCGTTTCACGAGCCTTCCTCTCAGATTTAGATCCAGCTGATGCACATATTCTAGTAGAGGAGAGCTTGGAGAGCACATTCCTGGCAGAGGATATTTTTGAGGCAGCAGACCAAGTTCCCGATACGAGGCAATTGATTTATGTGATTCCGATTCAGATCCCTCAGAGTCAGACATTGATTGGACAGAGTTTGATGATATGATTTCGTGTCTGATTTCCACAAAGCCAGCAACTAGGGTGGAGATCGAGCCGATTCAGAGTACAGATACAACATTAGAGAAATCTTCACCAGATCCTGATTTTTAGTGAGAGTTCTCATTTTCCCATGCAGATTTGGTCGCATTCACTCAGACATTTTAGAGGCTAGATCCACCAGCTCCCAGTTGCCCAGAGCGGAAGACCTTACCGTAGTCGCTGAAGTATAGGTTCCTTGCAGGTGAGCATGAAATGCACCCAGTCATTATCTCAACAGATTTAACTGGAGAGCAAGAGTCTCGTGCGATGGAAATTCTTGAAAAGAACCGTAAGGCGATAGGATGGAGCATAGCCGATCTTCAGGGGATAACTCTGGCTCTATGCTCCCACCATATCTATCTCGAGGAGGACGCGAAGCTGTCGCGTGAGTTCCAGCGGCGGCTGAACCCGAACCTTCAAGATGCTATCATGAAGGAGATCTCAAAATGGTGGAGCGCCGATTTTATCTACCCGATCTCTGACTCCAAGTGGGACAGTCCATTACATGTGGTACCTAAGAAGACAGGCATCACTACAGTTGTGAGTGAGTCTGGAGAGGAGATCGCTACCCAGGTGCCCACTTCTTGGAGGGTCTATGTGGACTACAGATGATTAAATCAGGCCTCCAAGAAGGATCATTTCCTGCTGCCTTTTATTGATCAGATTATAGAGAGGCTAGCAGGGAAGAGTCATTACTGCTTTCTTCACGGGTACTCCGCATACAATCAGGTGGCCATTGCACTAGAGGACCAGGACAAGACTACATTCACCTGTCCCTTTGGGACGTATGCTTTCAGACGCATGCCCTTCGGTTTATGCAACGCTCCGGTGACATTCCATAGGTGTATGTTGTCCATCATTTCGGACATGGTGGGTGAGTGCTTGGAGGTCTTCATGGATGACTTTTCAGTCTATGGCGATGGGTTTGATGCTTGTCTTGAGTGCCTAGACCGTGTCCTGCAGCGATGCATTGAGGTCGACCTTGTTTTATCTTGGGAGAAGTCACTTCATGGTGACTCAAGGGACGGTGCTTGGCCATATAATCTCCAACAGGGGCATGGAGGTTGATCCGACCAAGGTGGATATCATTAGAAAACTCAATCCACCGTCCAATTTGTGACAGTTACGGTCTTTTCTGGGGCACGCCAGTTTCTACCGATGATTCATTCATGATTTGAGCAGGATTGCCTAACCGTTGACTGATTTGCTGACAAAAGACACCGAGTTCATAGTTGATGATAAGTGTCATGCGTAATTTGAGACTCTCAAGAGTTTAGTGGTTGAGGCTCCTGTCCTCCAGCCGCCTCATTGGTCTCTCCCATTCGAGATCATGACAGATGCCTTCGATTTTGCCGTGGGGGCCGTGCTGGGACAGAGGAGGGATGGATTTCCTTTTGCCATTCACTATGCTAGATGTACATTGGATGCCGTACAATGGAAGTATACAGTCACAGAGAAGGAGATGCTAGCCGTAGTTTTTGCCCTAGATAAGTTCAGATCATACATCATTGGATCTAGAGTGACTATTTACACTTATCATACCTCCATCAGATACCTCATGAAAAAGAAGGATGCCAAAGCAAGATTGACTAGATGGATCCTTCTACTCCAGGAGTTTGATATTGAGATTAAGGATAAGACTGTAGTCAAGAATGTGGTGGCGGATCATCTCTCCCGATTAGAGCATCTTGAGGATTCTAAGCAGATTGATCCTATATGTAAGACCTTACCAAATCAGGAGATCCTTGCTATCACCTCACTCTCGTGGTACGCTGACATTATGAACTATCTTGTTGCCAAGAAAGTTCCACAGGGTTGGCCCAGGTAGAGACTTGAGACCTTCCTAGCGAAGGCCACGTCTTACCATTGGGAGGATCCCATCCTTTACCACGAGGGAGGGGATAGTGTCTGCCGACGTGCATTCCTCAGGAAGAGCATCATAGCATCCTCACCTACTGCCACAAGCTAGAGGTAGGAGGACATCACTCTGGGAGGAGAACGACACAGAAAGTGCTCCAATCCAGCCTATGGTGGCCTACTCTCTTCAAGGATTCTGATGAATTCATGAAGAGATGTACTGATTGTTAGAGGATGGGCACTTGTGGACAACGTGATATGATACCGATTCAACCCATTCACTTCTGTGAGGTTTTTGATGCATGGAGCATCGATTTCATGGGTCCATTCCCTAAGAGTCAGGGATTCGAGTACATTCTGTTGGCCGTTGATTATGTGAGTTATTGGGTTGAGGCCATCCCCACCCGAACTGTATATGATAGGACTGTATGCCGATTTTTGAGGAAGAATATCATTTCACGGTTCGGGGTACCACAAGTGTTGATATCTGACGGGGGGTCTCATTTCGTCAACGACAAGGTAAAGGCCCTTGCTAGCGAGTTCAGCATAGACCATCGAGTAGCCACTCCATACCACCCTCATACCAATGGTATTACTGAAGTGTCGAACAGGGAGATCAAGAATATATTGCAGAAGGTCGTCCGCCCTAGTCGAAAGGATTGGTCACAGCTTTTGTACTCGATCTTGTGGGCATATAGGATGTCCTTCAAGACTCCTTTGGGTACATCTCCCTTTCGCCTCGTTTATGGCAAGCCCTGCCATTTACCTGTTGAGCTGAGATATAAGTCACTTTGGCTGTTACATAGATACTTTTGGATCCAGTGAGTGTAGGAGACCAGAGGAGGGCAGAATTGGCAGCCCTGGAGGAGCTTAGAGATGAAGCCCTTTCGAGCAGCCTACATTATAAGGAGAGAGTGAATGAGTGGCATGATTCTCAAATCAGCCACAAGCAGTTTGAACCAGATCAAAGAGTATGGTTGCTTGATGCCAGGCTTCGATTGTTTCTAGGGAAGTTACAAAGCAAGTGGAAGGGACCATACCTGGTCCGAAAGGTATATGACAATGGAAGCATTGACATATCTAAGTTGTCTTCTGAATCTACCTTTCGTGTTAATGGGCAGTGGCTCAAACCATATCTAGATCATGAGCCGCTGGTCGTTGATGTCGCCCCTATTCATTTTGCGTGAGATGTGGTCTTTTACTCACATCTAATGCATCTCATGCCTGATTATCACTGTCTTCCACCTTGTATAGATCCAGTTGTCCATATCATTCCATTCTTTAGTCCCACACCCCATCTTCATCTTATGATTATGCTATACATAGGGTGTACTTTACCCTAAGTATGGGGGGTGTGTGTAGGACTCTTGGGTATTCTTTTGATTCTTTATACCTCTGTTTTGCTACCTATACTTAGGGATATTTTACCCTAAGTATAGGGGAGGTAGACCCTGTACATTCTTCCACTCGGATTTCCCTTCATGTACAACTTGCTATACTTAGGATTATTTGATCCTAAGTATAGGGGGAAAACACAGAGTCCTCTTTATTCTATTCTTTGATTCATCGTTGTAGTATACCATTTCTTTTCACTTCCCTATACTAAGCACGAGTTATATCTTCTTCATCGCTCTTGATTCACTTTGAGGACATCGTTCGAGCTAAGTATAGGGGGGTGTCGTATATATTTCATATATACTTTAGCCATAACTCATACTTTGTGTACATGCGTTAATAAATAAAATGGCTAAAATTCAAAAAATTTAAAAGTTTCTTTTACATAAAATTCTTTGTTGCACATACATAGCGACTTACAAAATTATTTTTGTACAAATGTTTGCAAAAATCTTTTCTGTGTAAATAGTTTGTAAATATTTTGATACCAAAAATATGTATATAGTACAAAGTTTTTGTAAAAATGTTTGAAAAACAAAAAGTTTGCAAAAAGCTCATGTAAATGTGTGTAAATATTTTGCAAAACTTCTGCTTTCATGCATACATTCATGTTTTCAAACATTTTCAAAAATTTTGCACATTTTCAAAAAATGTGTAAAAATTACTCGTTTGTAAATATGTGTATTATTTTTCTGAATCTTGATTGATATTTAAACTGGCCTGGAATTAAGTTGAAAAATGGAGCTTGGTTAAGACTTTAATCCACCTAATTCTAAGAGGAACCTTATAGGGCTTAGGGTTAAGACTTTTCAGGTCCATTTGGGACTTAATTCTTTGAGTCCACTAGGCTATGATCACATGTCATCTTGATGAGCCTAAGTAGAACACTTAACAACGCACTCATGACTATCAGAGACAATGACTTTACTTGCACCAGCACCTTACACATAGCTCTCCACGGATGAGTTGGTGAGGAGGCAGTTTCCTTTGGCTTGGGGTAGCATATGAGGGTAGTACTTCTAGGAGGAACCTCTCTTCTTCTTATAGTGAAGGAAGTACGTCTCAACTTGGTCTGGTGGTGAGAAAGTCTAAAGACAGGAGTTGTGGGTTGCAATAAAGCTTCAAAAGAGGGATAGTCTACTGGCTCAAGAGGGAAAACTCCTTATGTATATATGTTGCACCATGTAGATATGTTGTAGATATGCACATAAAAAAATGTGTGCAAAGAAAGAAAAACTCCAAAAAAGTGGTGGGTCTGATTGAAAATAAAATACCCACCGGAGTGTATATAGTCAAATAAGGCAAAGCTTATGTTACACATGACCATCTCATGAAGCTTGCAGCGGGAAACTTAGCTACACTAGTTGGGCTCCCAAGGATACATGGCTACACTGGTCATGGTCCATTCTCTTCTTCCCCCTTTTCTTGAGCCGGTTGTACTTGAACTTAGAAGGGAATACCCCACTCCTCGAGGAAAGAGTTGCCAGATAGAGGCATTAGAGTTACCTCGTTAATGGGGGATGTCACTTTGTCATTTCTGAGGTGGGGAGCTACATCTCACTTACACAGTACAAGGAAAGATTCATGGTCATTAGAGTTTGTGTATGTAGACTTGTTCTGATCTGGATTGTTGCGGACTCCTGACCATAGATTGGTGGGACTTAGAGGTTGTTGAGTTTTAAGTTTAAGTCCGAATAAGTTACGACAAACTAATAATCCACAGGTCTGACTGAGCTCCATACTTCAATTTAATGAAGGAAAGTTTTATAATCAACCTTGATTTCCCTTCTTTTTCTTTTTCTTTCTCTTTTTCACTTATTTTTCAAATAAGTGTTTGCCAAGGGACTAGCAAAAGTAAAGTATAGGGGGGTGATGAATCCCCATTCATCACTCTTTATTATTTTATTTTAGCTATTTATCTTGCCAAAACATCACGCATATAGTTGTAAATACAATAAGTTATCAATAAGCATGCATTTGTTAAATACCAATAATTATCATGCATTTGTGTAAAAATAAAAGAATAAATAATAAAAGATAAAGAGGGAAATATTTAGAATAAATATTGAGTGACCTAATCCCAAGAGAGGGCCCAATATGGGTCTGATCGCCAAATAAAATGGGAGAGAGATAGGGACACTCAACCTTGTACATATGTCCTCTATATATATAAATATTTTATTTTGACAAAAAAACTCAAAATAAAAATGTGTTTTTCTTACCTTGTATATACTTCTAAAAATAAAATAAAAATGAGAAAAATCAAATTAAAATAAAAACAAAATAATTTTTCTCTCTCCACTTTGTACATACCATGTATATATGTATCTATTCCTATTTATTGGACACTTAGAAATAATCAATTAAAATAAAATAAAAATTATTTTATACTATAAAGTTTATGTTGTAAATAAATAAAATATAAAATTAGAGTATTTTTACAAAAATAAGAAAATAAAAAATAAATACAAAAATACCTAGGTATTTTATACTTGTATATAATATAGTATAATATAATGTATATATCTTAATTTATTTTTTTCAAAAAAATAAATAAAAATCATAAAAAATAATTTGGAAAATAGGGAACATTTTTCATGTTGAACATATTTTTAAATAAAATCATTTTCGATTTTTAAATTATTTTACAAATAATTTGGACCGCAGATTTTTCTAATTGGTCCACGAGGGACTGTTGACCCCGGTCAACTGTCCCCTGGACTGGTCTTCGCTCGGATCCACGTTTGTGCCTGACTTCTCAGAATTTTCTCGAACTGATCCGATCACCATTCCACCTCGTTTCACGCTCCGATTATTGAGGAGTGATATGTGATTCGTGCCTGCCGATACTGTTAGGGATCCGCTCCTCGGATTGCGCGCCCGAGCTCCCATCTTCTCGGACCTCGTCGAGTATTTAGCTTCACGGAGCCACCATTTCTTCCTATCTTTGGCCCTTGCCCTCGTCCCCAGTGAGCTCCTTCTCCTTCCTTGAGTGACAACGAGTGCAAGAGAGCGTTCTAGTGAGGAGGTGAGGTGTCTAGCCTTAGATTCAACGAGCCTTCTTGCCGTGCTCCGCCACCCGGTGAGTCCGAGCCTCTGGAGACGTCGTTCCATCGAGGCGAAGAACCCAGGAGGTAGCTGACCTCCAGCACAAACGAATCCCTCCATCATGTAGCTTAGATTTGGTCTGAGATGCATTAATTTCGATCTTTTCAAATCCGGTCACCCGAGCTTCATCGGACCATCGTGCATGATTGGACCACTGATGAGCCGATAAAACGAGAGACTAAGGGAGATAAATATCACGGGTCGTTGCTACCACAATCCCTCGAGTCGAACTCAACAAGAAAAATCAAGGACCAGCAAATAGAATAATCAATCAAAAAGTCAAACAACAGTCTCGCTATTTTATTTAACCTGGTATAGCGACTAGGGTCGAACTCAAGGAGCACGGATTGACTTAAAAAGCATATGAAGTAGTCGAAAAATCAAATAAAGGGAAGAAAATATTTTTTGTGGATTTTATGGGGTTTTAATTTTTTTTGGGATTTTTAATTATGAAGAAAATATAGAAAAAGGCTAAAAGAGAACAATCAACTAATTATTAAACACATCAAAACACATCAGAAAATTGCAAATAAAATATTTTTTGGTTTTAAATTTTTCAAGTGTTTTTGGTAATTTTTCAGACTTTTATAATTTTTAGTTGATTTTATAAAAATGAAATAAGGCATAAAATTGAAATCAATGTACAACCAGAATTAAAAGGCAATTTAAAAATATAAAAATAACCTCTAAAAATCTGGAAACACTTTTATGAAAAACTTCAACTAAAATACTAACTACAGAAGAAGAAATTGCATTTTTTTGAATTTTTACAATTTTTACTGATTTTTATGAGTTTTTTAGGGGTTTTTCAATTTTTAAGGTTTTTATTTAACCAAATCATGCAAAAATTGTGTTGAAGTAAAAAGACACAAAAACAAACAAACACTAATTTTTTTAGAATTTTTGAGGGGTTTTTAGTATTTTTAGTTGATTTTATAATGTCGACAGAGTAAAAATGGAGGTTTTTGAATTTTTAAAAATAGAAAACCAAAGCAAAAAGATCCCACAAAATTAGTGAAATTTTTACACAGTTGCAGGGGCCACGTATCCAAATTTCAATAGATTTGGAGTTGATTTGATATTTTATTCAACCAATACAAAAGGCATAGCACACATGGACCTTAATGTAAAGAAAACAAGTTCGAGGGGCTTAAAAATAACATGCACGAAAACTATAAGGGGATCAATGTAAATTTCTCAATAATTTCAACACATGTTCCAATTCAGTATGCACAGGGGCATTAATGCAAATATTTAAACTAAAAGGTCAAACAATTACATTCAATAAACCAAGCGCATTACATGCTATTAGCCCAGAAAATCATGTGTCAAAGCACGTGCACCTCAATCGGAGGGACTAAAATGCAAATACTAAAACTATAAGGTCCAAAGTGCAATTATTCCAAATTTAAAACAACTACGACACATATTTACAAGACTAAACAGAAATATGAAAAATGCGAAGGGCCTAAGTGATATTTACTGTTATTATTAAGATCCAACGGTCGAGGGGAGTCCGCGTCAGATCTGACAATTGTGATGCGTGGATACCCCTTCGATGATCGACGCTGCAGATCCGGTCCTTAGATGGATCAGACGGTCAAAATCCTCCTGTAGATGGACGACTGAGATCTGAACTGGCGTGAGGGGTAAATCGAACGACAGAGGAGGGTCCTGGAAGAACTGATCGCCGGTGAAGTTTGTCCGGCCACTGTGCACTCTAGGGGGCTCCTCCGATGCTGCTGGAATGAGGGAATTGAAGCTCTCGGTCGTCCGCAGCAGCTGGAGGTCTCCGATGAGGTCGAGAGAGACCGGGGTGCTCCAACGATGAAGGGGACCTGGTGCACATGTTCTTCAATGTTCAGACCTTCAGATGAGGTCCTCTCTTCATCTCTCCTGCACAGAACAAATGTTGGGTCGAGGGTAAACTTCCTCGACCTGATGATGGGCGAAATGGGTGATCGGGGAAGCCGGGGCGATGCTCTACGACGAGTGGCGGTGGAGAAGAGTCGAGATCACTGTTCCGTGGCGAACCGAAGGGAGCGACTAGGCGAAGAAGGTGCGGAGGAGTCTCGTGAAGGTGTAGGTGTGGTCGGATGGGCAAATGGGTGAACATAGCGTAGTGGATTGACCGATGAAGGGCGGAGGTCGGAAACCTAAAGATCGAAAATCAAATAAGGCTAAGGGGCTAATGAAGCTACCTGATGATCGCGAACGTCTATGCTGGAGGTCCTGGTCCTCCTGGGATCCTCGCCTCAATGGAGCGACGCCTCCAGAGGTTCGAGCTCGTCGGTGGCGGAGCACGACGATGTGGGTCGCCGAATTTAGGGCTAGAGCATCTCCTTCCTCGCTGCAACACCCCCTCGAGCTTGCTGTCATTCAAGACAAGGGAATGTAGGTCCTGGGAGTCGAAGACAAAGGTCGAAGATGAGGGAAAAGGCGGCTCCAGGTCGAGCTTTATATGAGTGAAGGTCCAAGAAGATGGGGATTGGGAGAGCATTCCAAGGAACGGATCCCTAAGAGGAGAGGCACGCGAAGATCACATATCATTCCTTAGCAATCGAAGCCTTGGGTTTGAGCAAATGGGGGTTGGATCGATTCGGAAATATTTGGAGAAATCGGGTCAAAAATCAGATCCGGGAAGGATGTGGTCGAGGGGGGAGTTGACCGGGGGTCAACATTCCCCCGTGGACCAATCAGAATTCGGCAATTGGAAATTATTTATAAATTACATAAAAATAGCAAATGATTTTATTTAAAAATATTTTCAAAATAAAAAATGTTTATTTTTTAAAGTATTTTTTCATGATTTTTATTTATTTTTTTGAAAAATAAATTAATGTATATTCATAATATTATATTATATACATGTATAAATACATAGGTATTTTACATTTTTATTTTTTATTAGTTTATTTTATTCAATTATCCCAATTTATATTTTATTTATTTACAACATAAAATTTGGGATATAAAAAAATTTTTATTTTATTTTTATTGTGTATTTACAAGGGTAAAATAAATAGAGATAAGTACATATATACATGGTATGTACAACATGAAGAGAGAGAAATTATTTTATTTTTATTTTTATTTTCTTTTTCTCATTTTTATTTTATTTTTAGAAATATATACAAATTATGAGGAACACATATATATTTTTATTTTATGAAACTAAAATATATACATGAAGGGGGAATATATGTACAATGATGAATGGCCTTATCTCTCTCTACTTGTTTTATTTTGCAGTCAGGCCAATGATTGGCCCTCCCTTGGGTTCGGGTCACTCAATATTTATTCTAAATATTTCCCTCTTCTTCTTTATTTCTTTATTCTTTTATTTTTGCACAAAAACATGCTAATTATTATTATGTACACAAAGCATGAAATTTTGTAATTTATTGTATTTACAAATATCTACATGGTGTTTTGCAAAGTTTTTAGCTAATATAAAAAGAATAAAGAGTGATGAATGGGGATTCATCACCCCCTATACTTTACTTTTGCTAGTCCCTTAGCAAACACTTATTTGAAAAAGAAGTGAAAAAGAGAAAGAGAAAGAAAAAGACGGGAAATCAAGGGTGATTATTAAACTTTCCTTCATTAAATTGAAATATGGAGCTCAGTCAGACCTTTGGATTATTAATTTGTTGGAACCTTATTTGGACTTAAGCTTAAAACTCAACAGCCTCTAAGTTACACCAATCTATGGTCAAGACTCCTCAATAAACCAGATCAGAACAAGTCTACATACACAAACTCTAATGACCATGAATCTTTCCTTGTACTGTGTAAGTGATATGTAGCTCCCCACCTCAGAAATGACAAAGCGACAACCCCTCTTAACAAGGTAACTCTAATGCCTCAGTCTAGCCACTCTTTCCTCGAGGAGCGGGGTATTCCCTTCTAAGTTCAAGTACAACCGGCTCAAGAAGAGGGGGAAGAAGATAATGGATCATGACCAGTGTAGCCATGTATCCTTGGGAGCCGAACCTGTGTAGCTGAGTCTCCCGCTGCAAGCTTCATGAGATGGTCATGTCTGACATAAGATTTGCTTTATTTGGCTATATACACTCCGGTGGGTATTTTATTTTCAATCAGACCCACCACTTTTTTGGAGTTTTTCTTTGCACACATTTTTTTGATGTGCATATGTACAACATATCTACATGGTGCAACATATATACATAAGGAGTTTTTCCTCTTGAGCCAGTAGACTATCCCTCTTTTGAAGCTTTATTGCAACCCACAACTCCTGTCTTTAGACATCATCACCACCAGACCAAGTTGAGACGCACTTCCTTCACTATAAGAATAAGAGAGGTTACACCTAGAAGTACTACCCTCATATGCTACCCCAAGCCAAAGGAAACTGCCTCCTCACTACCTCATCCGTGGAGAGCTATGTGTAAGGTGCTGGTGCAAGTAAAGCCATTATCTCTGAGAGTCATGTGTGCGTTGTTAAGTGCTCTACTTAGGCTCATCAAGATGACATATGCTCATAGCCTAGTGGACTCAATGAATTAAGTCCCAAATGAACCTGAAAAGTTTTAATCCTAAGCCCTATAAGGTTCCTCTTAGAATTAGGTGAATTAAGGTCTTAACCAAGTCCATTTTCCAATTTAATTCCAGGCCAGTTCAAATGTCAACTATGATTTGGAAAAACTGTACAAATATTTACAAATATGCAAATTTTTATAAATTTTTTGAAACTGTGCAAAATTTTCGAAAAATGTTTGAAAACATGGATGTATGCATGAATGCGAAGTTTTGCAAAATATTTACAAAAAATACAAGGTTTTTAAAAACTTTTTATTTTTCAAACATTTTCAAAAATTTTGTAATATGTACATAATTTTAATATCAAAATATTTACAAACTATTTACACAATTCATTTTCACAATCGTTTGTACAAAAATAATTTTTATAAGTAGCTATGTATGTGCAAGAAGAATTTTATGTACAAGGTACAATTTTAAAATTTTTATGGATTTTATGGATGGATTTTTAGCCATTTTATTTATTAACACACTCACAAAAAGTACGAGTTAAGGCTAAAGTATATATGAAATATATACGACACCCACTATACTTAGCTCGGACGATGTCCTCAGAGTGAATCAAGAGCGATGAAGAAGACATAACTCGTGCTTAGTATAGGGAAGTGAAAAGGAATGATATACACAAAGACGAATCAAAGAATAGAATGAAGAGGACTCGGTGTTTCCCCCTATACTTAGGATCAAGTAATCCTAAGTATAGCAAGCTGTACATGAAGGAAAATCCGAGTGGAAGAATGTATAAGGTATACCCCCCTTATACTTAGGGTAAAATATCCCTAAGTATAGGCAACAAAACAGAGATAGAAAGAATCAATAGATACCCAAGAGTCCTACACCCCCTATACTTAGGGTAAAGTACACCCTAAGTATAGCATAATTAGAAGATAAAGATGGGGTGTGGGACTAAAGAATGGAGTGATATGGACAACTGGATCTATACAAGTCGGAAGAACAATGATAATCAGGTGTGAGATGCAATAGATGTGAGTCAAGCGACCACATCTCACGCAAAGTGAATAGGGGCAACGTCAATGACCAACGGCTCATGATCTAGATATGATTTGAGCCAATGCCTGTTAATACGAAAGGTAACATCAGAAGACAACTCAGATATATCGATACTGTCATTGTCATGTACCTTTCAGACCATATAGTGTCCCTTCCATTTGCTCTGTAGCTTCCTTGGAAATAAACGAAGCCTAGCATCAAACAACCATACTTTTTGTCCTGGCTCAAACTGCTTGTGGCTGATATGAGAATCATGCCACTCCTTCACTCTCTCCTTATACCGTAGGCTGCTCGAAAATGCTGTATCACGAAGCTCCTCCAGGGCGTCTAACTCTGCTCTCCTCTGATCTCCTACACTCACTGGATCCATAAGTATATCAGTGACTACCCAAAGTGACCTATGTCTCAGCTCAACAGGTAAATGGCAGGGCTTGCCATAAATGAGGCGAAAGGGAGATGTACCCAAATGTGTCTTGAAGGACATCCTATATGCCCACAAGACTGAGTCTAAAAGTTGTGACCAATCCTTTCGGTCAGGGTGGAGGACCTTCTAGAGTATAGTCTTGATCTCCCTGTTCGAAACTTCAGCAAGACCATTGGTCTGAGGATGGTATCGAGTGGCTACTCGATGGTCTATGCTGAACTCGCTAGCAAGGGCCTTTACCTTGTCATTGACGAAATGAGACCCCCCGTCAGATATCAACACTCGAGGTACCCCGAATCGTGAAATGATATTCTTCCTCAAAAATCAGCATACAGTCCTAGCATCTGCGGTTCGGGCGGGGATGGCCTCAACCCAAAGACTCACATAATTAACGGCCAATAGAATGTACTCGAATACCTGACTCTTAGGGAATGAAACCATAAACTCGATGCCCCATGTGTCAAAAACCTCACAGAAGTGAATGGGATGCATCGGCATCATATGACACTCTCCACAAGTACCCATCCTCTGACAGTCAGTACAACTCTTCACAAACTCCTCAGAGTCCTTGAAGAGAGTAGGCCACCATAGGCCGGATTGGAGCACTTTCTGTGCCGTTCTCCTCCCAGAGTGATGTCCTCCTGCTCAAGCTTGTGGCAGTAAGTAAGGACGCTATGGTGCTCCTCCCGAGGAATGCACTGACACCAGATGCTATCCCCTCCTTCATGATAAAGTACGGGATCCTCCCAATGGTAAAACTTGGCCTTCGCGAGGAAGGTCTCAAGTTTCTGCCTGGGCCATTCTTGTGGAACTCTCTTGGCGACAAGATAGTTCACAATATCGGCGTACCACGGGAGAGAAGCGATAGCAAGGATCGCCTCATCTGGGAAGGTCTCACAAATAGGCTCAATCTGCTCAGAATCCTCTAGAAACTCCAATCGGGAGAGATGATCCGCCACCACATTCTTGACTCCAGGCTTATCCTTAATCTCTATATCAAACTCCTGGAGTAGAAGGATCCATCTGGTCAATCTGGCTTTGTCATCCTTCTTTGCCATGAGGTACCTGATGGCGGTATGATCGGTGTAGAAGGTCACTCTAGATCCAATGATGTAAGATATGAACTTATCTTGGGTGAACACTACGGCTAGCATCTCCTTCTCAGTGACTGTGTAGTTCTGCTGAACGGCATCCAAAGTCCGGCTAGCATAGTGAATAGTAAAGGGGACTCCATCCCTCCTCTGTCCCAGCACGGCCCCCACGGCAAAATGGGAGGCATCCGTCATGATCTCGAATGGGAGAGACCAATCAGGCGGTTGGAGGATAAAATGATGCTAGACACTTATCATCAACAAGGAACTCACTGTCTTTCATCAACAGATTAGTCAACGGTCGGGCAATCTTGCTGAAATCATGAATGAATCATCAGTAGAAAGCGACGTTCCCCAGAAAAGACCATAATTGCTGCAAGTTGGACGGTGGATTGAGTTTTCTAATGACATCTACCTTGGTCGGATCAACCTCCATGCCCCTGTTGGAGTTGATATGGCCAAGCACCGTCCCTTGAGTCACCATGAAGTGACTCTTCTCCCATGAAAGCACAAGGTGAAGCTCAATACATCGCTGAAGGACACGGTGTAGGCAGTCAAGACAAGAATCGAATCTGTCGCCATAGACCGAAAAGTCATCCATGAAGACCTCCAAGCACTCCCCCATCATGTCCGAAAAGATGGACAACATGCACCTTTGGAATGTCGCCGGGGCATTGCACAATCCAAAAGGCATGCGTCTGAAAGCATATGTCCCGAAGGGATAGGTGGAGGTAGTCTTGTCTTGGTCCTTGGGCGAAATGGCCACTTGATTATATCTAGAGACATCCAAGAAACAGTAATGGCTCTTCCCTGCTAGCCTCTCTATAATCTGATCAATAAAAGGTAGAGGTAAATGATCCTTCTTGGTGGCCTGGTTCAATCATCTGTAGTCCACACAGACCCACCAAGAAGTGGCTATCCGGGTAGCAATCTCCTCTCCAGACTCACTAACAACTATGGTGATGCCCGTATTCTTGGGCACCACATGTAACAGACTGACCCATTTGGAGTCGAAGATGGGGTAGATAAAATCGACGCTCCGCCATTTTGAGATCTCCTTCATGACAATATCTCGGAGGTTCGGGTTCAACCGTCGTCGAAACTCACGCGATGGCTTTGCGTCCTCCTCGAGATATATATGGTGGGAGCACAGGTTCGGACTTATCCCCTAGAGATCGGCTACACTCCATCCTATCGCCTTGCGATTCTTTTCAAGAACCCCCATCAGACAGGATTCTTGCTGTCCAGTAAAATCCGCTGAGATAATGACTGGGTGCATCTCATGCTCACCCACAAGGAATCTATACTTCAACGATGACGGTAGCGACTTCAGCTCTGGATAACATGGTGTTGACATATCTGGCCTCTGATATGTCTGAGTGAATGCGACCAAATTTGTATGGGAGAACGAGAACTCTCGCTAGCAATCTGAATGTGGTGAAGGCTGCTATGCTGGTGTGTCTCTGCTCTGTATGGGATCAACCTCCTCCCAAGATGTAGGCTCTGTGGAAGTCAGACACGGTATCAAATCATCAAACTTTGCCCAGTCTATATCTGACTCCGAGGGATCTGTATCAGAATCGCTAAAGAAATCTGCCTCACGATCGGGAACCGGCTATGCTGCATGAGATGTATCCTCGACCAGGAATGCGCTCTCCAAGCTCTCCTCTGCTATCATCTGTGCATCAGCAAACTCTGAAGGTGAGAGGATGGCCTGTGTTGCTGGGTCTGCCCAAACTGCCTCGTCATCTGTAATCACAAAATCACAGTCCTGGTGGATGTCTCGCCCTGCCTCTGTCATGTGCTCTGAAGAAGAAGTTGGCTATGAGCAAGTTGAATATCTGGCTCTAGTCTCCTCGACCTTCTCTATTTGTATACTCTCGCCCTCGACGCGAAAGTATACCTTCCCTCTATCATGATCGGATACTGCCTTGGCTGTGGCCAAGAACGGGCATCCTAAAATGATGGGGGTATCGATCACGTGACTCAGGGATCTCCATGTCCAACACAACAAAGTCCACGAGGAATTTCAGGCCCTGAATCGTGACGACAACGTCCTTCAGCAACCCCTTCGGCCTCTTGACAGATCGATCAACAAACTGAAGGACCGTCCTACTCTATCTTAGAGGGCCCAACTCGAAGCGGTCGAGAAGGGCTGCTAGAAGTAGGTTGATCGAAGAACCGCTGTCTAATAGAGTGTAGTCGAACCTCTGCTCGTGGATATGGCATGTGACATATGGGGCTCCTGCATATGGCCTCTTGGCTGGCAGACGGTTCTGAATCACGAAGCATGTGGCACGAGTGAGCACATGGATCTCTGACTGGTGGTTCCTCCTCTTCCTCCTAACTATAGTCCTGTCTCTGAGTGATCTCTGGAAGAGAGGTATGTGCTCCAAGGCCTCCTGTAGAGTCAGTTGTATATAAAATCAATCCATCGTCTGCTGGCTGAACTCCATCTGATGGGACTTTTTTGATTTTCTTTTTTTGTCCCCTTAGCGAAGTGGAGTGCTTGGGGAAAGGGGACGGCTGGGTCCTTAAAAGACGAAGGACTAGGATCGGGTCTGGAATGCTCAAGTAAAGTAAAATCCATGCATACATCATCAATCAACACCGGTGGATCCGAAAATAATAAACCCTTTCCTTTATTCATAGATATGTCCTGAGATACACGAACTGAAGGGAAAACAACAGGACCAACAGAGCTGAAAATGGTGGCCTCAATACAATGCTCGGGCTCAGCAACTAGTATGGTGGAATCAGTACCACCTCCTCTGTCTGGTGAAGTGACGGCCTCAGTATCGTTAGCTGGATCAACATCCGTGGTGGCGTAAGCCCCACGGTCATCATCATGCTCATGAGCGGCATCAGCACCGCTCTCCTCCTCGCCTGGCGCTCCTTAAGTGGCGTGGGATTGTTGCTCAAACGAGGCGCTGCGTGCTGGCATCCTACCGCTCCTAAGTGTAACAAAATCAGCATTAAACATGTATGTAGAAACATCACCAAGTGAAGCACTAGGAGTGGTAATATCAGTGAACTCTACCTGCTCAAACTTCTTCTTTAGGTTGTTCGGGTTTGGCTCGATCTGGGCAGAAATGGCGGCCTTCCCTCTCACTATCCCCTCATCTCCTGCCTGAACTCGTCCATCTCCCGTCGAAAGGTAGCCTGCTGCTCGGATATGAGGCGGGCTAAGTCATCCAAGGCGGGGTTCTCATAGGTTGGCCCATGAGAACCTGACGGGTGGCCTTGTTGGTAATGAGGTTGTTGCTGCTGGTGAGGGTGAGAGGGGTACTGCGAGTGATATTGCGGCTGAGGCTGCTGCTGCCGCCAAGACTGTCCCTGTTGATACGGACGAGGACCATACTGCTCTCTGTTGTGGGATGACTGCTGGTGTGCTGGGAACTGGAGCTGCTAGTGCTGCTCACGCTGTTGGCCGTACTGGCCACCTTGAACTGGAGGCTGCTGCTGGGAACTGCTGTCTCTGGCCGACCAGTGGAATCCGGGATGGTCTCGTCGGATACCGAGCTGGGGTCGATCGTACCATATCCCGTTGACATCCATAAACGGCTCCTACTCGTAAGTGGGTGGGGGAAGCACAACCAGGGGCTGGTCCGGCTGATACACCACCATTTGGTTATCTTGAGGTGGTGACTGTACATACTGTTGCTGCTGCTGCGGTTGGTAGTGCTCCACCTGCACATGTTGAAGCTGTCGGTACGGGGTGGAGGGCTGGGCTGAACTGCTACTGCCGGTGTCTGCCCGTGACCTGAGATGGGGCTGAGAAGCCGTCTGTGCCTCCTGGAGACACATGATCAGTGTCTTCAGGTCACTCAACGTCTGTGCCATATGGTCGATCTATGTCATTCCCTGGCACTGCTTCTTCTCAATCAACTCGATCTGGTCCAGCTTCTCACTAATGATGCCCATGTCGGCGGCTATCGACTCTGCTTGTGCTGCTGCCGCTAATGAAGTGGAAGGACCGGCATCGACCCGTTCTATCCTCTGAAACTGCACAGCTTGTGGTTGGGGTCTCCCTTGAGTGTAGAGTCAGGTCTGGGACATCACTGTATAGTTCTCGGCCATCTTCTCATAGATGGCCCAGACCTGATCCTCATCCTTGGCGAAATAGGAGACTCCACATGATGCATTCACCAACCCCTGCAGCTCCGGTGTAAGCCCATAGAAAAAGCTCTAAACAAGGTTAGGCTTGGATATGTCGTGATGGGGACACCGGTCGGTGAGCTCTTGGAACCTCTCCCATGCCTCATGGAATTGCTCGTTGCAGAGCATGGAGAAGTTGCTGATCAGGGCCCTCGTTGCATTCGTCCGCCCGAGTGGATAGTACTTGTTTAAGTCCTCGGTGCGGAGCTGCTCCCAAGTGGTAACAAATCTCCTTAAATTCTTCAGCCAGTTGGCTGCTCTATCGACGAGGGATAATGGAAAAGCAATCATCCCGATGGTGTCCTCGTCCACATGCCGATCGTGGACGGTGCTGCAGATCATCTTGAACTCCTGGAGATGAAGCTGTGGCTCCTCAGTCGCGAGCCCATGGAATTGAGGAAGAAGCTGAATCATCTACAGGGGAACTTGATGTCCCCTAGGATCGCTGGAAGTACGATCCACCGGTGTGTAAGCATCGATCCGGGGTTGTGCAACCCCCGCATCGGTCTGGCTGGTGCTGGATGGACCGGCTCCTCAGGCTGATCTGGGTCTCCCTCACCATCGTCTCTCGGCCGATCTCTGTCTGCTCTCAGCCTCTCCATCTCTCTGCGCATCTCCACTATGAAATCTCCCTGATCTCGTATCTGGCGCTGTATCGTCTCAAGGGAAGCTAACAGGATGTTGTTGATCGCACCCGGTCCGACATGTATGTCTGCTCTCCTCTGGGACCCTCGGTGTGCTCCTCGCTACTGGCCATGGTCTCTGCAAAGGCAAAAGATCCAAACTTAGGTGCCGATAAATCAACTGTCTACTGCTCTCTCTAGTCTGGCACTGGCATCTCAGAACTGGTGGTAGAAGGGTGGTCAAGGGGGAACATGGTGGAATCGAACTAGGTTCGGAGAGTTGGTCTCGGCTCTCACGAACCAACCTAGATGAGCGGGCTGGAGTACAGTGAAGTGGTGTAGCCAAAGGTTGCCTAAGAGACCTCCTGCTCATCATCTTGATCTGGCGAGTGAAGTCGGATGAGATCTAGAAACACGCAAGATGAGAAGACAAACCCCCGATTCACCTACTCAACACTGAGTTGAAGACCCTAAAGGTTCAGTCAATTATCTTGTCAAATTTTATTATGTGATAGATTCAGTCTTTCAGAGCGATTAAGCGAGCTGATTGGAATCCAATACTCCCAACAGACTTTCCCGTATAAAAGGCTGGTAGTCTGATAGGAAATCGGATATGGCTCTAGCCTAGTGTGCGGGTCACTCTTTCGCTCATCTAAACCAAACAAGGAGGGGGTTACTCTCCCCAAGACAGATTTTTAGGTGAAGTGTCTTTTAAGGTCAAGTGTGTTTAGCAGTCCCAATTTTATACTTTTTCTTTTTTAGGTATTTTTCAAGCAAACAACGCCTAACAAATTTTTCGATTCTCCTGGTTATTTAAGTCCGAAAACGGGGGGAGAAGGTGAAAAAGCTGATGCGCGATCAAACACGATGATGCATGCAGAGTAAGAGATGCGTACCTGACTCCAGCAGTCTACATGCAGGGTGATCCGTGCATAAAAATAAAGACAGAAATAAACTACCTATAGGATGCATGAGGAAAATCGACCTTATACGAAGCACTTTCTACACGTGAAAGAACAGTAGCCGGGTAACAAAGCTAAGTCCGGAGTCCGATCTTGGGAGCCACCCAATGTCCGTCACAACGAATCCTGCACATGCCATATGTGATTCCTCACGACACGTGGACTCAAGCCTAATTAATCCGACTTTTTCTTATGATTTAATTATTAAGGTCCAATAAACGATCTATAGGCGCAGGCAGATAATTAGGGTTGAGCCTTAAGTAATTATGTCACAATCAAGAGAAAATCCTAAGCTAAGGCCAAATCTGTGCAAATCAGATAAGCAGTAAAATCGACAAAACAAAACCGACGAAAAACCGTGGTGAGGTCCCCCGAGCACACCGGTGCTCGGCGAAACCGACCCCGATAAATCACCAAGAAAGTCCCAGTCCTATTGGTCCTGTATTATTACAATAATATGGTTCTACAGAAAAACTAAACTAATCTACGACTAATCTATGTCTATCTACGGTTATCTACGGCTTTCGAACTTCCGTTCGCCTCCTCGTGCTCTCCTACGGCTCTATGCAGAAAAGAGCCGCCTCTGGCTCTCGCGGTTGCGTCGGCTTCCGAAGAAGCCACCTCGATCCTCAAGCCCTCGTAAGAAAAGAAAACAGAAGTGAATCAGACACAGTTATTAAAAATATGCAAATGAAATAAGAAGAAAAATATACACAACTATAGATAGAAAAAGCCGTGAAAAAGCCACGAAAAATTAAAATGACTACTAAGCCGTGCTCCCTGACAACGGTGCCATTCTGATGAGCTGATAAACCAAGAGACTAAGGGAGATAAATATCACGGGTCGTTGCGACCTCAATCCCTAGAGTCAGACTCAACAATAAAAATCGAGGACCACCAAATAGAATAATCAATCAAAAAGTCGAATAGCGGTCTCGCTATTTTATTTAACATGGTATAGCGATCAGGGTCGAACTCAAGGAGCACAGGTTGGCTTAAAAAGCCTATGAAATAGTCGAAAAATCAAATAAAGGGAATAAAATGTTTTTGGTGGATTTTATGGGTTTTTAAATTTTTTTGGGATTTTTATCTATGAAGAAAATATAGAAAAAGGGTAAAAAGAGCACAATCAACTAATTATTAAGCACATCAAAACATATAAGAAAATTGCAATAAAATATTTTTGGGTTTTATAATTTTTCAAGTTTTTTTGGTAATTTTCTCAGATTTTTATAATTTTTAGTTGATTTTATAAAGATGAAATAAGGCAGAAAATTGAAATCAATGTGCAACCAGATTTGAAATGCTATTTAAAAATATAAAAATATCCTCTAAAAATCTGGAAACAATTTTATGAAAAACTTCAACTAAAATCCTAACTACAAAAGAAGAAATTGCATTTTTTTTTATTTTTTCGAATTTTTACTGATTTCTATGAGTTTTTTAGGGTTTTTAATTTTTAAGGTTTTGATATATCCAAATCAAGCAAAAATTGGACTGAAGTAAAAAGACACAAAAAAACAAACACTATTTTTTTAGAATTTTTGAGGGCATTTAAATATTTTTAGTTGATTTTTTTATTGTGGACAATAGCAAAAATAGAGGTTTTTGAATTTTTAAAAATAGAAAATCAAAGCAAAAATGTCCCAAAAATTACTGAATTTTTTACACAGTCGCAGGTGTCACGTGCCTAAATTTCAGTAGATTTGGAGTTGATTTGATATTTTATTCAACCAATACAAAAGGCATAGCACATAGGACCTTAATGTAAAGAAAACAAGTTCGAGCTTAAAAATAACACGCACGAAAACTATAAGGGTCTCAGTGTAAATTTCTCAATAATTTCAACACAAGTTCCAATTCAGTACGTACAGGGGCATAAATGTAAATATTCAAACTAAAAGCTCAAACAATAACATTCAATAACCCAAGTCCATTACATGCAAATAGCCCAGAAAATCACGTGTCGAAGCACGTACACCACAATCGGAGGGACTAAAAATAAAAACTAAAACTATAAGATCCAAAGTGCGATTATTCCGAATTTAAAACAACTACGACACATATTTACATGACTAAATAGAAATATGAAAAATGCGAAGGACCAAAGTGATATTTACCCTTGTTGTTAAGATCCTACGGTCGAGGGGAGTCCAAGTCAGATCTGACGGTTGTGATGCATAGATACCCCTTCGATGATCGACGCTCCAGATCCGGTCCTCAGATGGATCGGACGGTCAAGAGCCTCCCGCAGATGGACGGTTGAGATCTGAACTGACACGAGGGGTCGATTGAACGACGGAGGAGGGTCCTGGAAGAACTGATCACCTGCAAAGTTCGTCCGGCAACTGTGCGCGCTAAGGGGCTCCTCCGACTGCTGGAATAAGGGAATCGAATCTCTCGGTCATCTGTAGCTGGTGGAGGTCTCCGATGAGGCCGGGAGCGACCGGGGTGCTCCGGTGACGAAGGAGACCTCGTGCGCCTGTTCTTCAACGGTCAGACCTTCAGATGAGGTCCATTCTTCATCTTTCCTGCATAGAACAAACGCTGGGTCGAGGGAAAACTGCCTCGACCCGGTGATGGGCGAAATGGGTGATCTGGGAAGTCGGGGCGATGCTCTCCGACGAGCGGCGACGGAGGAGAGTCAAGATCCCTATTCTGTGGCGAACCAGGGGGAGCGACTGGGCGAAGAAGGTGCAGAGGAGTCTCGTGAAGGTGTAGGTGTGGTCGGATGGGATAATGGGTGAACGGAGCGCATTGGATTGACCGGTGAAGGGTGGAGTTCGGAAACCTAAAGATCGAAATCAAACAAGGCTAAGGGGCTAAAGAAGCTACCTGATGATCGCAGACGTCTATGCTAGAGGTCCTGGTCCTCCTGGGATCCTCGCCTCAATGGAGCGACACCTCCAGAGGCTCGAGCTCGCCAGTGGCGGAGTACAGCGATGTGGGTCGCTGGATTCTGGGCTAGAGCGTCTCCTTCCTCACTGCAACACCCCCTCGTTCTTGCTGTCACTCAAGGCAAGGGAATGGAGGTCCTGTGAGTCAAAGATGAAGGCCGAAGATGCGGGAAAAGGTGTCTCCAGGTCGAGCTTTATATAAGTGAACGTACGAAAAGATGGTGATCGGGCGAGCATTCAAGGGAACGGATCCCTAAGAGGAGAGGCATGCGAGGATCATAGATCGTTCCCTGGCAATCAGAACCTTGGGTTTGAGAAAATGGGGGTCGGATCGATTCAAAAATATTTGGAGAAATCGGGTCAAAAATCAGATCCGGGAAGGATGTGGTCCGAGGGGGGGGGGGAGTTGACTGGGGGTCAACATTCCCCCGTGGACCAATCAGAATTCGGCAATTGGAAATTATTTATAAACTACATTAAAAATAGCAAATGATTTTATTTAAAAATATTTTCAAAATAAATAATGTTTATTATTTTTCAAAGTATTGTTTAGTGGTTTTTATTTATTTTTTGAAAAATAAATTAATGTATATACATAATATTATATTATATACATGTATAAATACATAGGTATTTTACATTTTTATTTTTATTAGTTTAATTTTGTACAATTATCCCAATTTTATATTTTATTTATTTACAACATAAAATTTGGGATATAAAATAAATTTTATTTTATATTTATTGAGTATTTTCAAGGGTAAAATATATAGAGAATTACATATATAGATGGTATGTACAACATGAAGACAGAGAAATTATTTTATTTTTATTTTTATTTTCTTTTTCTCATTTTTATTTATTTTTAAAAATATATACAAATTATGAGGAACACTTATGTATTTTTATTTTATGAAACTAAAATATATGCATGAATGGGGAATATATATACAATGATGAATGACCCTATCTCTATCTACTTGTTTTATTTTGCGGTCAGGCCAATGATTGGCCCTCCCTTGGGTTCGGGTCACTCAATATTTATTCTAAATAATTCCCTATTTATCTTTATTTCTTTATTCTTTTATTTTTGCACAAAAATATGCTAATTATTATTATTTACACAAAGCATGCAATTTGGTAATTTATTGTATTTACAAATATCTACATGGTGTTTTGCAAAGATTTTTAGCTAAAATAAAAGAATAAAGAGTGATGAATGGGGATTCATCAAGCAACCATCTGTCCTATCGAATATCCCTTCACCTTCGTGAGACCTCTCTCCACCTTCTGCGCCTTTCCGTTCACCCTGATTTGCCCCGGAACAAGACTTAGTCCCTCCTCCGCCATCGCATCACCGGAGGGCCCCGCTCTGCCTCACCCCTTTACCCATTTCTCCCATTAACGGGTCGAGGTACTTTGCCCTCGACCCAACAGTTTTCTGTGCAGGTTTGAATGAGAAAAGGGCCTCACCTGGAGGTCCAAACGCTGAAGCATGGGGGCTCCATGTGCCTAATGATGCCGGGCCACTCCAGGTGTCCTTGGCCTCATCGGAGCCTAGCAATCGCTGCGGACCATCACCAGCAACGCTTCGCCCATCAGAGCAGCCCGTGAGGATGCCCCAGCATTGCGTATCGACCTATTGAAGCTTGTCGGAGGTGAGTTCATCGGCGTTCTTCCAGGGAGCCTCCCAGCCGTTGGATCGAGCTTCCGCGCCAGTTTTAATCTCAAATGTTCATCCTCCAAGGATCTCGACCACCTGAACAATCTGAGGATCGGATCAGAGTTGTTCATCGTCGAAGGGGTACCAGCCACGTTGATACGTTCGATCTCAAGTGAAGACCCCTCGACCGTTGGATCTGAAATATGAAGGGTAAATTACACTTTGGCCCTCCGTACTTTTTGCTTTTATTGTTCAGTCCTGTAAATATGTTTCACAGTTATTTTAGTTTGGACATTTTGCACGTAGGACCTTAAATTTTTAGAATTTACATTTATGAGCCTCACGTGGTCTGTCACTTACTATTTGGGTTAATTGCACACTTTTGCCTAAGCTTTGTTATAGATATTGATTAAAGTTTTACAAATTGGAATTGCATTTGTACCGCTGTTTGTGTGTTTCACGTGTCGATCTCGTGCGGACTTGGGCTTTTTGCATATTCAGCCCTATACTTCTTCCACGTGTTATTATTTGGCTGAATACTTTTCCATATTTGCATGTGAGTCCCTATGTGCTATGTATCTTTGATTGGTTGAATTAAATAGCAATTCTAATCCAAACTTCACGAAATTTGGACACATGTCTCCTGCCATGATGTAAAAATTTCTGTGAATTTTTGGACTCGTTTTGTTTTCATTTGATATTTTTAAAATTTCAAAAACCTAAAAATTTGCTTCTGTTCAGATTTAAAAATCAACTAAAAATATTAAAACCCTCAAAAAAATCTAAAAAAATTATTGTTTGTTTTTTGTGTGCTTTTACTTTTATCCAAGTTTCATTGCTTTTGGATTTATAAAAACCCTAAAAATTGAAAAACAATGAAAACTTAGAAAAATCATTAAAAATTCATAAAAATTCAAAAAATGTATTTCTAGTTTTTGTAGTTAGTGTTTTATCTTTAGTTTACAATAAAATTATTGTTGGAATTTTATAGGCTATTTAGATATATTTGAATAGCCTTTTGATTCTGGCTGCATAGTTTGCATTTTTCACCTTGTTTCATTTTTATAAAATCAGCTAAAAATCAGAAAAATCTAAGAAAAATACCAAAAACACTTGAAAAATTATAAAAACTAAAAATAAAATTTTTATTTTAATTTTCTGACCTGTTTTGGTGTGTTAACTAAATAGTTGTTTGTGTCCTTTTTGACTTCTTTTACATTTTTCCTAATATTGAAAAATCCAAAAAAAATTAAAAACCTAAAAATCCTCCAAACATACTTATTTTCGATTTCCAACTACTTAGTAGGTTTACCATCCAGTGCTCCTTGAGTTCAACCTTGGTAGCTATACTAGGTAAAATAAATAGCTAGACCGCTGTTTTTAACCTGATTTGTTGATTTATATACTTGGTGGACACGATTTTTCTCGATTGACTTAGCCTCGCTATTTGGGTCACAATGACCTTGATTACTTACACCTTAGCCCGATAATGAGATTTTGGGTCATCACCTATGCAACCAGTGATCATCTGTGATGTATTAGATGCATGGGGCATTGACTTTATGGGCCCATTCCCTAATAGTTTAGGATTTGAATATATTCTTCTCGCGGTAGATTATTTATCTAGGTGGGTGGAGGCTATCCCTACTCGAGCTGCAGATAGAAAAACTGTTTGCATATTTTTGAAAGATAATATTATTTTGTGGTTTGGAATTCCAAAAATATTAATATCTGATGGGGGAGCCACTTTGTCAACTGGGAGGTGAAGAAGTTGAATAAGGAATACATCATCGAGCACCGTGTCGCTAGTCCTTACCAACCACAATCCAATGGCATGGCTGAGGTGTCAAACAGGGAGGTCAAAGGAATTTTATAGAAGATCGTCCGACCTGACAGGAAGAACTTGTCCCAACTCCTGGACCAGAACCTATGGGCTTATCGGATGGCTTATAGGACCCCATTGGGCACCTCCCCGTTTCAAATGGTATATGGAAAGCCATGCCATTTGCCCGCAGAACTCCTGCATAAATCAGAATGGGCAATCAAAAAGATTAATTGGAACTGTCACCAAGGGAAGAAGAATTGGGAAATGAATTTGAATGAACTATTCGAAATCATGCTTATGAAAATAGCACCATTTACAAAGACAAAGTGAAGAGATGGCATGACAAAAACATTCGAACAAATATCTTTGTCCCAGGGCAGAAAGTATGGTTATTTAATGCAAAATTGAAAATCTTCCAAGGTAAATTGAAATCAAAATGGACGGGACCCTTCATTGTAATAGAGGTACACAATAATGGTAGTGTTGAGATCTCAAAGACCGCAGATAGCACGCGAACATCTATAGTCAACGGTCAGCTACTTAAACACTTTGTCGAATTCAACGAGCATTTAGTACAAGTTGAAAAGATCTCCTTCACTGAGGGCATTGACTTTGATGAAAGATTTGAACTGCCTAGATTGAAAACCTCTCCGAATCCAATACTCTTCTGTATCTTCATGAACCCGCTCTCGGTCCCCCGATACTTAGTTTAAGGGGACCGATTTCATTATTTATACAACACTTCTATTCTTTCCATTCACCCTCGACTACCTCATTTCATCCTTTTCCCTCCATGCTTACTCCCTCAAAAGTCTAAGTATAGGGGGGCATGTCGACTTCTATTTTTCTTGTCTCGACTATACTGAGTACGAGCTATGTCCACATTTCACTTGGTGCCATGAGGACATAACACTTGCTAAGTATAGGGGGGTATGTTTGTATATTCTATCTACTTTATCCATAGCTCGTACTTTAATCATTTTTATCTAACATCAGGGATGGGTACAAGTAGTGTATATTATGCGTATAATACTTGTATTTCAAAAAATAAATTGCATAAAAAATTTTCACTCATGGTCTTGCATTCCATCAAGCATTTCATGCATCCCTTGGTTGATATATTCCTGACACAGTTACTATCACACAAGGCTTGAGGATTTTTTAGGACATTTTATTTCTGAGATCTTGAGATTCTGAGTTAGCCAGCCTTAGTCATTAGGGTTTTGAACTTAATTATCCACACTTCCCTTGAAGGATTTGAGCGCTATATTACATTCTTCATCTCTACCTTCAAAAAGAATATGATCAGCACAATCACTTTCACAATTGCATGATTGATGAGATGAGTTGAGTTATCACTTGAGGAACTGGGACTAGAGATTTGAGTTTAGACCCGATATAATGATATTCGAGGATGGGATAAAGTTAATGAAGGCTTCAGAGAACCTGAATGTCAGCAAAACCCTATCCAGTATGTGAACAAGATTCATATGCTATATCTTTGATAGATACCTATGTGCTAGGGTGTGATGAAACATAATGAAAATTTTTGATCAGTGTGCGCCAATTTTTGGCAAAAGCAATGGAGCTAGCCAACAAAAGAAGAAAAAGAAATGTCAAAGAAAGGCTCTATCATCCAAAGTCAAAATTACAAAATTATAAATGAGCTTCCACTAATGGCGAGCGCTCCCAAACATTTTCAAAGTGTCCACTTGGACCAAGCGCTATTTAGGACCAAGGACTCGGGTTGACACCAAAAAGGGGCTTTGCATCTTAAATGCTACAAGTCTGGGTATCGAAGGTATCTTAGATACTCAAAAGCGACACACCTGGTGTACTCCCAGAAAAACAAGTGCAGACGACTCCAAATTCTCTCGACGGACACATTGATCAACAAACTAAAAATATACTTGTGTTGAGTAATAAGGCACTCGAGAGGCACCTTGTTCCAATGTGAGGGAGAGAAAATTAGACACAATCCTATGCCCTCCATCATCTAGCCATCCGTCTACACTTCAAGTCTGAAAAACTAATGAGACAATTGAATGAAGCAAGAATAGAATTATTCCCTAGTATTGAGGATGAGGTCTAGAGGAGAGTCTCTTGGCTTGGAACCTTGGGTGATGCCTCAACTCGACTCTCATGAAATGCAGTACACTAAAAATCATATCCTTATATGCACAAACAGAGAGTCTGAAAATTAGAAAAGTTGGATTTCTTCTGATTAAGCATGGTTGAGCCTAGAATTTTAGGATCACTCAAATTAAGGGTCTTCTATGAATTGAGCCTTGAAAATTCACATGCACAGCTAGGGATGTATTCAACTAAGACATTCATTCATTCATGCTCGAGGACGAGCATGGTCTAAGTATAGGGGTATGACGAATCTCGTATTCATCATGCTAAAATTGGTCAATTAGGCTATGTTCTCCAAGATTCACATGCATTTAATCATTAATCGAGCATTATTGGCATTCATAAATGTGAATAATATTTGCATTAAAAATTCCATTTGTAAATTAGCTCAAAAAGCCGCTAACTTCTCACATTTGTAATTAATTCATCCTAACTCCGATTGACTCCAAACCACCTCCATTGTGTAGATATTACTAACAAGAATAAATAAAAAATACAAAAAATTACTAACTCAAATAAGTGTCAAATAATCCCAAAGTTTGATTTCACATCCGACAGACTAAAACGAGCATATCTCCCTCACACAGTGTCCGATTTTGGTCTACTCACTTTTAAAGTACTCCATTTTCAAATACCTTCAAAACAAGATCAATTTCATAAAATTCAGAGCACATGTGTGAAAGTTGGGTTTTGGGCCTTTTTACACATTTTGACTTTTTGCTATTTTTGACCTGAGTTTTTATGTACATAATTAACGCTTTTAATTTTATTTCTTCTTCAATTGTGTTCTTTGATGAAAGTTTTATTAAGCGATACAAAAATCCAAATTCAGATTAAAACTGAATTCAAAGAAACTGATTGAGTTCAAGTGGCCGTTGTGAGTCTGTAAAAAAATTGTGTGTTTGTCACTTCTATTTTATTTTCCTATTTTCTTAATTATTAAAAATCCAAAAAAACCAGATTAGTGTGTAAATAATTTTCTTGTATTTTATCGTAATTTTTTTAGTTTTTGTATCCTCTCTAAAACCACCAAAAAACATATAAAACTCCAAAAAGCCGGTTTCTATACACATGGAAAACCACCAAAAATACCGCTTCGCACAAATGACCTCTTTTGCTCCCGCTCCTTCATAAAAGTTGTAGGTCTCGCCGAGACGAACAACTTTTGTGAAGAAAATTTTTCTATCCGAGGTCTCCTCTTATTTATTTTTCATTTTTCTTTCCTCTTTAATTTTGAAATTTTTTGGGGGCGTCATGTGGCAGCTCCTGGGCGTGCCACGTGGCCCCCCAGTTTATCTCTCTCCAGGCCACTATGGGGCACGTGCCTAGCACGTGACCCCACCTTCTTCCACCTTGAGCCGTTTCTCTCCACGCAACCTCTGCCATGCACGACCCTTGGCCGTTATGGACTCCACCCCGCGTGAACTGCCAGTGCCCCCTCGCCTCCTCCAACTGTTATGTGCGCCACCACCATTCACTCCCCTCGCCCACGTAACAACCCTCCATCGCCATCTATAAAGTCTCCTCCTCTCCCGCCGCACAAACCATCCACCATCATTTTGTGGGTATCGCAAGGGCCAGTGACAATAGCCCTATTCGAGCCGTCGGTGTAATCTTGGGAGCTTCTTCTCGATTGCAGAAGCTATCGGTATCATGCAGGACTCAGACCCCCTTCGCCAAGGGGCAATATGCATCGACAGTGAGGAGATGCTCCTCCCCTACAGGCAAGTGAACTTCGCCTCATTCTCTCGATCCCTCTACCCCTCCCTTCGCCATCAATCAGGTCACCCACTTCCACCCCGACTCTGGCAAAGAGTCGAGTTCCCGACCTTCCATCTTCTTCGCTCGCATAAGTGCCTTCATCTCGTAGCTTGTTTTACTACTAACATTGCAAGTTCATCATCTTCACTTTGTGAACTCCGCTTCACCGCCGCTCCGCCCGTCCTCCTCCAGTTTCGCGCCTCCCCACCGCGGTGTTCGCCTCTACCGCCTCACAAACCTCCGCCTCTAGCTACCAGGTCACAGCACCGCCGCTCTGCCGTCTGAGCTCAAGCTCCTCCATCAGTCCACTTCACCGACGACCTCTCATCGCTTGGCCATGTGTCAGTCGAGCCCGAGAACCGCCTTCACCCGCCGTGCACGGCCGCTCGCTCACCGCCTCTGCTCGGCTGAGCCCCCACCCTCGCCACAAGCAGTTATCGTCGGATCAGGCAAATAGCCCTTGATCCGACGACCCAAGAGCCACCACGTGTCCTATCCCGAGCCTCGACCTAGCCTCGAGGCTCGGGCGCTCGAACCACCACTCGTTGCCATGTGGAGCCCCGACCGTCGAACCTTAGCCTCGTCACCTCCAGCTCAGTTCAGGACCTCCGGGCCTTTGCCTCGGGATCTCTAAGCCTCCACTTGCCGCCATCAAGGCTCGGGGCACCCGAGCCTCCGGTTCCGCCTCCGAGCCTCCTGGCGCACGTGCTATGCACGCACACGTGGGAAAATTGCATGGACGCCCCTACTCGTTTCAAAAATTACAATTATACCCCTGCTAGGGGTAAATTATAGGAAGTCCCCTCCAACATTTCTAAATTATAGATAAGTCCCTTCAGGGACCTTTTTGAAAGAAAACTTTTTTATTTACATTTTAGTCTCTGTAATATCATTTTAGCATATCTTTTTTATCCGAACTCCGTTTTTAGCATATAATATGTCATTTTGAAGCTCTTTTCATGCTTTATCACTTAGCATAATTTATGGATAGATCCGACGTTGTTTATCGATAATTATTATTTGAGGATCTCTGTCGACTCTTGTAGGCTACTTTTAACATGTTCATGCTTGAGGAATGAATGATATTTTTTGTAGGAACTAGGATAAGGATTTTACTCTGATTAAACCATTGTAATCGTTGTTGATTCTTCTCAATAGTAAAATCTTCAGAGGAGATTAATTTACATTTATTCCTCTAAGATTATTGTCGACTATTTGAGGAATAGAATTAAAGATATTTAGAGGCCGAATATTTTGCTTCACTATTCTGAACATCAATTTCTTATTCACCTGAAGCATTGAGTCAAGATCGATCCATTTTGATTTGTGATTAATTTTGCGAAATTATAGATCATATTATTTGGGTATTTAATACGGTTCAAATCATAGATCCTAAACACAATCGTCTCTATTTATTTTCTTTGTATTGCATCTTCATCATTGCATTGTATTACATTGTCCCTACACGGAAATTAATCAAACATCAATTAATTAATTTAAAACTACGCAAATAAGAATAACCGTTCCCTGTGTGCGACCTTGGTAGACTTGCCAAGTAAAAATATTCCACAACATTCAAAGAGTGTGTTTTTATTGAACTAAATGTGTCTCCTATACTACGACAATTTTAGATAATTAAAGAGACAAATTTGACGTTCATCAGCGATGATGGTCGCTGCTCCAGGTGAGATCCATGGCCTCCGCCATGTTTGCTCCGACCTCCGACGAATGCACGAGCACCGAGTTTTGGCCGAACTTGTTGTACGATGATTGCGGCTCCAACTGAAGCCCAACCCAGGCGATTTCCTTTGTCGGATTCCCCTCTCCGATGATGTCCCTTTCCCCTTCTGTTTTCTTTACTTCTTTTAATTTTCACATCATCTCCGACCAATGTCACCCTCATCAGACCACCACATGATCTGTGCCCTATCACCAGCACCTTCTCCCACTACTCTACTCACCCTCCTCCTTCCTCCACAACCCCAATCGTTGCGACACATTTCCTTTCTGGTCTGCTGGAGATGAAGACTCGACCCTCCATCTTCTCCGCCACACACAGGGCCTCATTTCCCTCACCTCACTCATGCACATCTCGCCTCGGGTATACTAACCTTACAGGTCTTCAATAGCCGGACATTGCGCCTCCTCGCCGGTCTAGAGCACCCATTCCAACTACCTACTGCCGCCTTGACCTTCCAGACATCAACGAAGCTCCTCCACGGTCTGAGCTTCAACACGGGTCCTTTACGAACCTTCTCAATCTTCAGACGTGCCCTCGGAGCTGGGCGGAGCAATTGCGAGTTCATCGAAGCCCTGTCTCCTCCGGTGGCCTACGATAGAGGGAGAAAATACATATACCATCTGATCGTTTTGATCGGACGACCATGATGAAGCCACGTAGACCATCCGAGCCTCCATGTTGAACCTATAGGCTCGGGTGGCCCGAGCCAAGATCCGAGCCACTAGTGAACGCCACGTCAGTCTGAGCCTACGAGCCTCCCGAGACTAGGCCCCTCACATGCACCCGACATGAGGGCCTAGGAAATTTTCATGGAAGACCCCAGATGTTTTGGTATTTACACATTGGTCCCCATGAGCGTGCATCATGTACGTGCCTGGGTCTTTTATAGGGATGCCCCACCAGGTTCAGATAATTACAAAATGGCCCTCGTGCGCATGGATAAATTACATTGGGGCCGAAGCAGGTTTTGGCATTAACAAATGGGCCCATCTAGGGACCTATTTGTAAAATTCATCCTTTTATTTCTTGCATTTTATTTACAATTATGCCCCTGAATTGTTTTCTTCATAACTTGAGCATCATAGGTCCAAACTGCATGATTTTAGTATCGTTTTGATCCTTGTTTCTCCATCTTTCTCATAGCATGCCTAATTTTCTCATCTCATATAATTTTAAAAGAAGTGATTTTTAATGTTAGATGATGACCTTTCTCTACTTGTCGTTGCTCTGATTTGATGACTTACCTTACTGTTGTACTCAAAATGATACTGACCTCATTTTATCATCTGTTGCTCAATTTAAATGATCTTTTAGGGCATTTTTTTAATTCTTTATTTTTGCATGTACTTAACCTTGCATTATTGCCACACATCATTTTATAATTACATGAAAATCAACTAAAAAATGCATGAACCATGTATTGCATGGTAATATGCATTCTCACTTGTGCATCTGCATGAAGACCTATAATCATGAAATGGTTCACACATGCTTTGAAACTGGTTGAAATTCAATAAATAGATAGAGTTGCTCGTGTTCCTGTGTTCAACCTTGGTAGACTTGTCAAGTATAAATACTCCACAACATTCAAAGGATTGTGGTTTTTTATCAACCGATTTTCGCCTCCTATACTACAACTATCGATTCTTAAAGAGGCAATTTTCGCGGTCATCAAATGGTGCCATTACTGGGGACATGACTCAACTTTGTTTATTTACTGAATTTTCATTTATTTTGTTGTTGAACATTTTCAAGATTCACAAGTCTTCCTTTCATGCATTATTTTTTTTGCATCATTTCTGCTAATTTAATTCCTCTCTATGTTTCTAACATTCCTCTCTTGTGGTAGGGCCCATGAAGATCGATGATGCTTGATCTCCATGGAGGCGTGGAGTTGGGATCTCCCCATGAAAAGACTGCAAAAGACTTGGTGGAGATTTTTTAGGAATTTTTAGCAGTATGCCTGCATTTGCATACTGTAAAAACATTGCATGTGCATTATTTTAACAGTCCTCATTAGAGGGCTTGCATGTTGTAAAAAAAGAAAAAGAAAGAGTAAAAAGGGGGAGATTACTAGATGATCTACCCCCCACACACACTTGCACATTGTCACACCCCCCCATCTCTCTGTATATTTTTACTCTCTCGCTCCCGCTCTCTCCCCGATCGCCCTCTTCTGTAAAAATACTCACCCCCTCTGCCCTGGTTTCGTAATGCAAATATTCTTCCAAACACAAGAACCCCCCCAATTCATATCTGTTACTTGGGCTATGTGTAGCCTAAGTATAGGGGGGACCCGCTTATTCATCCATCCCTCCAATTGTCTTCTTGTACTTTTGACCTAAGTATAGGGGACCCTCCTCCTCAGTTTTGCTATATCACCCGATATTTGACCAAGACGACTTCATATCACTTGTGCTATGAGGACATAGCAAAATTTAAGTATAGGAGGGTATACTATATACTACTGTATATTTACTTTAACCATAGCTCGTATTTTTTAATTTTTTTTGAAAATTCTTTCTCGGGCCTGGTTTTAGTATTCCTGTGAATTGAGTTTTGTAAAACAACAACAACAAAGCCTTTTCTCACAATTAAGTAGGGTCGGCTACATGGATTCTTCGCCTCCATTCAGATCTATCTTAAGCCAATCCCGGGCTTATATCAACAAAACTAAGATCCCTTCATATGGTCTCTTTCCAACACTTCTTGGACCGTCCTCGCCCTCTCTTAGCCGGCTCAACATCCCAACACTCGCATCTCCTAACTGGTGCATCAGCTGATCTTCTTTGCAAATGTCCAAACCATCTTAAGAAGTTTTCTTGCATCTTATCCTCGATCGAAGCTACTTCAACTTTCTTTCTGATTGCATCATTTCGAATCCGATCTTTATGTGTGTGTCCACACATCCACCTTAGCATTTTCATTTCTACTACACTCATTCTCTGCACATATCTATGGTTCACAGGCCAACATTCAGATCCATAAAGCATAGCAGGTCTCATGGCTGTTTTGTAAAAGCCTTGTAAAAATGTTTTCTTAAAAATTGCGATTAATTTGTGTAAATAACCCCTTTTTGAAAACCTTTCTTTGAATTAGACTCTAACTACTAGGCTTAGTAGATACTTTTACTGAGGGAACTTCAGTCTCCCTTAGCAGAGTGGGTGGTTTAGAGGACAATGTACATGGCTCCGTCATTAAGGAATGCGGGTCTGTCTAACAGCCCGTACTTACACCCATACTTGCTGAAAGTAGATACTTTTATTCACTTGAGCCTGGGCCAATCATTGTCTCTCCAAAAAAAGAGTTGAAAAAAATTGAAAAATTAAAATCCATAAAAATCGGTAAAAAACAAAAATCACACACAAATATCACTAACTAAGGAGTTGGTGTATTCCTGACACAATCACGCTCACTCAAGGCTTGAGGATTTTGAGGACACTTGATTTCTGTGATCTAGAGAGTCTGAGTTAACATGCCTTAGTCATTAGGGTTTTTAAACTTAATTATCCACACTTCCCTGGTTTTAAAGATAGTCATTAGAATTTTTTTAATTAATTATCCACACTTCCCTGGTTTTAAATATTTGAGCGCTATATTGTACTCTTCATCTCTACCTTCAAAAGAATATGATCAATACAATCACATGCACAACTGCATGATTGATGAGATGAGTTCTAACTTGAGAATCTAGGACTAGAGAATTGAGTTTAGACCCGATCTTATGATATTCGAGGATGGGATAAAGTTAATGAAGGCTTCAGAAAACCTGAGTGTCAGAAAAACCCTAGTCAGTATGTAAACAAGATTCATATGCTATCTCTTTGATATCTACCTATGTGTCAGGGTGTGATGAAGCTTAATGATAATTGTTGACTAGTATGCGTTAACTTTTGGTAAAAGCAGTGGAGCTAGCCAACAAAGGCAAAGAAATGTCAAAGTAAAAGCTCTATCATCCAAAGTCAAATTATAAATAAGCTTCCACCAATGGTGAGCGCTCCAAACATTTTTCAGAGAATCCACTTGGACGAAGTGCTAATTAGGTCCAAGGAGTCGGGCTGACACCAAAAAAGGGCTCTGCATCTTAAATGCTACAAGTCTGGGTGTCGAATGTATCTTAGATACTCAAAAGAGACACACCCCAGTGTACTCCCAGAAAAACAAGTGCAGACGACTCCAACTCTTTTGACGTATGCATTGATCAACAATCTAAAAATTTACATGTGTTGAGTAAAAAGGCACTCGAGAGGCCCCTTGTTCCAATGTGAGGGATAGAAAAATAGATACAATCATATGCCCTCCATCATCTAGCCATCCATCTACACTTCAAATCTGACAAACTAATGAGACAGTTGACTGAATCAAGAATAGACTTATTCCCTAGTACTGAGGATGAGGTCTAGAGGAGAGTCTCTTGGCTTGGAACTTTGGGTGATGCCTCGACTCGACTCTCATGAAATTTAGTACACTAAATTTCATATCCTTATATTATATGTACAAAAGGAGAGTCTGATAATTATAGAAGTTGGATTCCTTCTGACTAAAGCATGGATAAGCCCAGAATTTTAGGATCCCTTAACTTAAGGGTCTTCGAAAGATTGGGCCTTGAAATCTCCACTTGCACAGTCAGGAATTAATCCGACTCCTTCATTCTTTAGATGCTCGAGGGCGAGCATGGTTTAAGTATAGGGGTATGATGAATCTCGTATTCATCATGCTAAATGCCATTAATTAAAACCCTGGCTAAATCAAACCAATAAAATTCACCAATAATTCCTCATTTATAATTAACACTTAATTAATTGTATTTAATGACCATTATTTTCTTTGTAGTTATTTTCTCATCAAAAACCCCTAAAAATTAGGTAGAGTAATTGTCCATAACTCCCTAACCCTTAAAAAAGACTAAAAATACAAAAACAACTCAAAAGATAAAAATCAACGTTTTACCCCCTTAAAAATACCCCCCCAAAAATACTTTTTGTACAAATGACCTCTTTTGCTTTTTGTCCAACATGAAACTTGTAGATCTCATCGAGACGAACAACTTTCATGTTTTGACTTTTTCATAATTTTTCTTCTAACTATTTATTATATATTTTTCTTTATTTTAGCATTTCTGAATTTTGTGGTGCAGCCCCGTGGCGCTCTCTGGAGCCGCCACGCGGCCACACCCTTCTTCCTCCACCCGACGCTCTTCCAGGCCGTCAGATCCTCTTCTATCCGCCTCCATCTCAGCCCTCCATTACCGCGTCACTCCCAGCCGTTGGATCTAACTCCCAGATCAAATCCCCGCCGTTACTTAGTGCCTCTACCTCAACCATAGATTTCTCCTTGATCCAATGGCTACTCACCTTCCACGTCACCCGTTCATCCCCTACCATTGGATGGGACTCTATTTCCATCTAGTCCACCCCTCTCCACGCACCTCCTAGCCCTTCGATCAGATCCTAAGGATATGATCTACGACATACATCTGCACCTATATCTGGACCGTTGGATTGCAAGATCTAACGGTCCGCAAGTCATCCTCAACCTCTAGCACCTCCGCCCCCAGGCGTTACGCATGCAGCACCTCCGCCCCCTTCCTATATTGAAGGTGCCTCCAACCCTCTCTCCTTGACCTAATGGCTCCCTCGCATAGACCTTCGATCCGTCTTCTTCGCTCACCTCATAAACACCCTCTCCAGTACTCGTTGATCTCAGCATCACCGTTGCAAATCCTCACCATATCCATAACGGACCTCCGCCCCCTATAAAACCACCATCCTCGCTGCACTTCCAAGGTATCCACCACTTCAAGGGGCTCCGCCCTAGCCTCCTCCGCACTCCGGTGACAACGGAGGGCGGTCTTGTTGAGGCGACGATGGTCGTTACCCCAGGTGAGATCCATGGCCTTTGCCATGTTTGCTCCGACCTCCAACGGATGCATGAGCACCGAGTTTTGGCCGAACTTGTTGTGCGAAGAGCGGGGCTCCAACTGAAGCCCAGCCCTAGCAGTTTCCTTCGCTGGGTTCCCCTCACCGATGAGGTCCCTTTCCCCTTATCTTTTCTTTACTTCTCTTAATTTTTACATCACCTCCAACCAATGTCACCCTCATCAGACCACCGCACGATCTCCGCTCTACCACCAACACCTTCGCACACTACTCCGCTCACCCTCCTCCTTTCTCCACAACCCCAATTACTGCGACACATTTCCTCTCCAGTCTGCCGGAGATGAAGACTCAGCCTTCCATCTTCTCTGCCACACACACAGGGCCTCATTTCACTCACCTCACTCACGCACATCTTGCCTCGGCTATACTAACCTTGCAGGTCTTCAATAACCGGACATGGCGCTTCCTCGCCAGTCTAGAGCACCCACTCTGACTACCTGTCGCCACCTTGACCTTCTAGACATTGACGGAGCTCCTCCATGGTATGAGCTTCAACGCGGGTCCTTTATGAACCTTCCTCAACCTTTATACAGGCCCTCGGAGCTGGGTGGAGCAATTAGGAGTTCACCGAAGCCCCATCTCCTCCGGTGGCCTGCAACGGAGGGAGAAGATACATATATTGTCCGATCATTTCGATTGGATGGCCATGATGAAGCGACGTTGACCATTCGAGCTTTCATGTTGAACCTATAGCCTCGGGTGTCCCAAGTCAAGATCCGAGCCACTAGCAAATGCCACATCAGCCCGAGCCTAGGCACCCCACGTGCACCCGGCGTGAGGGCCTGGGCAAAATGCATGAAAGACCCCAGATGTTTTGATATTTACACTTTGGTCCCCAGGCGCGTGTGTCACGTGCGTGCCTGGGTATTTTATAGGGATGCTCCGTCGATTTCAGATAATTATAAAATGGCCCCCGCATGCATGGAGAAACTACATTGGGGCCCAAGCAGGTTTTGGTATTTACAAATGGGCCCTTCCAGGGACCTATTTGTAAAATTTATCCTTTTATTTCTTGCATTTTATTTACAATTATACCCCTAAATTATTCTCTTCATAACTTGAGCATCATAGGTCCAAGCTGCATGATTTTAGTGTCGTTTTGATCCTTGTTTCTCCATCTATCTCATAGCATGTTTAATTTTCTCATCTGATATAATTTTAAAAGAAGTGATTTTTAATGTTAGATGATGACCTTGCTCTACTTGTCCTTGCTCTGATTTGATGACTTAATTTAATGTTGTACTCAAATGACCCTGACATCAATTCATCATCTGTTGCTTAATTTAAATGATCTTTTAGGGCATTTTTTGTAATTCTTTATTTTTGCATGTAATTAACCTTGCATTATTTTCACACATCATTTTATAATTGCATGAAAATCAACTAAAAAATGCATGAACCCTGTATTGCATTGTAATATGCATTCTCACTTGTGCATCTGCATGAAGACCTGTAATCAAGAAATGGTTCACACATGCTCTAAAACTGATCGAAATTCAATAAATAGATAGAGAAACTTGTGTCCCTGTGTTCGACCTTGGTAGACTTGCCAAGCATAAATACTCCACAACATTCAAAGGATTGTGGTTTTTGATCAACCGATTTTCGCCTTCTATACTACAACTATCGATTCTTATAGAGGTGATTTTCACGGTCATCATATACCTACAATGTATATATACGTAATTGATTAAATGTACATACACATTCAAAAAAAATGTCATGAAAATTGCCTAAATGTGTATTAAAATAAATCAAAAATATATAAAAGTCATGTACAAAAATAAAATATATAATATAAAATAGAAATAAAATCAAAATACAAGTATTTATACCTATATTTTACATGTAAATATTAACACATAATAAAAAACCTCATAAAAATATACGAAATTATGTATAAAATACTACATTAAATTACAAACATTTTTCATGTTTTAATAAAAATTTAACCAATTCATTTATTATTTATAATTTATTTTACCAATCTTTTCTTCTAGGGAATTTTCTGGTTAGTCCACTTGGACCAATTAAAAGCCTCCGCCAGTTGACCAATTGGCCCCTTCTCTCTTCTTCAAGCAACAAATTCATTCCTTCTCACTCCCATAACATCATCCATTATTTCATCCATCTGTTTTCCCCATATCCATTTTGGATCTGGGAGTCGAGGCTCCCTCCACCGTTCGTCGGAGCCCCATCTCCACACTACCCCACGTTGATTTTTGCTCAACCCTTCGGTCGGGGAGATAGCCCTCGAACCAATGACTCTTTTAGTACTGGTCTCGACCCTTAGCGACTCATCTGGAACCTTATCAAGCACCTAGAGTAGCTCTATGTCCTCTGGAGCCATATGAGCCCTACGGTTGCCCTCTTCCTATCCTAAGACCAACTGTACATGCGGAGGAGTGGTATGAAGCTGTTGGGCTTGTCGGATTAAGAAGAGGCCATCGGAGTAAGGAAGAATGCCAAATCGAAGCTCGCTGGCCATTAATTATTCAATTGTTCTTGCAACCCCCTTCTTGGTCGTTGGATGAAGAACACAACTTAGATCTAATATGGGTCATCCATTTAATTTGAAGAGGTGTGAGAGAACAACTATCGGATCGCACACGTGGCGAGCTAAGAGCTATTGGATTAAAGTACTTTAAGTGGTAAATATTGCACCTTTACCCTCCGTACCTTTTGTAATTTGTAAATGGTCCTATAAATATTTAATCAAGTTTTTGGGATATTTTACATGCATGACCTTGGTACCTTTTGATTTTATACTTTAGTCTAGTGCCAAGTCACCTCACGTGGACCCCCACATGAGTGAACATATTTTAGGTGTACCCTTGTGGCTTTTATATTTGTTGTTTAATACATAAAATTCAAGATGTAGTTTAAAATTTGGGGTTATTTTGCATGTATGACCATGTAACTTATTTTTTTTACAAATATGCTCCTACAAGCTTGATTTATTTTTATCTATGCATTTCTTTATATTAAAAATAGCACCTATGCTCTAAAAAAACTGTAAAGATAGATGTAAGTGCATGATTGGGTGCTTTTCATGCTATTTATTTATTTACCATTTTCATGCATCTACTATTTATTAAAAATCAAATAGAGTTATTTTATTTCTCATTTGACTAAAAAATACAAAAATTACAAAACCTTTTCTAAAAAATTCCAAAAAATTACCTACTATTTATTTTCCTATTTTATAACTCTAGACCAAAAATCACAAAAATCTCAAAAGAAACCCAAAAACAGCAACCATGCTATCCCTAAAAAAACATAAAATATTCTCAATAATCTCAAAAATATTAGTTTCTATCTTGTATTCTTATTTATACTATTAGTATGTATTAAAATTGGTTTAAAGAAATTTTGAACCCTTTTCTATTTTAAATTCTCAAATTATTCAACATATTCCATGTTTTGGTCTTTTTCTAATTTTGAAAATATCAAAAATTATAAAAAATTCCCAAAAATTAACAAAAATAAGAAAATATTTTAAAAACATAAAAAAAATTTTATTTTATTATTTTTACTATTTTACCTATATCTATAAATAGTAGAACCTATATAGCCTATTTAGATTTATTTATTATTATATACAGTGCATATTATTATTAATTATTATAAATAGCGTTATTATATTTTGAAACCATAAAAAATAAAAAGGACCATACTTTGGGATATTTCCTTCTTTTTTATTTATTATATATATTCTAATATATATTACTTATATTATATACATTACCTTATATAACTTTTATATGCTCTCATTTATTATAATTAAAAATAAATTAAAAATAAGAAAATTATATATATGCACACTAATTTTAAAAAAAGAAAAAAAATAAAACCCATAACACATTGATTGGTATTGTGCGTACTTTTACATACGTACATACAATCTTATATTATATATCTATAAATAATATACCTGATATGTCATGTGTTCCATGTGTTCGAAACCCTACTCTGATTGTTACTACACAAATTTATTGTAATGTTATAATAAATTTTGTTCCACATTTACTTGCATTTCTTTTTGATTATCTCTCTTGTGGGTTGATTGTTGAATTTATAGTCGGACTTCCTACGTAGGCATCACAGCGACTGTCGGTCCCGTCTAGTGTAGACCACTTGACCCCCTCCTAGATAGCTGATGATATTTTGAAGAATGAATGACCCAAATTAGATTTGGGCTGCTCTTTTTGATCCAACGGTTCTCGGGGTGTCTAGAAGAACACCCTCTGGGAGAGCTTTGATTTGTCGATTCTTCTTTCTCCAGCCTCCAATCGCCTCACCAATGGATCCACTACACTTCTGGGACCTTCTTGAATATGTAGGAGTTGCCAATTAGGTTCGAGGCCCATTGGGAGGGGCCTGGAGCTCTGAGTCATCAAGAGCTATAATATGGGCTTCGAGGTTGTTCTCTAGGTGCTGCAAGGCTCTGTATCCCTACACAAAAGGTTAGGGTGGCTCGAGGTGAAAAGTCACTACATATTTTGAAGTTAAATTGCATGGAGGAATGAATGGATGAAGGAGCTCCGGTAGACGAAGAAGGAGGAAGATCGTCAGACCTCGATTCTTGCAGAATCACGGTGACTGATGAAGGGTTTTCTGAGGAACGCAAAGGGGAAATAAAAGGAGGGAGAAGTGAGTCGATAGACTAGGAGGTTGATAATGAATTTCAGCTAGATCTTAAGGCTCCGACCGATCCAGATCTACTAAATTAAACTAAGTTAAACGTTACTTGAAGAAACTATGAGCTAAACTAAGCAATGGAAGTAAACTATAATAAGAAAATGAAAGAGAAAGCAACTCAAATATGAAGGTTCATGGAGCATAGGAAGCATGGTTGGCTGCAACTCTGATGAACTTGAATCACCTTCTACGGCTACTCTTTCTCCATGCCAACACTCAATGAATCTCTTGTTATCATCTGGTTCCTCAAGCTTTAAGAAGATAGGGGTTACAAAGGGTAGAGAGGGATCAACATTAGAAAGGAGGTGTGGGGGTCTTATTTATAAAAAATGGTGAAGGAAGCTCAAGAACCTAGTGTTTGTGATCGATTAGGGCCATGCACAGTGGATCTAAGGATTATGTGTGTATTAGGGTTGATCTAAGCAGAATTTACGTTAAGGATCGAGTAGGATTGAGTGATTGATCAACAAGAAAAATGGGGAAAAATAGATGGAATGCATTGTGATGGTGGTAGGTGACTGACGAGTCCAAAATTATGCGTGTTAAAAAGATGTATTTATGTATTTGATCTTGCTTAAAAATAATGATGATTTGTCGTTTCGTTGTAGGCGGCAATCAGAATCGGTCAAGAAAAAAACAACACAAAATATTTATCAATTTTAATGAATGTGGTTTTATGTTTATTTTACTTGGGCAAGTCCCAAGGTCGAACACAAGGAGGCAAAGGAACAACCTAGAATTATATCTATCAAAATTTGTGCGTGGTTTTCGAGGCGATCTTTTTTTTGTAATTTTTAATGCAATAAAGGATGCAAAATGTAATTTTGTCCTATTTTAGGGACTAAAATGTAAATTATGCTCAAACGATGTCTGAAAAATATGAAACTTGGTCGACATAATAATTATAACAAATGAATGTACTATATTTTTTTTGGAATTTTTGTATGAAATATGAATCTTTAATGAATTTTTAAATGCAACAAAATGAATTTCAATATTTAATTATAATAAATATTAAACCTAATTATTTTCAAGGAACAAAATTACATAAGATCTATCACTGGTGATTGATCTCAGAAAACTCCTAAACCTTGAAAATACTAGTTTCAATACCTATTAAAATCAAACATTGAAATATGTAAAATGATTTTTACAGGGCAAACTATGCATGTAAATGCAAATCTTTTTGGGGACAATGTCAAGAACAATTAATTCTACAATATATGATTTTTCAGGAATTTTTAGAACAACGGTTAATCAAATATAAATTTCAGAGCATGAAATGGACAAATTACGCAATTTTCCACAAAACAATTATTTATTAATTAACCATCGATCACAAAAATGTCCACAATGTGTCAATCCGTAGAGAATTAAATGACAAACATCATGCTATTTTTGGATAGATAAAATATGCAATGTAAGAGTCAGAAAACATAGGGAAACACAAGTGTATAACTGCAATATAATAAAATAAATGCGTAGGTGGACCTAGGTGTAATTACCATGAATACAAGGGATTTTCTGCAATTTCACCAGAGATCATGTGCCAAGCACGTGACCCTGGAGCTCTTGGACTTTGGTGCAACTATGATAATCTCTTGGGGGGGGCTTTGCAATTTGCCCCGTGGTCACGTGCATAGCATGTGACCCGGGGGTGACGAGAGTGCTGACATCCGCCCCCGTCACGTGAGGAGCACGCTGGGAAGGGGCCTCAGGTTGCGTGCCGGCCCAAGGCGGACACGAGGAGGTCTGGTGCGGCGCTGTTGAGGCGGAGGAGCCCGGCAAAGGCGGAGGATGGCCGGATGTCGCAGCTGATGGCTTTGGGCGGAGCGATCGATCGTTGGGGGCTAGCGGTGGCGTCTTCACGGCGGAGGAGGCAGGAGGAGCCGGAGATGAGGAGGGTCTCCTAGAGGAGCGGCGGAGCCGTTGAAGTTGTAGGAGTTGATGATGGTTGTCGTAGGCTCAACGGAGGAGGACCGGAGCAAGGCAGTAGCGGCGGAGAGGGCTCGCCGTGTTGCAACGAGGTTGGGAGAACCTCGGACCTCGCCAGTTTGATGGAGGAGTAGGGGTGCTGTCATCACCGGCTCCTCCTCTACGATGAGTCTCATGACGGATGATGAAAGGTGTGGGGCGGCGTCGTTTAAAAGCTTCTGAAGAAGAAGGAGAAGCTTATATGACAGTAGCTTCTGTTGGAGCGAAGACTTAGGAGCTGGGTGGTCGGCCGGCGATGGAAATAGGTCACCTGGAGATTCGAATGGGTATTGTTGGGGATTCACAGAGATCGGCAATGGGTGAAAGTGGTGGCAAAATTGGGGGAGGCAGCGTCGTTCCCGATTAGGAAAGGGGAGGAGGACGAAGGTCACGGGCCGTCCGATCGGCCGAGATCGGATGTCCTACGTGGTGACGCATGACGAGCAAGGGATAAAGGGGAGATGACGACGCATGTGCCTGGCATATGCCTGGGCGGCACGTGCCTCACATGTTCATGCCTGTAATTATTATATATATATATATTATAAAACAAATTAATAAAGAATCGAAAAATGGCCGATATGTGGCGGCTCCAGGAGCGGCCACGTGGCAGCACCACAAAAATCCGCAAATAAATACTTTGTAAAATCAATAATAAATAGTAAAAAACCTCGGATTGAAAAAGTTTTTCACAAAAATTGCTCGTCTCGATGGGATCTACAATTTTCTTAAACACATCAAAACCAAAATCGATCAATAGCAAAAAGTGATCTTTTTGGGGTATCCCATGTACATAGAATACCTTGATTTTTGGGTTTTATAATTTTCATGTCATTTTTAAACCAGATAAAAATCCGGAACAAATGGTAAAATCAGAGATAAATATTTACAAATTAATATATTTTTTTGGATTTTTATTAATTGATAAATTAAAGTAGGTTAAATATGTACATAAATATCTGGTCAAAAACCGTTAAAATACAAAATGTATAAAAGAGGCCCAAAACCCAATTTTCACATATGAGCACCGAATCACTTGAACTTGGTCTTGTTTTGAAGGTAATTGAATGTTCATTAGTTCAATAGTAAGTAGGATTAAAACGGACACTGGATGGCGAAGATATGATGGTTTTAGTCCGGAAATCCTATAACTAGATTTTGGTTTTTTTGGTCCACTTATTTAGGTTTGTATTTTTCATTTGTTCTTGTTAGTGATATGTACACAATGGAGGTGGTTTCTGGTCATTCGGAGTTAGCATGAATTAGTTAAAAATTTGGGAAGTTAGGCTATTTACAGGTTAATTTTGGCTGAGATTTTAGGCTTCTTATTTTGTGCAGAAATTCGGGCTAAAATGTAATTCTTATTAAAATATGTATGAATGCTAAGTATGATGAATAAATGCAGAAATGATGATGATTTTGAGGGATCTGAGCTTAATAAATGAGATTTAGACTGATGAATACAAGATTCATCACCCCCTGTACTTAAACCATGCTCGTCCCTGAGCATAAAAAAGAAATGCCATGAGGTGAAATGAGATTGGGTTCCATACCAAGGCCATGAGCTGCAGGTGAAAATGAAACTAAACTCGACCTTTGGATTATTTGTGTGGCGAAACTTCTGTGAGACTTAGAATTTCAAAATCAACAGCCTTCAAGTTCTACACATCATTCCTCTTCCCAAAGTATACCCTATGAACATTGGACAATCGACTCATGTGTGTGAAAGGGTTTTAGCTCTTCCCATCCAGAATGTCGGACTACCATGCTCATCTCCTCTCCAATAACTCGTCCTCGAGGAGTCAGGTATTTCCTTCTAAGGTTTGTCGCGCTGTGTTCATAATCGAATTGGAGGAGAAGTTAGAAGAAGGAGAGAAGAACTGGAGGGTGGCCAGTGTAGTCACCTCTCCTTGTGAAGATGGCCAGTGTAGCCGAGTCTCCACCAAGATCTGCAGGTTTTCTTGAAGCTTGGACCCTTTTGGTCAGATATTTATTTGGTAGAATGCTTCTTTGTATTTGGAATTTTTGGTGGTTCTGATTGGATCTTGTTGTACCCCTACGGATATAGAATCTTTTTTTTTCCGTACAATTTTTTGGGGTCTTAGAAAAATTTGTGCCCATTTGTCCATCCCATTTCCGAAGCTTTATTTCAACCCTTACTCCGGTCTTTAGATTTCCACGCTACCAGAAAAGAAACTCACACAGTCTTCCAACATCCCGTCTGAGTTGAGCTAAGTGCATAATGCGAGAGTACAAATAGATTCCCTATTCCAGAGTTGTACCCAGAATGAAGAGACCAGGTTAGACACAAAGAGTCAAAGGCTGCACATTGTCATGTGGAACTCAAAGAATTAAGTCAGAGAACTGAAGTTTCTAAAATCCTATTTCTCAGTGAAGTTCCTCTGAAAATTAGGTGGATTAAGGTCAAGTCCAGACCACCCTCGGTTTCTGCTCACAACTCGATTCAGAACCCAATGACTTCTCACAGATGCAATTGAATGTGATGCTGGATGAAGTGCGGGTGTGTGAAATGCAGACACATTTTTTGCTTTTTGTGATTTTTTTTGAAAATTTATGTAAGGGTTTTTTGTTTTTTTGCAAAAATCAATAAGAAGGCTTTTTTTTCAAAAATTTTGGGCGCAGTTAGTGTTAGTAACAAAGCTTTTTTTCTTTTGTTGTTTTTTAAGTTAGTTACCCTTCCCATAAATACATATAGACTTACGCAAAAGTATGAGATATGGCTAAAATATATACAAAGTATATATACAGATCCCCCTATACTTAGCGAATGTTGTGTTCTCAGAGAACAAGAAGCGAAGACATAGCTCGGGCTAAGCGTAAGAGAGTGAAAAAGGAGAGGAAAAAGAACAAGATATACAGGTCTGCACCCCTATACTTAGGCTGTGAACAGTCTGAGTATAGAAGAAGGGCGGAAAAAATGAAGCGGTCAGGATATGTGGATGAAGAGAGTATATACAGATGAGCGTTGGTTCCCCCTATACTTATGCTCTGGTCAGCCTAAGTATAGAAGAAGGGTGGAAGTGAAGTAATCGGGAGAAGTGTGATGGGGGAAAATAGTATATCCAGATGGCATCAGTCTCCCCTTATACTTAGGTCTTGGCTCAAGTAGAGGAGGAAGCTGTACATGGAGACTGATGTGGTCGGGAGGGAGGGTGGGTAGCCAATGATTAAGGCGGTTTTCGGCTGATCTTCTTGTGAGCCTTGACGAGCCCGAAAATGCCGCTTTAAAGAAGTTGTTTTTAATCTTCGTGTGTGTAAATAAAATATCGTTCGTTGTAGGCGACAATCGGAAACGGTCAAGAAATAACCACAAATTTTTTAATCAATTTTAATCAAGTGGTTCTTATGTTTGTTTTACTTGGGCAAGTCCCAAGGTCGATCACAAGGAGGCAGAGGAACATCCTAGAGTTGTGTCTATCCAATTTCGTGTTCGGTTTTCGAGGCGGTCTTTTTTTGGAATTTTCAATGTAATAAAGGGATGCAAAATGCAGATTCGGCCTATTTTAGGGACTAAAATGTAAACTTCGATCAAACGATGTCCGAAAAATGTGAAACTTGGCCACAATGTAAGTGATGATGAAATAAATGCACTACAATTTTTTTGGATTGTTCTGATACAGTATGAATTTTTTATGAATTTTTAAATGCAAACAGAATGATTTTCAATATTTAATTATAATAAATATTAAACCTACTTATTTTCGAGAGAAAAAATTATCTAAGATCTATCACTACGTGTGGATCTCAGAAAAATCCTAAATCTCGAAAATGTGGGGTCTAATACCTATTAAAAATTAAACAATGAAATATGAAAAATGATTTTTACAGAGCAAATTATGCATGCAAATGCAAAGATTTTTGGGCACAATGTTAATAAAAATAATCTCTACAATCTGTTATTTTTTTGGGGATTTTTAGAGCACTGGTTAATCAATTACAAAATTTAGAGCATAAACTGGGTAAACTTTGCAATTTTTACAGAATAATTGATTATTAATTAACCATTAATCACAAAAATACCCACAGTATGTCAAAATGTAGAGAATTGAATGTAGAACAAAGTGCTATTTTTTTAAATAAATAAAATGATGTAGACTAGAGGTCTAAATGTAATGGAGAACATAGGGGTGCAGATGAAGAATAACATAACAATAAAAATGTACTGGACTAGAATGCAATTATCGAAATGATCTAGGGGATGTGCTACAATTTTCCAGCCAATCACGTGCAGTGCACGTGATAACTGGTCGGCGGTGCCCTATGTGCAATTAAAGAGAGCTCCGGGGCGTCTTTGAAATTTGCCCAAGGGCACGCGCCTAGCGCGTGACCCCTGGATGGCTGATAAGTGCTGACGTCACCCCCCGTCCTCACGTGCAGCGCACGTGACGGGGGTCTCTACAGGCGAGTGGAAGGCGGAGCAGTGGAGGGCGAAGCGATGCGGGGGCCAACCCTCCTGGCGTTAGGCAGAGTCGATGGCTGTCGAAGTCGGCGAATACGATGGCGTGGATGTGTTGTCGATGGAGGATCGTCGTTGGTCGACACACGACCGACGGAGGAGCTGGACAATGGAAGAGCCGCGGCGAAGGTTGTCGGAGGTGAGGCGGAGCTGAAGTCGGCGACGGGCGTTTGGCGTTGATGCTTGGGCGGAGAACGGCGAAGAGGGGCTGCGTTGTCGATGAAGTTGTCGATGAAGCAGTGATCGATCACGGAGTAGCTGGAGATGGAGCTCGACCGCAGGCGGAGGTGCTCGAAGCTGAAGACAGTGGTCGTCGGGCCGACCCAAGGCCAGGGGACGGCGGTGGCGACCCGGTGATGGTCGATGAAGGCTCGGAGGAGGAGTTGGCAGAGAAGCCGGTCGTAGGCTCGACACAGCAACGGAGCGGGATGTCGGTGATGCGCGGCGGAGTTGTCGATGTGGTTGACGAAGGCGGAGATAACGTAGAAGCGTGGCTTCGAGCGGAGAGAATGTGATGAAGCGGTGGAGGGGGAAGGGTCGGCGAGTAGAAGGTGATAGAGGCGCAAGGACTCGAGGTGGAGGAGAACGACAGAGAGAGAAAAAGATAGAGAGAGAGAGAGAGAGAGAACCTGGAGGGGCTCGACGACGAGTAGCCGGAGCAAGAGCAATGCCTTGGGAAGTTGCTGCGATGAGGGATACGACCTCGGGGTGAACGGCAGATAAAAATGTTGACGTCGAGGCGAGGGTCTTTAAATAGGAGAGGGCGGTGGAGCGATCTGAGGGAGATGCGGAGGTCGTTGGCGAGATCAGAGGAGTGGCGGCGGTAGTTGGTGTTGACCGGCGAAGAAGGTGGGTAGTCGTTGGTGGAGATCTCGGAGGGGGCGGCGGCGCCCGAGAAATCGGGGGCGGAGGTTACGGAGCAGGCCGTTGGGAGGTAGACGATGCACCACGGCCGTTCGATTGGCCGCGGATCGAACGGCCGTGGATGGGCCACGTGGCGCGCAGTGAGAAAGGGGACGGATGGGGAGAGGCACGTGCAGAGCACGTGCCTTGGAGGCATGTGCGATGCACGTGCGTCGTTTATTAATTTTTTTTATTTTTTTTTATTTTTTTTATTAAAAACAATATTAAAAGGGCGAAAAATCACTGACACGTGTGGCCTCTGGGGCTGCCACGTGTCAGCTCCAGATAAATCGAAATATAATTGTTTTGTAAAATCAAAAAGAAATAGTAAACAACCTCAGATCGAAAACGTTTCTTCATGAAAAATGCTCATCTCGACGATATCTACAACTTTCATGAAGACATCAAAGCCTAAATCGATCAAATATAAAAAGTGAATTTTTGGGGTATCCCATGTACATAGAATACATTGATTTTAGGATTTTCTAATTTTTTTGTCATTTTTAAACAAGATAAAAATCCAGAAAAATATGGAAAATTCAAAGATAAATAAAAGACACTTGATTCTAATTTTTTGTTGTATTTTTATTGATAAAGAAAATATATACATAAAATACAAGGTCAAAAACCGCGAAAATATACAATGTACAAAAGAGGCCCAAAACCCAACTTTCACGTACAAGATCTGATTCACTTGAACTTGGTCTTGTTTTGAAGGTAATTGAATGTGAATTAGTTCAAAAGTGAGTAGGATCATATTGGACACTGGATGGGGAAGATATGTGGCTTTTAGTCCGAAAATCCTGAAACTAGGGTTTGGTTTTTGGTCCACTTATTTGGGTTAGTGATTTTTTTAAATTTTTCATTTATTCTTGTGAGTGATATGTACACAATGGAAGTGGTTTTGGGTTATTCGGAGTTAGCATGAAGGAGTTAAAAATCTGGGAAGTTAGGCTATTTACAGGTCAACTGTGGCTCGGATTTTTGGCTTTTATTTTATGCAGAAATTATGGATAAAATGCTATTTTTATAAAAACATGCATGAATGCTAATTATGTAGAATAAATGCAAATATGCTGTTGATTTTTAGGGACTTAAGCTTAATAAATGAGATTTAGAGTGATGAATCCGAGATTCATCATCCCCCTATACTTAAACTATGCTCGTCCCTGAGCATCAAGAAGACATGCCGTGAAGTGAAATGAGACTGGGTTCCATAACAAGTCCGTGAGCTGAAGGTGAGAATGAAACTAAACTCGACCTTTAGATTAATAGTGTGGCGGAACTTCTGTGAGACTTAGAATTTTAAAATCAACAGCCCTCAAGTTCTACACATCATTGTTACAGTTTCGGCTCAGAAGTCATCTTAGATCAATCCTCTTCCCAAAGTATACCCTATGAACATTGAATAACCGACTCTTGTGTGTGAAGGGTTTTAGATCTTCCCATCCAGAATGCCGGACTACCATGCTCCTCTCCTCTCCAGTAACTCGTCCTCGGGGAGTCAGGTATTTCCTTCTAAGGTCTGTCGTGCTGTGTTCACAATCGAAATGGGGGAGAAGCTAGAAGAAAGAGAAAAGAACTGGAGGGGGTGGCCAGTGTAGTCACCTCTCCTTGTGAAGATGGCCAGTGTAGCCAAGTCTCCACCAAGATCTGCAGGTTTCTTGAAGCTTGGACCTTTTTGGTCGAATTTTTATTTTGTAGAATGCTTCTTTGTATTTTGGAATTTTTGGTGGTTCTGCTTGGATCTTGTTGTGCCCCTACAGATATAGATTCCGTACATTTTTTGGGGTCTTAGAAAAAATTGTGCCCAGCCGTCCATCCCTTTTCTGAAGCTTTATTTCAACCCGAACTCCGGTCTTTAGATTTCCACGCTACCAGAAAAGAAACTCACATAGTCTTCTAACATCCCGTCTGGGTTGAGCTAAGTGCATAGTGTGAGAGTGCGAATTAATTCCCTATTCCAGAGTTGTACCCAGAATGAAGAGACCAGGTTAGACACTAAGAGTCAAACGTTGTACATTGTCATGTGGAACTTAAAGAATTAAGTCAAAAGACCTGAAGCTCTTAAAATCCTATTTCTCGGTGAAGTTCCTCTGAAAATTAGGTGGATTAAGGTCAAGTCCAGACCACTCTCGGTTTCGGCTCATAACTCGGTTCAGAACCCAATGACTTTTCACAGATGCAAATGCATGTGATGATGGATGAAGTGCAGGTGTGTGCAATGCAGACATTTTTTTGACATTTTATACAAGGGATTTTTTATGCAAAAATGGATAAGAAGCCATTTTTTTCAAAAATTTCGGGCAAGTTAATGTTAGTAGAAAACTCTCTTTTTTTCTTTTCTTTTCTTTTGTTTGTGTTTTTTTTCTTTTTTTTCAAAGAGATTACCTAACCCGTAAATACATATAGACTTACGCGAAAGTACGAGATATGGGTAAAATATATACAAAGTATATATACAGACCCCCCTATACTGAGCGAGTGTTGTGTCCTCAGAGCACAAGAAGCGTAATGAAGACATAGCTCGGGCTAAGTATAAGAGAGTGGAAAATTTATTTACAGTCTGAGTATAGAAGAGGAAGAGCGGAAAAAGAGGTGTCAGGAAATGTAAATGAGGAGAGTATATACAGGTGAGTGTCGGTTCCCCCTATATGTAGGCTTTGGACAGCCTAAGTATGGAAGAAGGGTGAAAATGGAGTGATTGGGAGAAGGATAGGTGTGATGAGAGAAATGGTATATACAAATGGCATCGGTCCCCCCTATACTTAGGCCTTGGCCTAAGTAGAGAAAGAAGCTGTACAAGGGGGCCGATGTGGTTGGGAGGGTGGGCGGGTTTGATCTGATATGTCTTCAATATTCTCATTCTGCGTGAAATAGATGGCCTCAACTTGAACTGTCTGCTCTCTGGATTATTCAATATATGGCTTTAGCAACTGACCATTTACTGAGAAAGGTTGTGCATCCTCCTTGAGTTCGGCAATATCTACGCTTCCATTGGTATGCACATCGATGACAATGTAAGGGCCCGACCATTTTGATTTTAGTTTCCCATGAAAAATCTTTAACCGAGCATTAAACAACCAAACTTTCTGCCCAGGGACAAAGGTCTTGTCTCGAATGTGTCTATCATGCCATCTCTTGACCTTGTCCTTATAAATCACACTGTTGTCATATGCCCGATTTCGGATTCCATCTCTTGACCTTGTCCTTATAAATCACACTGTTGTCATATGCCCGATTTCAGATTTCAATTAGCTCATTCAGATTTAGGTCTCGACATAATTTCCCAAGGTGACAACTCCAATTCAACTTTTTGATTGCCCATTCAGATTTGTGGATCAATTCTGCAGGTAGATGGCATGGCTTGCCATAGATCATCCTAAAAGGTGAAGTACCGAGTGGGGTCTTATAGGCTGTCCTATAGGCCCATAGAACTTGGTCCAACAGCTTAGACCAATTCTTCCTATCTGGACGGACCAACTTCTGAAGAATACCCTTCACCTCTCTATTAGAAACCTCGGCCATGCCATTAGATTGTGGATGATATGGGTTGGCTATTCTATGCTCAAATTTGTACTCCTTAGCCAAAGATCTCATCTCCTTGTTCACAAAGTGGCTACCTCCATCAGAAATCAAAACTTTTTGTATCCCGAATCTTGCAATGATATTGTCCTTGATGAATTTACAGACGGTTTTGCTATCTGCTGTTCGGGTTGGAATAGCCTCTACCCATCTTGACAAGTAATCAACCGCTAACAAGATGTACTCAAATCCATTGCTATTGGGAAATGGACCCATAAAATCAATCCCCCATGCATCGAAAACATCACAGAAAATCATTGGTTGCATGGGCATTTCATCACGGTGACCGACAGTCCCCCCCATTCTTTGACAAATTGGGCATGACCGTACAAATTCATTTGCATCCTGAAATAAGGTCCGCCAGTAAAATCCACATTGGAGTACCTTGTGTGTGGTTCTCTTTCTTGAATGGTGTCCTCCAGCCTCGAGAGAATGACAATGTGTAGGGACACTCTGATATTCCTCTTGAGGAATACATCTTCGCCAGACACAATCCAGTCCCTCATAGAAAAGGAAAGGATCGTCCCAATGGTATTTTCTCGAATCTGTCTTTAATCGATCAATCATTCTCTTGATCCAACCAAAGGGAACTTTCTTGGAGACAAGATAGTTCACTATGTCGGAATACCATGGGGTTGAATTAATGACGCAAACTGATTCGTCTGGAAAAGTCTCCTTGATTGGTCCAGTATCAGGATTATCGTTTTGCTCTATTCGGGAAAGGTGATCAGCAACAACATTCTTTATTCCAGGTTTATCCTTTATCTCCAAATTAAATTCCTGGATTAGCAAGATCCATCTCAAGAGTCGTGCCTTGGCATCTTTCTTGTCCATGAGATATCTGATGGTCGTGTGATCTGTGAAAATAGTCACCTTGGAGCCCAATATGTATGATCTAAATTTTTCAAGGGCCCAAACAACTGCGAGCATCTCCTTTTCAGTCACTGTGTAATTTCTCTGTACAGGATCCAACACTTTGCTCGCGTAGTGAATCGCATAAGGAATTCCTTCTCTTCTTAGTCCAAGTACCGCTCCGACAGTAAAATCCGATGCATCAGTCACGATCTCGAAGGGAAGAGACCAGTCGGGCGCTTGTTGTATCGGCGATTCACAAATTTTCTTTTTCAGAAGCTCGAAGGCCTCTAGACACCTGTGATTTACAATAAACTCAGTGTCTTTGCTTAAGAGCTCAGTTAGTGGGCGGGCGATCTTTGAAAAATCCGGTATGAATCTTCGATAGAATCCAACATGCCCTAAGAAAGACCTCACTGACTTGACGTTGGTTGGTGGCTCAAGTTTCTTGATCACATCCACCTTGGTAGGGTCGACCTCCATTCCCTTTTTGGAGATGACATGCCCCAACACGATACCCTCAGTCACCATAAAGTGACTTTTCTCCCAGGAGAGTACCAAATTAACCTCCCTGCATCTCTGAAGGACTCGGCCCAAGTGTGTTAAACATGTATCATAAGAATCACCATGAACCGAGAAGTCATCCATGAAGACCTCCAGGAAATCACCAACCATTTCGGCAAATACGACAATCATGTACCGCTGAAATGTGCCTGGGGCATTACATAGTCTGAATGGCATGCATTTGAATGCGTAAGTACCGAAGGGACATGTGAAAGTGGTCTTTTCCTGATCCTCAGGAGCGATAGCTACTTGATTGTAGCCTGAGTACCCGTCAAGAAAACAGAAGAATGACTTTCCTGCAAGTCTCTCCAAGATTTGATCAATAAATGGCAGTGGAAAGTAATCTTTCTTGGTCGCAACATTCAGACGCCTGTAATCGACACAGACATGCCACGACGTGGGTACTCGGGTTGCGATCTCTACCCCCTCCTCGTTGGTGACCATCTGGATTCCCGACTTCTTCGGGACGACATGAAGGGGGGCCACCCACTTGGAGTCAGAAATGGGGTATATGAATCCTGCTTTGCACCATTTTTCTATTTCTTTCTTCACTACTTCCCGAAGATTGGGGTTTAATCTTCTCTGAAATTCACGGGAAGGCCTTGCATTATCCTCAACATAAATTTGGTGCGAGTAGAGAGCGGGGTTTATTCCCACGAGATCCGACACAGTCCAACCAATGGCTTTTCGATTTCGCTCAAGGACTTCGAGTAGTCTAGACTCCTGATCTAGTGTCAAGGATGAGCTAATGATCACAGGAAATTTCTCTTTGGTCCCATTGAGAAATGCATACTTCAGTGTGGGGGGTAATGGTTTCAGCTCAGGTAATTCCGAATCATCAATCAAGTCTGGCTGAATTATCTTTGTATCTTTGTATCTGGTTCAGTGTGCGTCGGTTTCTTGAGAACCGCTCCACGTACGCCGGGTACCTCGCAAGAAAAATAAGAGAGATATGTGTAAGAGAGTGACTCAGAAAATAGAACAAGCGAATAAATACTGGAAATAAAATGGTATTCACAATGACGAATTCAGGGGTCTGACTACCCGAATACGGAAAACCGAGCGAAAAATTTTCAAAACACAAAACTAAGCCGTTTGCCATCCCGGCAACGACGCCATCTGACGAGCCCGAAAATGCCGCTTTAAGAAGTTGTTTTTAATCTTCGTGCGTGTAAATAAAATATCGTTCGTTGTAGGCGGCAATCGGAAATGGTCAAGAAATAACCACAAATTTTTTAATCAATTTTAATCAAGTGGTTCTTATGTTTGTTTTACTTGGGCAAGTCCTAAGGTCGATCACAAGGAGGCAGAGGAACAACCTAGAGTTGTGTCTATCCAATTTCGTGTTCGTTTTTCGAGGCGGTCTTTTTTTGGATTTTCAATGTAATAAGGGATGCAAAATGTAGATTCGGCCTATTTTAGGGACTAAAATGTAAACTTCGATCAAACGATGTTCGAAAAATGTGAAACTTGGCCACAATGTAAATGATGATGAAATAAATGCATTGTAATTTTTTTGGATTGTTCTGATGCAATATGAATTTTTAAATGCAAACAAAATGATTTTCAATATTTAATTATAATAAATATTAAACCTACTTATTTTCGAGAGATAAAATTATCTAAGATCTATCACTAGGTGGTGGATCTTAGAAAAATCCTAAATCTCAAAAATGTGGGGTCTAATACCTATTAAAAATTAAACAATGAAATATGCAAAATGATTCTTACAGACCAAATTATGCATGCAAATGCAAAGATTTTTGGGCACAATGTTAATCAAAATAATCTCTATAATCTGTGATTTTTTTGGGGATTTTTAGAGCACTGGTTAATCAATTACAAAATTTAGAGCATAAATTGGGTAAACTTTGCAATTTTTACAGAATAATTGATTATTAATTAACCATTAATCACAAAAATACCCACAATATGTCAAAATGTAGAGAATTAAATGTAGAACAAAGTGCTATTTTTTAAATAAATAAAATGATGTAGACTAGAGGTCTAAATGTAATGGAGAACACAGGGGTGCAGATGCAGAATAACATAACAATAAAAATGCACTGGACTAGAATGCAATTACCAAAATGATCTAGGGGATGTGCTGCAATTTTCTAGCCAATCACGTGCAGTGCACGTGATAACTGGTCGGTGGTGCCCTATGCGCAATTAAAGAGAGCTCCGGGGCATCTTTGAAATTTGCCCAAGGGCACGCGCCTAGCGCGTGACCCCTGGACGGCTGATGAGTGCTGACGTCACCCCCCGTCCTCACGTGCAACGCACGTCACGGGGGTCTCTGCAGGCGAGTGGAAGGCGGAGCAATGGAGGACGAAGCGATGCAGGGGCCGACCCTCTTGGCGTTAGGTGGAGTCGATGGCTGTCGAAGTCGGCGAAGACGATGGCGTGGATGTGTTGTCGATGGAGGATCGTCATTGGTCGACACACGGCCGGCGGAGGAGCTGGACGATGGAAGAGCTGCGGCGAAGGTTGTCGGAGGCGAGGCGGAGCTGAAGTCGGCGACGGGCGTTTAGCGTTGATGCTTGGGCGGAGAACGGCGAAGAGGGGTTGTGTTGTCGATGAAGTTGTCGATGAAGCGGTGATCGATGACGGAGTAGCTGGAGATGGAGCTCTACCGCAGGAGGAGGTGCTCGGAGCTGAAGACAGTGGTCATCGGGCCGACCCACGGCCAGGGGACGGCGGTGGCGACCCGGTGATGGTCGATGAAGGCTCGGAGGAGGAGTTGGCGGAGAAGCCGGTCGTAGGCTCGATGCATCAACGGAGCGGGATGTCGGTGATGCGCGGCGGAGTTGTCGATGTGGTTGACGAAGGTGGAGATAACATAGAAGCGTGGCTTCGAGCGGAGAGAAGGCGATGAAGCGGTGGAGGGGGAAGGGTCGGCGAGCGGAAGGTGATAGAGGCACAAGGACTCGAGGTGGAGGAGAACGACAGAGAGAGAAAAAGATAGAGAGAGAGAGAACCTGGAGGGGCTCGACGGTGAGTAGCCGGAGCAAGAGCAGCGCCTTGGGAAGTTGCTGCGACGAGGGATACGACCTCGGATCACGCAGGCGGAGGGGTACGGGCTGTCACTTCCGATGAGGTCCTCGGGATGAACGGCGGATAAAAATGTTGACGTAGAGGCGAGGGTCTTTAAATTGGAGAGGGCGGTGGAGCGATCTGAGGGAGATGCGGAGGTCGTTGGCAAGATCAGAGGAGTGGCGGCGGTAGTTGGTGTTGACCGGCGAAGAAGGTGGGGAGTCATTGGCGGAGATCTCGGAGGGGGCGGCGGCGCCCGAGAAATCGGGGGCAGAGGTTACGGGGCAGGCCGTTGGGAGGTAGATGACGCACCGCGGCCGTTCGATCGGCCGCGAATCGAACGGCCGTGGATGGGCCACGTGTCGCGCAGTGAGAAAGGGGACGGATGGGGCGAGGCACGTGCGACGCACGTACGTCGTTTATTATTATTTTTTAATTTTTTTATTAAAAACGATATTAAAAGGGAGAAAATCGCTGACACGTGGCGGCCTCTGGGGCAGCCACGTGTCAGCTCCAGATAAATCGAAATATAATTGTTTTGTAAAATCAAAAAGAAATAGTAAACAACCTCAGATCGAAAAAGTTTCTTCACGAAAAATGCTCGTCTCGACGAGATCTACAACTTTTATGAAGACATCAAAGCCTAAATCGTTCAAATATAAAAAGTGAATTTTTGGGGTATCCCATGTACATAGAATACCTTGATTTTAGGATTTTCTAATTTTTTTGTCATTTTTAAACCAGATAAAAATCCAGAAAAATATAGAAAATTCAAAGATAGATAAAAGACACTTGATTCTAATTTTTTTGTTGGATTTTTGTTGATAAAGAAAATATATACATAAAATACAAGGTCAAAAACTGCGAAAATATACAATGTACAAAAGAGGCCCAAAACCCAACTTTCACGTACGAGCTCCGATTCACTTGAACTTGGTCTTGTTTTGAAGGTAATTGAATGTGCATTAGTTCAAAAGTGAGTAGGATCAAATCAGACACTGGATGGGGAAGATATGTGGCTTTTAGTCCGAAAATCCTGAAACTAGGGTTTGGGTTTTTGGTCCACTTATTTGGGTTAGTGATTTTTTTGTATTTTTCATTTATTCTTGTGAGTGATATCTACATAATGGAAGTGGTTTTGGGTTATTCGGAGTTAGCATGAAGGAGTTAAAAATATGGGAAGTTAGGCTATTTACAGGTCAACTGTGGCTTAGATTTTTGGCTTTTATTTTGTGCAGAAATTATAGATAAAATGCTATTTTTATGAAAACATGCATGAATGCTAATTATGCAGAATAAATGCAAATATGCTGTTGATTTTTAGGGACTTAAGCTTAATAAATGAGATTTAGAGTGATGAATCCGAGATTCATCAAGCCTTCGATGGGAGATCAGAATAACGAGATGGAGATGAAGCATATGATTCCCAACTATTATCAGTGTCATCCTCAGACTAGTCATGATGGATAGTGGATGAAGTATTTAATTCAGATGAAAGATATCCATCATCTGAATTATCCTCAGAGAAATAGTATTTGAAAGTGGACACACTCCAAATATTCATGTCTTTTTGTTTCTTCAGTTGTTTCCTCAGAATTCGTTCCTTTTTGGGATCAAATGGTTTGTCCTCGGATGAATACTCGGAAGCACCGGTCTCAGTTAGCTCATACGAAATAATTACAGTGTACTTGATGAGGGTAGGAGCATCAGCTTTTGATGAACAATAGTTAGGAACGGGAGTTTTCTGAATGTTGATCTCCGTGTCGGTGTTCGGCCTGCGCATTTGTTCTTAGTCTTCTGAATGTTGGTGCACTCTTGATTTGGGATGATTTGGTTAAGATATTCAGAGACGGTTTCCCCTGGGTGTGACCATGCATATGTCTCAAGATCATAGAAAAAGGATTTGTCTATTTTCAAATACTGGGGAGAGTCTTTGCATGTTCATTCTCAATTGATTTGATATTGGAGCATTCCTGTGTCCAGTTGATATCATCTATGTAGTCAGAATATGTTTCTCCAGGGTGTGCCCATGCATAAGTCTCCCGATCATATGATTCATATACTCGATTCTCTATGGTGAGTGCAGCTGGGAATGGAGCAGGGGGAGATTCTCTAAACCAATAGTCTCATCAACAACCGCTATCTCAGGTGTAGCAGTGAGGTAGGGCTCTTCTACCGCTTTATGGTTACGGTTGTCGGGGACTTCGTGGGTTGCCTCAGAAAATCGTGGTTCCTTAAAGACGAGGTCAGATCGAAAAAAATTGATTTCTCGAGTCTCACAATCAATAATTACCTTAGTCAATGCAAAGAATGGCTTTCCGAGAATAATTGGAGACTAAGTGAATTCTCCTTAATGCTCAATATTGATGATTGTGAATTCTACTTTGAGCGGAGCACCTTTGAATGTCATGATGACAGAAATAATTCCTCTCAGCCTCTTTATCGATCGATCTGCTAATTGAACAATCTCTCGTATTTTCCTGATCGGTCCGAGTTTGAGTTCGTGAAATACAGAGGTCAGGAGGATATCGATCAGTGAATCGTCATCAATTCGAGCATGGGTGAAAATCGTGTCTTTGATTTCATAGTCAAATCTGGGCAACCGCTTCACTATGCGGCTCTTGGTTTTTCTCCTCAACACCAAGGAGGAGGCCATTGACAAGATATGTCTTTCAGTCTTTATTCTAATCCTGCCCGACTTTTTCATAGTTAATTTGTCCATTACAAATCCTTTAAGGTCGGGGAAGTGTTCAATGGCTTGTAGAAAAAGAAGTTCAAAAATCAATCTTTTTTCCAGTGCGTCCCGTAAAGCAGGATCCAAATTCTTCAGATCTTCTTCGGATTCATTTTTTATATATTTTTTGAGATTTTCGATTTTTTTGTGATTTTCAAATATTCCAATTGTTTGGTATTTTCTGTATGGTGTGGTGATGTGGTGTGTTCCGTAGATGATAAGAGGCCTTAATATTCAGAGTAAGAGTCAGAAGCATTGACATTCCTAGGGGAGTAATATGCAGAGGTGTTGCTGTCAGAATCGTCCCTAGGTTTTGAATATCCTCAAAATTTTCAGCATGAGATCCAACCATTTCCTCATTCATTTTTATGTCCAAGCTACCAGAGATTAATCGGTCGACAAATTTTTGAAATCTGTCCTCCATTAATTCGAATTTCTTATTTATCATTGAGATATCATCCTCAAAAATCTGTTCATGATCAATCATTGGAGTAGTCAATGTGTGTTTTTGCAATTCAGTATTTTCATCTTCCATTTTCCTGTATGTGCTTGGAGAGGAGTTTCTTGGAATGTCCAATACATGATCGTTATTTTCTGAAAATTTCTCCTCAAAAATTATGAAAGGAGGCTGCTCAGTGGAAAGGTTTTGCGGGAATGTGTAGGTCTCATACTCAACATGCAGTGGCTCGGGCATGTCATCCTGGTTTGAGTAGAGTCTACTTCCATGATTGATCGTATCCTCAAATAATGGGGTCATACAAGGTGTATATGTGTCGATCTCATCCATGTGGTCCTCTATATGTATAGGTTGATCAAATGAGTGATATTCAGGTTGGTCAATAGGGATTTGATCGTTGCGGTGAATCCAACACTGATGATCATTAAGTGCGGTTTTTTCCATCTGGTTTTGTTTTCTTAGCCAGTCATGAGATTCAAAGGTATTTTGATCTTGAAATGGTTCATTAATGAGAAATCGAGAATAAGACAGTTCAGTCCAAGATAGTAGGTGTTCATGTGCGGTCGGATGATTCGAGTAGGAATTTAATGAGGGGGCTAAATTCATCCGTGGGTGAAAGTCTCCTGCAAAAGTTGGAGGATTATTGAAAGAAGAGGATGTATTTGATTTGGGCCTAACCGAGATAAATTCATTTTCATAATATAGCTCTAATGGATTTTCGGATAAATGTTCGACCATTTTTGAAAGAGCTGAAAGGAATGATGGAGAGTTTTTGGGAAAAAGTTCCATGATGAGATTTAAATCAAGAAAGGAGAGAGATGATTGCACGGGATAGTCAAAAGAAATTTTATCAAATGTACGGCTTTTGATCTTTAATATCAGTTCACGCACACCAATGCAAACACAAATCAAACCCCGGGGACCAACTCACACAATGAAGCTGTAAGAGTTCGGCTATTATCTTTTCAATTTTAAGTTAATGATAAGCCAATCTTGGAAAGAATTTAGCGAGCTATTAGGTGCTGAAATTTTCTTAAAGAATGTCCCGAGTTTGTACGACTAGTTGCAACTACTTTCAGCCTGTATAGGTGTAAGTACGGACCGTAAAACGGCTACCCCTGATACTTAAGGACAGAGCGTTACGCAGTGTCCTTTAAACCCCCCACTCTGCTAAGGAAGTCCGAACCGTTTATCGGCTATCCGTATTCCTCACTGAGAAGTAGCTAATCATTTTTAAAGTCAGTAGTCTGAATGAAAATCCAGGTTTGGGCTCTAACCTTAAGTGTCGTCTCTCGCTCACTCGGAAGAATAAAAAACATCCAAGGTCGGGGTTGCTCTCCCGTAAAAATTCTCGATTTTACAGGTTAATTTAGAATCGGCTATATTTAGCAGTCCCAATTTTAATTAGGCGATCACTGAAGAATTTAAGTGAGCAGAAATACATGTTTACTGACCAGTCCCAATTACCTTTTAGAATTATGTGACAAAATAAGAGGGAGAAATTCGGGAAAAGCCAATGCACGCGAAAAACGATGATGTATGCTCAGTTAGAAGACTTACAGTGAATCCTCGCAATCTCCATGTGGGATGCTATACATAAATTTAAAAATTAATCTAAATGAATGCAAGCTGATAAAAAACCGCACCTAACAGAAAGTTCTATTAGCGGGTAAGAATTGAGTTGAATTTGGTAAATTGAACGATCTATGTGCATCTCGATTAATGTGAAGTGTAGCCTAATTCCTACGAGAACAATCAAAAATTAAAAATGCCCTGAGAGCCGTATGTGCAGGTCTATCCTAATCGCCACTCAAGTCAGGTCCCACTCTCATCGGAGAGTGAAACAGGCCATGCCACACACAGAAAAGTTCAAGGTCTTTTTACATACGTGAGAGTCCTAATGGACACCGCTATAAATGAGCCATTAAGTACATGAATTAAAAATTGCAGAAATTAAATCCTAGACTCTACGCTCTCTCACGACTCGACTCGATCTTAATTTAACTACGGCTTTTCGCAAGTCGATGAAGATGGGTCAGTTTCTTGAAAAATTGCTCAACGTACGTCGGATACCTCACAAGAAAAATAAGAGAGATAATGTAAGAGAGTTACTCAAAAAATGATAAAACAAGAAAATAAATGCTGGAAATTTTTTTTATGGAATCTACAATGAAAAATTCTGGGGTCAGACTACCCGAACGCGGAAAACCGAAAGAAAATTTTCAAAATACAGAACTAAGCCGTTTGCCTCCCCGGTAACGACACCATCTGACGAGTCTGAAATTGCGCTTCTTAAAAAGATGTATTTATGTATTTGATCGTGCTTAAAAATAATGATCATTTGTCATTTCGTTGTAGGAAACAATCAGAATCGGTCAAGAAAATAACCACACAAAATATTTATCAATTTTAATAATGCGGTTTTATGTTTATTTTACTTGGACAAGTCCCAAGGTCGAACACAAGGAGGCAAAGGAACAACTTAGAATTATGTCTATTGAAATTTGTGCGCGGTTTTTGAGGCCATATTTTTTTGTAATTTTTAATGCAATAAAGGATGCAAAATGTAATTGTGGCCTATTTTAGGGACTAAAATGTAAATTATGCTCAAATGATGTCCGAAAAATATGAAACTTGGCCGAGATGATAATTATAACAAAAATAATGTACTACAATTTTTTTGGAATTATTAGATGAAATATGAATCTTTTATGAATTTTGAAATGAAAACAAAATGAATTTCAATATTTAATTATAATAAATATTAAACCAAATTATTTTCAAGGTACAAAATTATCTAAGATCTATCACTAGGTGATTGATCTCAAAAAAATCCTAAACCTCGAAAATACTAGTTTCAGTACCTATTAAAAATCAAACATTGAAATATGCAAAATGATTTTTACAGGGTAAACTATGCATGCAAATGAAAATCTTTTTGGGCACAATGTCAAGCACAATTAATTCTACAATATATGATTTTTCAGGAATTTTTAGAGCAACGGTTAATCAAATATAAATTTTAGAGCATGAAATGGGCAAATTACGTAATTTTCCACAAAATAATTATTTATTAATTAATCATCGATCACAAAATATCCACAATATGTCAAACTGTAGAGAAGTAAATGATAAACGTCATGCTATTTTTGGATAAATAAAATATGCAATGTAAGAGTAAGAAAATACAAGGGAACACATGGATATAACTGCAATATAATAAAATAAATATAAAATAAATGCAGAGGGGGACCTAGGTGTAACTACCACGAATATAGGGGATTTTATGCAATTTCACCAGAGGTGACGTGCCAAGCACGTGACCCTGGAGCTCTTGGACTTTGGTGCAAATATGATAATCTCCTGGGGGGGGCTTTGCAATTTGCCCCGCGGTCACGTGCAGAGAACATGACCCGGGGGTGACGAGAGTGATGACGTCCCTCAGTCACGTGAGGAGCACGCGGGGAAGAGGCCTCGGGTTACGTGTCAGCCCAAGGCAGAGGCGAGGAGCTCCGGTGCGGCGCTGCTGAGGTAGAGGAGCCCAGCCAAGGCGGAGGATGGCCGGATGTCGCAGTTGATGGCTTCGAGCAGAGCGATCGATCGTCGGGGGCTGGCGATGGCGTCTTTACGGCGGAGGAGGCAGGCTGAGCCGGAGACGAGGAGGGTCTCCTGGAAGATCGGTGGAGGCATTGAAGTCGTATGAGTTGATGTTGGTTGTCGTAGGCTCAACGGAGGAGGACCGGAGTAAGGCAGTAGCAGCGGAGGGGGCTCGCAGTGTTGCAACGAGGTTGGGAGAACCTCGGACCTCGCCGGTTTGAAGGAGGAGGAGGGGTGCTGTCACCACCAGCTCCTCCTTTATGATGAGTCTCACGGCGGATGATGAAAGGCGTGGGGCAACGTCGTTTAAATAGGATCTGGGTGGTCGACCGGTGATGGAAATAGGTCACCTGGAGATTCGATTGGGTTTTGTTGGGGATTCACGGAGATCGGCAATGGGCAAAAGTGGCGGCGAAATCGGGGGAGGCGGCGTCATTCCCGATTAGGAAAGGGGAGGAGGACGAAGGTCATGGGCCGTCCGATCGGCCGAGATCGGACGACCCACGTGGTGACGCGTGGCGAGCAGGGGATAAAGGGAAGATGGCGATGCACGTGCCTGGCGCGTGGCTGGGTGGCACGTGCCTCGCACGTGCGTGCCGGGCGCATGGCTGGGCGGCACGTGCCTTGCACGTGCGTGCCTTTAATAATAATAATAATAATTTTATTTTTTATATTTTTTATAAAATGAATTAATAAAGAATCGAAAAATGGCTGACAAGTGGTGGCTCCAGGAGCGGCCACGTGGGAGCACCACAAAAATTCGCAAATAAATACTTTGTAAAATCAATAATAAATAGTAAACAACCTCGGATCGAAAAAGGTTTTTCATGAAAGTTGCTCGCCTCGATGAGATCTACAACTTTCATGAAGACATCAAAACCAACATCGGTCAATTACAAAAAGTGATCTTTTTGGGGTATCCCATGTACATAGAATACCTTGATTTTTTGGGTTTTATAATTTTTATATCATTTTTAAACCAGATAAAAATCCGGAAAAATATGGTAAAATCAGAGATAAATATTTACACATTAATCTAGTTTTTTTTGGATTTTTATTAATTGATAAATTAAAGTAGGTTAAATATGTACATAAAATATCAGGTCAAAAACCGTTAAATACAAATTGTACAAAAGAGGCCCAAAACCCAATTTTCACATATGAGCTCTGAACCACTTGAACTTGATCTTGTTTTGAAGGTAATTGAATGTACATTACTTCAAAAGTGAGTAGGATTAAAATGGACACTGGATGGGGAAGATATGAGGATTTTAGTACGGAAATCCTATAACTAGGGTTTGGTTTTTTTGGTCCACTTATTTGGGTTAGTGATTTTTTGTATTTTTTATTTATTCTTGTTAGTGATATGTACACAGTGGAAGTGGTTTCGGGTCATTCGGAGTTAGCATGGATTAGTTAAAAATATGGGAATTTAGGCTATTTACAGGTCAATTTGGCTAAGATTTTTGGCTTCTTATTCTGTGCAGAAATTCGTGCTAAAATGCAATTCTTATTAAAATATGTATGAATGCTAATTATGCTGAATAAATAAAGAACGCTGATGATTTTGAGGGATCTGAGCTTAATAAATGAGATTTAGAGTGATGAATCAGAGATTCATCAGTGACCTGGGAAAAAGAGTTGATCAAAGGTCAACAAAGCAAGGTCCTTGATTTGCCCACATGGACGAATCAAGAAAATAGGGAGTTAAATCACTTATTAATTCGATATAAAATAATAAATGAATTTATTATTTTAAAACATAAAAGTGTTTGTTATTTTCTGTAGTATTTTATTATGATTTTTATTTATTTTACAAATTAATTTATTAGCTTCTCATATTTACATGTATATACATAGGTAAATTTACATGTATTTTAGATATTTTATTTTTATTTCATATTTTGTATTTTTATTATTGTATTTCCATAATTTATATATTTCTAATTTATTTAATTACATATTTTTACTATATTTTTCTGATTTTATTTATTTGAAAAATAGGATGTATATATTATATGTAATTTACTTATATATTACAATACTTTATTTATTTTAATGTATTTAATGTTTTATTCTATGTTTATTATGAACATGTATTTTGAATAATATTTACAAGTATATAAAAGTATAATACAAGTAAAAATATAAAGGATGGATATATTGAATATTATATACATTTAGATAATACAACAAGGACCCAAAAGCCAACTTTTGCATCAACTCAATTTTAAAGAAACCACCGTAATTAAATAGATAATTAAATTTTATGAACAATAAAGGTGAGTTTGGTCAATTTTGTGTTTCTATGGAGAAGATACATGTATGTGAAGTTTTCTTTAATGTCATTTATTCTGTGTTCCAAGCACACTGTGCATTATTTTTTGTGTGAAATAAATGTTATATTTTTCTTTGTATTTATATACAACTTTCGTGTTGAAGATTATATTATTTGAGGTATAAAAATATGAAAAAAAATAGGTGCCAAAATGCATTCATCGATGAATAAAAATTATGGTTTTTCAAGTTATTCTACCCTATCTCCCCCTACATTATTCCTTGTCGATGAAGTCATCATGATGATTAGGTTTTGAGGTCTAGGGACATTCAGTGTCTTGGACAGTTCAATCATGTTCTTTTCTTTCCTTATTCTTTTATTTTGGAATTAAATACGTAGATTTATACAATAATTATATGTCAAATTATAAGTGTTATTTTATACAAATTAATGCTATATACATGCATTTAACTAGGAATTTAAGGCCAAAATGAAAGAATAAAGGTGATGAAATGGAGATTCATCAGGACCCCATGGCTCATTGTTTGTAACACACAACTAAGGGAAATATCATCTTCTCTCAAAAGAAAAGAAAGAGTGATCATTTTGTGTGATATTCAAGTTCTTACATCATTTTTATGCTCTCGAGCTCTCTTCAATCTATAGTTTTTAGCTACTGAAGTTGTTTGTGCTCTTTGTGCTCTACTGTGATCATCTTCGAGTATATTATGCACTTAAAGCATGTAAGCTTGTGAATTCAAGTTTTATTTCTTAACTGTATTATATTAACATTTGTTTATAATATCCGAGCAGTGGATTCCTTTCTTTGAGAGACAAAAAATCTTCCTTTAGGAGTTTCCTAAGAAAGGCTACAAGTTGTATGAGAGGTTGTTCTACCCTTGGGTTAAAGTGGCTTTGGAATAGTGGAAATATGTTTTGTCGAGAGAGCAAATGGGAAATCCCATAACAAAGTTCTGGTTCATGAATTTCACCTGCTTGGGTTTCCACATAAAAATTACCGAGTATTTATTGTTTGTTTTTCTATCTATGTGATTTATGAATTTATTTTGACTTGGAATTATTATTGGGATAATTGTATTCTGCACAATTGACCCTCTCATGTGTCGGTTTCACAATACCAAGTTATGATGTCCCTAGGATCCATAAATTCGATAAACCATTCCAAGCATGCATGTTCCACATTCGAAAGAGTTTAGAGTGAATTGAATAAATGGTTCAAAAAGTATCTGATTGGAATTGCCTGAAGGGGTTTAAACCCATATATTAAATGCAAGTCTAACTATCAAATCACTATACATTATCTAGATTTTATCTCCAAGTATTCCAGTAATGTTCCACATGAATTCTAACAGGATTATGAATTGTACATCGAGATATTAAATATCAAGATAACAATTATTGATATCATTGATAATGTGATGGGAATATGTCGATATGATTCACAATATTAGAAATTATTAAACATATATATATATATGTCCATAATAATTAAATATTAATATGAATATGACTCATATTTTATTTAGGACATATGCGAATGTAGTTCCATAAACAAATAAATGTAAATCTGATTTAGATTTTATTATGGAGTAATGAATTGGATTCATTAATGGTTTGATGATATTTTTTAATTTTCCCACGAATAAGTATAGGTAATTTTCTAGATTGGTATAATTATCTAAGACCAAGTCCATCTTTTTAAATAGAATTAGGAACTTTTATTTTCCTTGGTTGACATCCATGTGATTGGATGATAAATTTTATCATCATTTTTATTCAAATGCAAAAATATAAGAGATGTAGTCTTATTTCAAACGGAATTGAAATTCAAAATTAACAAGAGACGTGGTGGAGAGAGAATACTCTCTCTCCCTCTCCCCCAACATCGATATATGTCCACATAGATGGAGTATGACTCCAACTTGGCCTTCTAAGATCGTATAAAAATATGGCTAAAGTTTCCTTTTAAATTAAATTATCTGAATCTTATCTAAATAAGTACTCTATAATTTGAAAAAGAAAGAGAACACACAATAGAAAAGTTTCTCTTAATTTTTTCCCCTTGGCCATGTCGTGCCCATCCCATCTCCACCCCATGTCTATCTGCCATATAATCTCGTTGCTTCTTCATTGGTTTGGTAATTTTTTGTGAAAGCAATCGTCGTCTTCTTTTTCTTCGTCCTCCACGATCGAGTAGGACTTGATTTGTATGAAGAAATCAAAGAATAGAGGTCATTTTAGATCTCTTTTAGCATGGGCAACCTCGCATGTCATCTTACAGATGGAGCCTCTGCTCAATCACATCTTGCCATTACTGAATGCCCTTAACTACCTGTACAAGTAGGACCAATTGCTACCCCACATCTGAGTCAACAAAAGATGGCATGGTTTCAACATAAAGAACCATAGCATCAACATTTGCTTTCACAATATGAGAGACACATGGACATGGATAGTAAACTTATGCTAATATCCTTGAACTCGATTGGACCAGAAGACGCCAAGCACTATCCTCTATTTTGAATACCCCTAAATATTACGTGAAAGAGAATGCAGTATACTTGCTCCGATATCAAGCTGTGATGCCCTCAAGATCAAGATACTTGGTAAACCATTCTATGTACATAAGTTCTATATTAGAAATACAACCACAAAAGAAAAAGAATGACATGTTTCCAATATGCAAGTATCTATCATATCATTAGTACGATACCAAATCTCCTTTCCATAAATGTCTGAAATTTTTTATTATATGAAGAGCCCTCACAAGCTTCGCAGTATCACACCAACTCCCCTTTCCATATAGGACATAGCACAGCACAACCCATGCGTAATAGATACGTTATTTAATCTCTTCCAGTCGAATATTCCCTATTAATCCCTCGAATCGTAACGTCCGCAGCCTCTCTCCTTATTACGCCAATTCTCGTCTCATTGCCACCACACCATTCGTCCCAGAAAGGGGGGTTATTTCAAATATCCGCGATGTCGGCGGCAGCTGGGGAGGCGCATGGGGCGGAGGTGCTGAAGTTTGCCAGCTGCGAGTGCTGCGGCCTCATGGAGGAGTGCACCGTCGCCTACACGGCACAAGTGCGGGGGCGTTACGCGGGACGGTGGATATGCGGTCTCTGCGCCGAGGCCCTGAAGGACGAGATCGGCTTGCTGGGGACCGAGGAGGCACTAAGACGCCACTCGTCCTTCTGCGGAAAGTCCCGCTCGCCAGAGAATCCCGCGGAGCACCTCATGTCGGCCGTCCGGCAGCTCTTTCGCCGGAGCCTCGACTCGCCAGTGGGACTCCGGCGGGTCAGCAGCAGGCTCGCTGGTCAGGACCGGGAATTGGCGCGATGAAGCGCCAAGTGGAGAGTTGAGCACTGCAAATTTAATGCTTAGATTTTACCTTTTTTTAATTAGAATACTTTATGTTTTGTTCTCTTTTGGCAAAAAATAGAGCGGTGATTTCTCAATTGTAAAGACTTATATTTACCGTTATTGCAAAGTCTATGTAAGCTTCTGTGATCTTTGTATGGCGACGTTAAACTATGTGGTTGTAAATTCAGGCCCTTCTTACATTTGAAAATTAAAGTCCCTGTTTGGAAATCAACGTATAATTGAGGCTCTTATTTGTGATTTACCCAAATTTATTAGTTTGGAAACATTGTTGTGACATAAGCTGGCAAAGAAAAATATAACTACTCTCGTTTTTCTCGGTCCAAATTGGAATCTCACCAACTACGTTAGTTAATTGGCATGCTCACATATGAGCTGCGTTAGCACTTGATTGTTAGGTTATCTTTATACAAAAGAAAGAATACGTTCCTTTCTAAATTCTCACTTTGTAAGGTATTTTTACATTCATAACCGTGCATACTTTCAATATTACATACATAACCTACCCGATTTACAAACAAAACTTTGAATAGTGCTTAACTATTCTGCCAATCATATACCCATAACCCTCCTCCCGCAAAAGTATACATGGTTATGGCTGTAAAAATCCCTAAGAGTTGAGCACTATTCATAGTCTTGGGTGTAATTCATGATTATAGAGGGCTATATACGTAATATTGAAAATATATAGCATTATGGATGTAAAAATCTCTAGTGGTTAACATGAAAGAGTTGCATATACCCATTAAAGTGAGGACCAAATTATCCTATACTCGCACTTCAAACCACATCCCCAAGGTTTGATCATCAAAATGAACGTATTGATTATATAGAAGGATGTTAGTGGGCCGGATTTTGGAGAGACTATCAATATTTCCAAATCTATACCTATTTTATAAAATCGCTGCCCATAGCCGCTTATCATATACCTAGCAAATACTTGTGTACCAAATGGGTACCCATATATTTGACATGATAATTTTTTAAGCTATTCATAAATGTACATAAGATTTTCACACATAGATTAAATAGAGGGCAACCATGAAATAGGGTGGTTCAAGAAGATGTACAATGTGTATGAAATGTCAAAGGTTCATATATATTAACTGTTTAATTTTTTTGGTTTAATAATTTTTTATACAAAAAGGTTGTTGAATATGACTAAATGGATGGAGAGGAGAAAATTGAGTTGGATTTTATATATGTAAATCGACAATTACTAGATATGAAGTGGATTTGATGAGTTTGACTAAAATGCAACACATATCTATATTTATATTTATTTTCTATTCAGAATTAGCATGGGTTTGGATTTGGATACTGATGAATCCACATTTCATCATCTTTATTTCTATCATTTTGGCATCAAAAACCCTAGCAAATGCCTCTAAATAGCATTAAAATCACCATCTTAGCATCCATGCATGTGCATTATATTAGTGTATAAAATACTGTAATTAAAGCCAAAATTATAGAATAAATAAAGAAAAGAAAAAGAATAAAATATTGTAAATCTTTTATGACCCGAAACTCCGAGACCTAGGCATCTTGATGAATAGGTTGACAAGGAATAAAGTAGGGGGAGATAAGGTCAGAAATACAGATCAAATACCTATACATTCTATTCATTCTTTATTCATTTTGGGACCTATTTTTGATTCCACTTTTTATACATCAAATAAAGAAACTTTGTACATGAAAGTTGTAGATAATTTTATAAAGAAAAATAAAAAATTGATTTCACTCAAAAATAATGTACAGATAAAAAGTTATGGTCTGAATAAGAATCCAGAATCCCAACTTTCCAGACCCGTATCTCACAACTGAAAACTCCAAATGCAGAGTACTCACCTTTAATTGTATATAGAAGAAAATAAGCTATTTAATGGCGGTGGTTTCGCATTTGGCGGAGCTACGGTTTGAAAGTTGAGTTTTGGACCCATATTGTATACTTGTACATATTAAAATATTCAATTTATTCTTTATTAATTATTTATTCATTTTTATATTTTTATAATGTTGTAAATGATACTTATAATAATTATGTATATGAAAATTAGAATAAAAGCCTAAATAAAATAAAAATACTTGTAAACACAATACATAGATACAATACTTATATACATACATATATAACATACTCTTGTATTTTATTAAATATACAAAATAAATCAGAAAAATAAACTAAAAATATATTTATGTATATAAAAGTATTTTATAATTTTATAAAATACTAAATAAAAATAATAACAATTAAATACATACAATAAAAACAAAAGAATACAATACATAGAATAATATACCTATATAAGGGTATAAAAGTAACTTGTAAAAATATATTTCATAAAAATAATTAAAAATCGGAATAAAATACTATATAAAATAATAAGCATTTTTTATTTTATAACCTAAAATAAATAAAGTCATTTATTATTTTTAAATCTTTTTTTATCTTTTTCCAGGAGTTTTTCCTGGTTGGTCCACGTGGACCAACCAGGGGGCCAGAAGAGTTGACCTCGGGTCAACTCCCTGGCCCTACTCCTGTAGCTGCGACAGAGCGCCCATGCCCCTCTTTCGCCCATTTTTCGAGGGCGCGTCTTTCACCCTTTGAAGACGCTTCCTTCATGAAAGTTGTACCCTGTACATCCAGGATTCGCGCCGACCTCTTAGATCCTACCAGATCTCTTCTGTCCGCCCGTGATCGTGCCTCGAAGTTCACACCTCGTCCATGTTCAAAACCGAACCCCATTCCTTTCCTTCTTCCCTTGAACCGCATTTTGGCCTTTGTTGAGACATCCGAGGGTTCATCTGGGATCCCCGGTGACAGGGGGTGATCCCAACTCCTCGTCGAGGTGCAACCCATAGCCTAGGCGTGTTTCCACCACCTCCGGTGGCCGTGCCGCCGTCGAGGTCCATATCTCGGGTCTACGGCCCTTTGAGGTCCTTTCTTTTCTTTTTTTTTCTTGCATGTTTTGACTCCTGGTAGCCTTAGCATCTTTCCCCACCTTTTTATTTCGTTTCGCACCCATCTAATCACCACGCAACCACCTCGCCGGAGCAAGCTCCGGCGAGCTCGATTTTTCGCCATTTCCCCCACCTTCCGTGCACCCACCGCCAGTAACAACTCGACCAAGACGCTGCTCTCGAGCCCGTTCCATCTCGCAGGTACCCAGTGCCGCCGCTTAACCATCTGGAGGGAGCCTCGAGTTCGCCGGAGAAGAAGCCCGCGCGCCGCCGCTGCCCAGCTGTCCCGCGCAAGAACAGAATGAGGGAGAGGGGGGCGCTACAGCAGCTGTCCATCCTCCCCTCCCCTTTGATCGCAGCCATCCGTCTGAGAGGGAAGTCCACCATCCGATCTTCTTCATCAAATCCATCTACGCATGCCACGTGGATAAGTGGGAAATTTTGCGCCCAGGTCCCCCACGTTTTTGTGTAATTTCCAGACAATCTCCAAGCTTTCATTTGCGTTTTAAATATTTTGTAACATTTACCAAAACCCACCTGCATTTTTGTAATATCGTATATTAGTCCCCCGCAGGTCATGTGCTTCGCACACGTGGTCTGGCGATTTTGCAAGGGGACCCCAGCGGCTTTTGGTTTTATTGTCTGGCCCAGAAACATTTTATTTCTGTTCAAAACTTTTGCGAATATTGCGCAGAGACCCCTAGATTCTTGATTAATTACACAAAGGTCCCTGCCAATCCTTTACTTTTTGCTTGCTTGTGGTATTTATTTGAAGGCTCATTCTAACTCCATAAATTCTCAAATTTTGAACTTAAGCTCATGTGCATGTGTTCTTCCACGCCCTAAATTTAGTTTTTGATTTTATTTTATCTTTATATTGATTAAAAATCAAAAACTTGCTTTTTGTGCACTGTCTAGCTTAGAAAATGCCAAAAATATTAAAACACTTCGAAAAATTCCAAAAAAATTACCTAGTGTCTATTTTAACCTATTTTAGTGTCAGTCCAAAAATCACTAAAAATCTCAAAAGGAAAACACTAAAAAGTTAAAAACACTTTAAAACTTCAAAAAATATATAAAATCAAAGACAATTCCAAAAAAGACAAACTCAGTTCCTGTTTGCTCTTTATTCTGTTCTATTTATTTTAAAAATAGTGTGAAAAATTTTGGTTGCTGTTTGCTAATTTTAATTTGCATTTTCCTCACAGCCAGCATTTTTTCCACTATTTTGCTTTATTTTAGTATTTAAAAAATACCAAAAACACCTGGAAAAATTTCCGAAAATCACAAAAACAGTAAAAAATCCTAAAAATACTAAAAACATTTTATTTCTGAATTTTTGGATATTTTTGCACATTTTTATAAATATTTTATATTGTCTTGTATTACATTGTTTATAAATTCCAATATTGAAAAGAAAAAAAAATATAAAATATAAAATTATAAAAATCAGAAAATTAAAAATCAAAATACAAAATTGAAAATTAAAAACAAAAAAATTAAAAATTAGAAAACCCACAAAAACATCTTTGCTTGTTTGCTTAGTGTAGAGATCACACACATTCACTCACGCACATTTGTTTGAATTACCCTATTTGCTCCCTGTGTTCGAACTCTCTGCATACTTGTCACTATACACCATTTGTGCAGAGTTAAAAATAAATTTTAACTCCACATTATTTCTAATTTATTGATCTTTATTGTAGGTTAATTGTTGACTTTAATCGAGATTTGTGTGGTTGACACTTCGACTGAGTTCACGCTTTGTGTTGAACTTAAGACCACCTAATTTCGGTTGAATCAAATGGCGCCGTTGCCGGGGAGCAACAGCGCGTAGTTCTCGTTTTTGCTTTGTGTTGTGACTATTTGTCTACCTTTGCGGCTTTTATTTCCGCTTGTTTTATTTTCCTTATTTTTGATATATCTTTTGAATTGTCTAACCACTCTCCTTGTTTGGATTCCGTGCGAGGTACGCGGATCGAGGGAGGAGCCCCTCTTGGAGCACCTTGGCACCCACGTGAGGCGACTTTAGCCTAGCATGAAGAAAGACTTGGAGGATTTTGCAAGACAACTCCTTAGCATCCATTTTCTTGCATTGTATTTAGTTTTGTAATTCAAGTGAGAGAGAGACTCTATTTTGTAATAATATAGGTACTTGGACTCTTGGACATTCGGGCCCAATTTCCAAGTGTTTGTTCACTTGGGGGCTCACCGCAGTTTTTTCGGCTTTTCATCGCATTTTTTCTACTTTGATTTCCGGTTTTGTTTTCCTTGCTTTGTGTGATTGAGCCCTTAGATTTAGGATTGCTTGCGATAGACTAAGGCCAAACACCTAATATATTTGCATGTACCTATAGACGCGTTTGGACTTAGTCAAATTTGTAAACAGTCTGTTCATTTATCTCTTAACCCGTGTGCCGTGAGCGAGCCCCATCAAGCGCTACTCCTGAACTCGAGTGGGTCGAGAAGAGGAGGGGTAAGCCAAGACCGGACTCTTAGGTTAAAGATAAGTGGTCGACTTGTGGTTCTTCACGATAATAGCAATTTCTAAAACTTAGGGCGATTTCATCGGCTTGCATTTGCATATAGATAGGTTTCAATTCTGCTGAGCATCTTTGCATGTAGAGTGCTGGAGGCAAGGTGAGCATTGCTCTTTAGCATACATCATCGTTTTGCCGCTTGCATTGCTTTCCCGCTCCTCTACCTCTGTTTTTGATCACCTAGGTGCTAAGTAAAATTGACTCCTCGATAGGTTCGTGCATTTCTTAGTAAAAATTCAAAAAAAGTGATAATCAATAAAATTGGGACTGCTAATTTTACTTGACCCTAAAACTGACGAAAAGAAAAAATCTTGTATTGGGGCGAGTAATCCCCTCATTGTATTCGTTTTACATTGCTCGCGCATACACTAAGGATAGAGCCCAAAATCCTATTTTCAAGCCCCCTAAGTGTTTGTGCAACTTCTTGACTTTTTCACCTAAACTCTAAAACAGACAAGATAAAAAGACCGCATTTGTGGTCTTCACCGAGTTGAGTAGGTGAATTGAGGGTTTGGTTGTTTCATTTTTGCTTGTGATTGTTTTGTGTGCATTCTAGATCATCCTCTGCGTATTTGCGCCTTTTTCTTCACTCTCTTGACTTGACCTCCGTGCTCCCCCGAATCACTTCCTTTTGTTTTCGAGATGGATCCCTGGAGTGCATTTTATCCGGACTTTGCGGACCCCTCACTCGCTCCAGCCGGTCCACCTCCCTTTTATCAGGAGGACTTGCCTCCTATTTTTTCTGATTTTTGTACATACCCGCCTCAGCCACAGTATCACGACTCGGAGTTCTATCCACCTCCATCCTCACCTATATATTATCCACCTCCACCTTCACATCCACCCGAGTCTGACCTGTTGGAGTCACCTCCCACGACCTCCATGAGTGTTATCATGAACCTAATGCTAGAGCACATCAATTTGATGAAGGAAAATCTTGACACTCTGAGAGAATATCGGACTAGTGCTCTTTTCATTGAGGATACATCTTTGATTGTGAAGAATCATGGGAGCTTGCAATCGCCAAAAATACAAAAAAATGAGAAAAATTTAAAAATCCAAAAAGATTTCGGGAGACACTTGGTTGATCAAGATTTTGAGGAGAGAGTCCACTTGCCAGAACCCTTGACCACACACCCATTCACATCCAATGTTACCTTTGACCCCGAGGATGCCGCTGTACAGACTGCTCTTGGCATGCCTCATGTATATGCTGATTCCGACTTCCTCCCTTGTATGGAGGAAGTCCAAAAATTCAAAAAAATGTGGACTGAACCCGAAGTGGTGGCTACTATTCATGAGATTATCCGTGCCCCACTTCAACAGGCCATGACCCAATTATCTGCTCCTCTTCCCAAGAAGAGAAAGCGGAGGAGCAGATCTGAGCATCACATTCTGACCATGGCCACTGCCCTCGCCATCACACACCATCCCATTCCCAAGAAGAAGAACACAGCTACACCTTTCATCACTTGCACCATCTCTGACCATACTTGTGATCACACTCTCCTGGACGGCGGTGCTTCGATTAGCATATTACCCTTCTCGCTGGTACAATCTCTTCACTTAGGGCCTCTCAAGAAAACCAGGATGATCGTTCAGTTTGCTGATGGATCCATCAAGAGGCCGAAGGGTATCCTTGAAAACGCCGTCATTTCTATTCAGGGCACGAGCCACAATGTTGATTTTGTTGTGTTGCCCATGGAGAACTCCACACGGGAGCCATCTCCAATCATCCTGGGACGACCATTCCTCGCCTCTGCGAAGGTCGTTATTGACTATGGATCAGGAGAGGTTCGCTTCCGTCCTGTTGACGAGAGCGAAGTGTTGATCACCACACCCACAGTTAACCAGAGACCTGCTCCTGATGCACCTTCACCGATTATAGCTGACTCTGAGGCCTGTGACCTACCTGATGCTACTAGAGATGCTTCCTTAGCGATCCCTGATGAGACCCGACGGATCCCCCGAAAGGGGAGGAAGTCGGAAAGCATGGACCTCACTAATCCTCCTCCTGGTGTGTGGCGATGTGTTGATGAGATCCAGCGTATTTATGTGATTGAACCATTTGAGCAGGGGGCAGATACCAAAATAATTGAGGATGTTTATGATGTTGCCCATTACTTTGAGAGACCTCATAAGGAAACAAATGACCCATGTAAGACTAGACAGGACGAACCTGCTTTGACTACTTCCACTGATGAGTCCGCTCCTGTCCATGTAGATTCTGATGGGCCAAAGGCCGAAATTGATTTGATCGCTTTTTATCAGAAATTTGGGCCTTTTGATGAGAAAGATGATCCGGTTGAGACTCTTGAGGACGATCTGAGTTCGTATACTTCCACTGATGATTTCGTTACTTTTGATTTTGACCTGGACGAGGACTCGCAGGACGACTCCGATTACACTTCTTCCGAGTATGATGAGTTTGTCCCATTTCACTTTGACATCTGCGAGACTTCCAAGGCCGGACCTAGTCGTACTTCTTCCACTCACCCGTCTGTGCCTTCACACCATAGGACCACCAAGGGAGAACCTAGCCATACTGCTTCCATTGATCAGTTTGTCCCTTTCTGTTTTGATTCCACTGAGGGTTTTCACCGTGTCGACCCTGATCGGCTTCCGTCCACTGGGGACCCCGATGTCGACTTGCATCACACTAGATCTATCCCTCAGCGGTCTCGCAAGAAGGTTAGCTTTCGGCCTTCTTGATCATGTGTATATCCATCTCTGTTGTATATTCCCTTGTGTACCTCGGTTCTTTCTTCCGTATTGCTCGGCCACCCATTCTCGTGTTTGCCTTGCTTAGGACGTACTTTGTCCTAAGTATAGGGGGGGGTGGACGAGTCGAGTGTTCATTCTTCGTTTCGTGTGATCACTCCTATTGTTGCCTATACTTAGGGCTTCTTTTACCCTAAGTATAGGGGGAGCGATGTGTACATTCTCATGATCTCATTTCTAGTCTCATCTCTTCTTCTTTTCTTCTTTTCTTCTTTTCCTATTCTATCCTCTTTATCTATCAAAAAGGTGCCGCCCTTGTAGACAGTTTTCCATACTTAGGACGTACTTTGTCCTAAGTATAGGGGGTGTGCACCCCGAGTTAATTCTATTCTTTGATCCTCTCCATTGTCTCCTCTTCTTGTCTATACTTAGGGATATCTTACCCTAAGTATAGGGGGAGACAATCTGAGTACGATCTGTTCATTCCCACCCTTGACCCTCCCTGCTTTATGTACAGTCTGCTATACATAGGATTATTTGATCCTAAGTATAGGGGGGACGGTCAACTTCTTATTTGTTCATTCATTCCTTCATTTATTCATTTATTCTTTAGACTTGCCTATACTTAGTACGAGTTATGTCTTCTCTTTTCTCTCTGATCTATGAGGACATAGCTCAAGCTAAGTATAGGGGGGTCGTATATACTACGTATATACTTTAGCCATAACTCGTACTTTCGTATTTTCTTAATAATATGGCTAACAATTCTTAAAAAATTCATTAAAACCCCTTAATAAAAAGGTGTATCATTCCTCAAATTCTTTTTGTAATTACTGATTAATAAATCAGGTGAAAATGTTTTTTGCAAAATGTTTGAAAAATAGTTGGAAAATCTTTGTGAACATCTATTGAAAACTATTTGAAAATGTTTTGTTACAAGTTTTCAACCTGTGTAAAAATGTGTGATTTGTTAAATTTCTTTTCTTTGTGTGAAATAAAATGTTTAAAAAATGATTTGCAAATGGTTTGAAAAATGATTGCAAAAATATTTGAAAAACCTATATATACCGTTTTGAAAGACTTTGCAAAATGATTTTCAAATGTGTGTACATGTTTGTAAAATGTTTGTAAAAACTATGTTGGACTATAGTTTTCAAAAATTGTGTGAAAAAGCTTGTGTCAAATAAGTTTGAGGAATATTTACATCACACTAAAATCCACTATATATATGTATAAAACTGACCACTTACCCTTGTAAATTCTTAAAATCCACTTCTTGTATATATAAGAAGCACGCCCGTGTACATATTTTTCACCTAGTTTTCAGCCAAAAATCTTTTGTTTTCAAAAATTCCAAAAACATTTGCAAAATTTAAAATCAAAAAAAAATTTTGAAAAATATTTTTGAAAAATACAAAAAATGCATACATGCATCATGTTTCAAAATCATAAAAAGTTCAAAATCCTTGAAAATTGCATCACAAAAATATTTTCTGCATAGCATATCATAGCATGAGCATTTTTCGGATTGAGTTTGATAGTTGAACAAGTCTAAGTAAAATCCGGAGATTGGAGCTTGAGTGGACCATAAAATCTACCTAATAACAGGAACCTTATAGGAACTGGGTTTGAGGTACTTCAGGTCTAGTTGACTTAATTCTTTGAGGATCACGGGATTCAGATCAATGGATTCTTGACTGCCTAAGTAGAGTATTTCGGAACACACGCACGACTCTTGTTGATAATGACATAACTTGGACACTTGCACCTTTCACATAGCTCTCCACGGATGAGGTGGTGAGGAGGCAGTTTCCTTTGGCTTGGGGTAGCATATGAGGGTAGTACTTCTAGGCGGAACCTCTCTTCTTCTTCTAGTGAAGGAAGTGCACCTCAACTTGGTCTAGTGGTGATGAAGGCTAAAGACAGAAGCCATGGGTTGCAATAAAGCTTCAAAAGAGGGATAGTCTACTGGCTCAAGAGGAAAATTTCTTGTATATATGCTGCACCATGTAGATATGTTGTACAGATGCACTTGAAAAAAAAAGAAAAAAAGAAAAAAAGAGAACTCCAAAAAAGTGGTGGGTCGGATTGAAAATTTAATAACCCCACCGGAGTGTATATAGTCCAATAAAGCAAAAGCTTATGGTATCCATGTTACATCTCATAAAGCTTGCAGCGGGAGACTTAGCTACACTGGTTGAGCTCCCAAAATTCTGTACCTCTTATTCCCCCTCTTCTTGAGCCGGTTGCACTTGAACTTAGAAGGGAATACCCCGCTTCTCGAGGAAAGAGTTTCTAGACCGAGGCATTAGAGTTACCAGGTTGGGGGAGGTTGTTTCTTTGTTACTTCTGAGGTGGGGAGATACATATCACTTACACTGTACAAGTCAGATTCATAGTCGTAAGAGTTTGCGTATGAATTGAGATATTTCTGACCAGGCTATTGAGGAGACTTGGACAAAGTTTTGGGATTCTCAAGGACTGTTGGACTTCAAATTTGGTTCTCATTAAGGTTCCGACCGCACTAAAATTCCAAAGGTCCGACTTAAGCTCCAAACTTTGATTTTATGAAGACAAGTTTAATGATCAAATTAAATCCAAGTTCTTTTTCTTTTCTTTCTTTTTCTTTTTGCACTTATTGCATAAGTGTTTGCTAGGGACTAGCAAAGGTAAAGTATAGGGGGATGATGAATCCACATTTCATCATCTTTATTTCTATCATTTTGGCATCAAAAACCCTAGCAAATGCCTGTAAATAGCATTAAAATCACCATCTTAGCATCCATGCATGTGCATTATATTAGTGTATAAAATACTATAATTAAAGCCAAAATTATAGAATAAATAAAGAAAAGAAAAAGAATAAAATATTGTAAATATTTTATGACCCGAAACTCCGAGACCTAGGCATCTTGATGAATAGGTCGACAAGGAATAAAGTAGGGGGAGATAAGGTCAGAAATACAGATCAAATAAATATACATTCTATTCATTCTTTATTCATTTTGGGACCTATTTTTGGTTCCACTTTTTATAGATCAAATAAAGAAACTTTGTACATGAAAGTTGTAGATAATTTTATAAAGAAAAATACAAAATTGATTTCACTCAAAAATAATGTACAGATAAAAAGTTATGGTCTGAATAAGAATCCAGAATCCCAACTTTCCAGACCCGTATCTCACAACTGAAAACTCCAAATGCAGAGTACTCACCTTTAATTATATATAGAAGAAAATAAGCTATTTAATGGCGGTGGTTTCGCATTTGGCGTAGCTACGGTTTGAAAGTTGAGTTTTGGACCCATATTGTATACTTGTACATATTAAAATATTTAATTTATTCTTTATTAATTATTTATTCATTTTTATATTTTTATAATGTTGTAAATATTACTTATAATAATTATGTATATTAAAATTAGAGTAAAAGCCTAAATAAAATACAAAATAAAAATACTTGTAAACACAATACATAGATACAATACTTATATACATACCTATATAACATACTCTTGTATTTTATTAAATATACAAAATAAATCAGAAAAATAAACTAAAAATATATTTATGTATATAAAAGTATTTTATAATTTTATAAAATACTAAATAAAAATAATAACAATTAAATACATACAATAAAAACAAAAGAATACAATACATAGAATAATATACCTATATAAGGTTATAAAAGTAACTTGTAAAAATATATTTCATAAAAATAATTAAAAATCGGAATAAAATACTATATAAAATAATAAGCATTTTTTATTTTATAACCTAAAATAAATAAAGTCATTTATTATTTTTAAATCTTTTTTTTATCTTTTTCCAGGAGTTTTTCCTGGTTGGTCCACGTGGACCAACCAGGGGGCCAGAAGAGTTGACCTCGGGTCAACTCCCTGGCCCTACTCCTGTAGCTACGACAGAGCGCCCATGCCCCTCTTTCGCCCATTTTTCGAGGGCGCGTCTTTCACCCTTTGAAGACGCTTCCTTCATGAAAGTTGTACCCTGTACATCCAGGATTCGCACCGACCTCTTAGATCCTACCAGATCTCTTCTGTCCGCCCGTGATCGTGCCTCGAAGTTCACACCTCGGCCATCAAAACCGAACCCCATTCCTTTCCTTCTTCCCTTGAACCGCATTTTGGCCTTTGTTGAGACATCCGAGGGTTCATCTGGGATCCCCGGTGACAGGGGGTGATCCCAGCTCCTCGTCGAGGTGCAACCCATAGCCTAGGCGTGTTTCCACCACCTCCGGTGGTCGTGCCGCCGTCGAGGTCCATATCTCGGGTCTACGGCCCTTTGAGGTCCTTTCTTTTCTTTTTTTTCTTGCATGTTTTGACTCCTGGTAGCCTTAGCATCTTTCCCCACCTTTTTATTTCGTTTCGCACCCATCTAATCACCACGCAACCACCTCGCCGGAGCAAGCTCCGACGAGCTCGATTTTTCGCCATTTCCCCCACCTTCCGTGCACCCGCCGCCAGTAACAACTCGGCCGAGACGCTGCTCTCGAGCCCGTTCCATCTCGTAGGTACCCAGTGCCGCCGCTTAACCATCTGGAGGGAGCCTCGAGTTCGCCGGAGAAGAAGCCCGCGCGCCGCCGCTGCCCAGCTGTCCCGCGTAAGAACAGAACGAGGGAGAGGGGGGCGCTACAGCAGCCGTCCATCCTCCCCTCCCCTTTGATCGCAGCCATCCGTCTGAGAGGGAAGTCCACCATCCGATCTTCTTCATCAAATCCATCGACGCATGCCACGTGGATAAGTGGGAAATTTTGCGCCCAGGTCCCCCATGTTTTTGTGTAATTTCCAGACAATCTCCAAGCTTTCATTTGCGTTTTAAATATTTTGTAACATTTACCAAAACCCCCCTGCGTTTTTGTAATATCCTATATTAGTCCCCCGCAGGTCACGTGCTTCGCGCACGTGGTCTGGCGATTTTGCAAGGGGACCCCAACGGCTTTTGGTTTTATTGTCTGGCCCAGAAACATTTTATTTCTGTTCAAAACTTTTGCGAATATTGCGCAGAGGCCCCTAGATTCCTGATTAATTACACAAAGGTCCCTGCCAGTCCTTTACTTTTTGCTTGCTTGTGGTATTTATTTGAAGGCTCATTCTAACTCCAAAAATTCTCAAATTTTGAACTTAAGCTCCTGTGCATGTGTTCTTCCACGCCCTAAATTTAGTTTTTGATTTTATTTTATATTTATATTGATTAAAAATCAAAAACTTGCTTTTTGTGCACTGTCTAGCTTAGAAAATGCCAAAAAATATTAAAACACTCGAAAAATTCCAAAAAAATTACCTTGTGTCTATTTTAACCTATTTTAGTGTCAGTCCAAAAATCACTAAAAATATCAAAAGGAAAACACTAAATAGTTAAAAACACTTTAAAACTTCAAAAAATATATAAAATCAAAGAAAATTCCAAAAAAGACAAACTCAGTTCCTATTTGCTCTTTATTCTGTTCTATTTATTTTAAAAATAGTGTGAAAAATTTTGGTTGCTGTTTGCTAATTTTAATTTGCATTTTCCTCACAGCGAGCATTTTTTTTCCACTGTTTTGCTTTATTTCAGTATTTAAAAATACCAAAAACACCTGGAAAAATTTTCGAAAATCACAAAAACAGTAAAAAATCCTAAAAATACTAAAAACATTTTATTTCTGAATTTTTGGATATTTTTCACATTTTTATAAATATTTTATATTGTCTTGTATTACATTGTTTATAAATTCCAATATTGAAAAGAAAAAAATATAAAATATAAAATTATAAAAATCAGAAAATTAAAAATCAAAATACAAAATTGAAAATTAAAAACAAAAAAATTAAAAATTAGAAAACCCACAAAAACATCTTTGCTTGCTTGCTTAGTGTAGACATCACACATTCACTCACGCACATTTGTTTGAATTACCCTGTTTGCTCCCTGTGTTCGAACTCTCTGCATACTTGTCACTATACACCATTTGTGCAGAGTTAAAAATAAATTTTAACTCCACATTATTTCTAATTTATTGATCTTTATTGTGGGTTAATTGTTGACTTTAATCGAGATTTGTGTGGTTGACACTTCGACTGAGTTCACGCTTTGTGTTGAACTTAAGACCACCTAATTTCGGTTGAATCAGATACCTACAAGACGATCCCATCCCCATACACCTACCTGCATGGGGTAGTAAATTCAAGACTCAAATCCTATTAGCCATGTGAGCCCGAGGCGAACCATTTCTACAATAAATGTAATTGTAATGTTAGATATATCAATAAAAATTATTGATTTATTTCACTCCCTATATAAGACTAAATGAATAAATACACTATAAGATCCTTTTGTACAATTAGGGATATGTACCATTGCCATCTTAATGATCAAACAACTGTTGATTCAATTATTGAATCATAAAGGTTGACGCTTGGATGAATATCCAAAGAGTTAGATTGATGACTCATTAAACACCGTCAGATGATCGTTAAGAGATGATCTCCATCCTAAGGAGATGGCGATCTTTCTCTAATAGATTAATATCTTATCGACCTCTTGATGTAGGTCCTCTACATAGGAATAAATATTCAGAGGTGTTAGATAAGTTAGGTCAAAGAGTTGACTTAGCCAGATCGAGATAATCAAGTCCTATGTCATATACTGTCATGATATAGGCATGCATCCTCTGACCGAAGACAAATGTATTGCTATATGTCTAAGAATGTATATTTGACAGACCTATAGGTTGATAGCCTAATCAAGGTCTATACACTGACGAGTTGGTGTGCATATGAGGGCACATGAGTAATATGATCTCTCAAATGGATCATAAATGTTCACTTGTGAATTGGAAGACATGGGCTCACTCATGAGGTATTGGGATCGATCAAATTCCATGCATGATCATCTTGCTTTGGAATCATGATACAAATTTGTATATATGATATATGTTTTTGAAAAGTATATGATCGATACCAACTCCCAATGACCTAACGAGAAACTAAGTGATAAAACCATGAAGATAACAGTGTAAAATTGATCTATACCTTCTAGTTTATTCTATGTCTTCTAGTATGCATGATGTACATGTATTACGAATAAATGAGGGTGATGTGATCATAAATGATTGTATAACCGTGATGCTTCCATTCCGATGGATTGATGAAACAAGTTTGGATTTTAGTGACTCATCTCAGTAGAGAAATAATCTAATCTTAGTCCAAATGTTGGATAGTTGTCTGAATGTGATTTAGATGCAATGAGAGGATTAGATTTACGGCTTTGATTTAATCAAACACCTATTGGCGGTCCTCGAGTTATGGATTTGAGATATGATCTCAATATCCAAATCATTATACATGGATACAATCATCATGTTCTTATCTTCAAGTATCTGCAGATAAATCGTATTATTCTTGAAAGAGTTCAAGAATAATTACATTGATAAACGTATATCTAAGCATTGAGAAATAGATAATTAATGTGATTTAATTATCATAAATAATGTGAATGTGATTCGTATTATTTAGATGCATGAGAATTATGATATAATATAATTAAATGTGATTTAATTATTAGATATAAATAATATGAATAGTACTATCTATATTAATCATATATATTGTAATGAGATTTATGATATATAAGAGAGAGCTATTTGTAGACAACATTTACAATTTAAATATTGATATGAATTGGATGCACATTGAATAATTAATTGAATATAATTTACATTTTCTTTTGGGTGTGAATATGATTCATATTTTTTCCAATGGCATGAATGCAATATTCACAAAATAATTTTGAATTATTTGTTTGAATAAATTTACAACAAATGTTGTTGTAAATTATGGAGAAAATCATGGGATGCGTAATCTCTTGAAATAGGAGAAGGAAGCCTCCTTACTAATGAGGGTGTGATTAATCCATGACTCACATCCTTATCTTTTATTCTAGCAGAAATCCCTTTGTAAAATACCTGTAAATAAATATTAAATACAATAAGTTATAATTGTGCATTATTTAGTCAATAATGTTTATTTAATATTCTTTTTAACCAAAATAAAAGGATAAAGAAGAAAAGAAAAAGGGAAAAAATAAAAAATAAGATTGTATTTATGTAATATGTACAGACTGACATGAACCCAGAGAGAAGGTCAATTATTGGCTTAATGGATAAGGAATAAAGTAGGGAGATATAGGGTCTCTAGTTGTTCATAAATACTAAAGGAAAATCTTGTTGATATTTTATTATTTATTTATATATATCACTATCCATTCATCAATAAAAAGGTCTCAATGTTTTGTAAATAAAAATGCGTGTTAATTAATAAAAATTAAATTGTGTACAATTGTACAATACCTATACTTGTATATATGTAATTATTTTTTTATTTATTTCTTTTGCTTATAAATTGTATATATGTTGTATTCTTAAGAACTTGTATATAATCAGTTCTTCATTATATAAAAGAACCAATAATGTATATATTGTACATAAACCTAATTAATTAATACACGTAATTTGTAAAAATCCAATAAAATGTTTTTATACACTTTAAATTATTTTGTAAATAAATAAAATATAAAATATAATGTATTTTTGTAAAAATAATAAAATAAAAATACATGTATATAATATATAGGTATAATATACCTATACATACTAACATACGTTGTATATACTATTGTATATATATTATTAAAATGATTAAAAATCGCAAAAAGTAGCTTGTAGAATAACTACCATTTTTCATTTTTTATTTTAAACTTCTTTGATATTTTAATTTATTTTCTTGTATTTTTATAATTCAATTTTTTTATTGGTCAACCGGGTACATTGACTTGGGTCAACCTTCCCCTCGCTAGGTCTGAGCCGGCTGGATGTATGCCAAACCTCTGTTCTCTACTTTCTCCAGGCTGGATTCGACTACTTCTTTCCTCAGATTGCGGACCCCTGCGCTCCCCGAATATCCACGACCTTCACGGATGCATAGGAGGGTCTAAATCTCCTTTGGTTCGTGTCAATTCTCCTAACCTTTCCAGAACCAAGGGAACCCCTATGAATCCTCTCCTTGAGTTTTGTCATGCCCTACATTGGTCCTCATCGCTTCTTGATCCACAAGAAACCCTTAGGGCAGTGACATGGTCTTGAGGATCCCTTTGGTGATCGATTTGGTGGTGATTTGAGCCGAAGCTCACTTTATGTTGCGACCAGCCTCTTCCACCTTCCGCAATGGAATCGAGGCCACAACCTTGCCATACTCTACCTTCCATTCCGATAACATTAGGTAACCTCCATTCCTCGGCTTCACAATTCATTTTCGATTTCATATATTTCCGCCACCATCCACCTTCATTGCTCTGACTACCATGTCAGAGCCCCATCTCCCATATCCATTTGTTCCGATACGTTTGCCGAATCATCGCTTATCCTCCCTCGCAGCCTGAACATCTTGCATCTTGCTCATCAGAGCACGATGAGGCATAGAATTCCTCCTCCACGTACGACGGAAGTAAAGCTCATTCCTCCATAGCTTCTTTTAGTTTTTATGCTCAACAACCCGAGCCAGATCTATGTCTCCTTGCTACGAGTATCTTTACAGGTCCAGGCGAGCGCAATATAGCTTAATCGAGCACCAGAAGAGCAGTCGGGTTCTCTCCAGGTGTCACCTCCTCTAGATCAGCATCGAGTTGTTCTCCGTTTCATCTGAGCATTCCCTTCGACGCAGCTACACCCCAATGAGCTGTTGGGCTTCTTAGTGAGCCGACCCGAGCCTTGGAGCACCAGATACACTTGATCGAAGCTCATTCGATGGTCCCTTCTTCACAATTCTTTGTGACAACTTTAGCACCATCAGATGAAGAGGAATCTGCCCAGGTCTGATTCAAACCGTCCCTTCACCCCTAAAGCTTAATGGTTTGATCAGATTCACAGCAGATCTGGTACACATGTTCCCGCCTGCCACCGGAGACATTAGAGCTGCAGCAACAGTTCATCAGAACCATACGCCTGCACCATGCTTCCCGATCGTCCAATCCTTTCTGTAGAACTCCATTAGGGCTGTACATCAGAGCACACGCCCTGCACACACCTGTAGGGGTATATTTCCCCCTTTCCCCTGTCTTTTTTGCTATTTCTATTTAGTACAATAATTGTAAAATTTATTTAAGACCATTTGCAGTTAGAACCTTGTAGTTTCAATATTTTCAATTTAGTTCAATCGAGTTGAAGTCACGTGCCTGTACATGTGTGTTTGTGGGTTATTTGCATATTCGAACCTGTGCTTTTATTTTTTCTAAATCAAAAAGGTTTTTAGTTTTTACATTTATACACATGTGAAATTGTTACATGTAATGCATGATTTTGCTTGGAGTTTTGCATTTTTCACCCTGCACCTTTACTCCTTGTTATTATTTGGCATTGGGCATTAAAATAATTGCAATTAGGTCCTCTCTTCACTATTTTATTTTCTTAATCTTTTGTTTGTTGCAATAAGTAGAAAATTAAACCAAAAAAATCTCTAAAAATCACCTATAGTTCCTGATAGTGCGCTTGTTTTGTGATAATTTTTGCTTAGTGTTTTCTATTATTTACTATTATTAAAAACTCAAAAGAAACCTAAAAGTCTCTATTTGCTCTAGAGAATTCATAAAAATTCGAAAAAATCTTCAAAAAATCTAAAAAATTAGTGTAGCTTTATGTTGATTTGTTTGAATTTTTGTCTGATTTTCATCTTGTTTGATTTTATAAAACTCCGAAAATTTGCAAAACCCTAGAAGCATCATAAAAATTATAGAAAATCATTCAAAAACCTCAAAAATGTGATTCCATTCTTTATTTGTAGATATTTCTTATAGTTTTTTACTAAAATTTGTTATCAGGAGTTTTGAGCATATTTGATATTTTTAATTTGGGATTTTATCACTTGTGCCCCTCCGAGATATCGCAATATCAGTTATACCTCTATCTTTTTGGTAATATCAGTTGTACCCCTCACTTCTTGCTCCGTCATCAGTTGTGCCCTTCCGTCAGATTGACCGTCAAAAAATTAAATTAACCATAGTTTATTCAAACCATAGTAAGATTAAGAGGGGCATATGCATCCAAACGCCCCAACACCATCCCCTCCCCTTCCTCAAATTCCCCCGCCTCTGGAACCACCTTCCTCCTCCCAAAATATTCTCTCCTCGACGTCATCCTCCACCCCTTCAAAGAATACCTTCTGACCCGTTGCCTTGATGCTAACCATCACCATGTTTCACAGATTCCCCATGACCTTCTTCAGGAGCTTGTCGAAGAGCTCGCGGATGTCGGGGAGGCGCTAAAAGAGATACCCATACGGTGAACCTTGGAACTAAATCGAAAGGAATCTTCTTACATAGTCAAGGGTGCCGTATCCATTGAAGATGTAGAGTAGATTCCCGATCTGCACCGTGGCCCCATCCAGTCGCTTCACGGGGGCTTCGGGCATCTCCTCCCACTCCATTTCCGGTGCCGGAATGTCCGTGAACGTCGCATTGAGCTGCTCCCTCGCGAGGCGGTCCCAACTCTCGATACCAGACTGCAAAAGAGCTGGATTCAGTAGGCGTCACGTCAACTCGAGAAGAGGGGTGAGAGGGAGTTGGGGGAGAGACCTTGAGGCGAGGTCGTTGGATGGATCGGTCGACGAGGGAGAGGGAATGGCGGAAGGAGGAGACGGGAGATTTGGAAGAGGCCCAGAGGAAGTCGAAGATGAGGGCAATGGCGAGAAGGGAGGTGCACGCGAGGAGGAGGAGGAGGAGATACTTGCGAGGGGTGTGCTTCACGCCGCCGAATCTCGCCATGGAGGAGAAGGAAGGAGAAGGTCGGTGGATTCGGAAGGGAATGGGAGCGCACATGGGAGAAGTCTGGAGTGTGGGTCGGTGGTGGTTGGGGGAAGGGGAGTGAGCACTGAGCAAGCAATTGCCCCTCAGAAATACTGATGCAACTCTTCTCTTGGGCTGTTTTATCTGAACTGGAGTGGAGTGCCTTGCCGCCGAGGATTTTTAGCGGGAGATAGGAGCGTCGGCGACGCCGATGGTTTGTGCACTCTCTCGAGTCGCCCTGTGTTTACGCTTAGCATCGTGCGCCGTTGATACAGGGGAGATCTGGGGTGGGGGCGCCGGGGCAAGGGGGAGGCGCGGGGAGGAGGTGCAGGGGGCAGTGCGGGTTGGGGCTGGGCGCAGAGGGGAGGTGCAGGGGCAGTGCGGCGACGGAGGGGAGGTGCAGGGGGTAGTGCGGGGGGTCGGGGGGAGGTGCGGGGGTGGAGGAAGAGGACGGAGACGGAGGCGAGGCACGTGAGCCGGAGGCTCGAGGGAGGCTGGACGAGAGCTCGAGGAGGAGGAGGAAGGAGCTGTGGAGGAGGAAGAGAAGGGAGGAAGAAGATTGAAGAGGATGAGAGGGTATAAAATGACCATATAACCATTTTTTAAAATTAATACCGCTTATATCCTCAAAGTTAATGTCCGTTTGCACTGTGGATGGATGGTCACTAACCCGATGGGCACAAGTGATAAAATAGCAAGAAGTGAGGGGCATAACTGATATTACCAAAAAGATAGGGGTATAACTGAAATTGCGAGATCTCGGAGGGGCACAAGTGATAAAATCCCTTTTAATTTTAAAAATATCTTTGGTTGGTCACTATTTGTATTTTTCATAGTTTTTTATTTTTTATAAAATCCACAAAATTAAAAAATATTTAGAAAATCAACAAAAATAGGAAAAAAATTATAAAGCACAAAACATTTTCTTTTGGGATTTTTGAGTATTTTTACTATATTTGAAAAATCTAAAAAGAGTGTGGGTCTTTTGTTTCATTGTTTTTATTTGTATCCTATTTGAAAAAAATTAAAATATAAAAATTTGCAAAAGAAAATTCATTAAAAATTTGAAAATCAGAAAAAATAAAAAATATAAAAATATAAAAATCTATAATAATACATAAAAACTAAAAAAGCTAGGAATAGTGTGCCTTGATTTCTTCTTTCTTGTATTTGATTTTTCATTGACTTGATTGACCCTCTTTCATAACAGTTACATCCTTGTGTTCGATCCTGATCGCTATACCATGTTATTAAAAGCTTCTTAGACCACTTGCCTTGCTTGATTCGTTTCCTGGTTGAATAAAATTTTATTGATTTCAGCTTGGTTGATTTGGGTGACGACGACAATATTATTAATCAACCTAACCCTAGTTAGCCGGGGACATCAGGAGTGGACGACCACCATGAGTCCTACTTTATGTAGGGACGTCCACCCCCTATTGGAAACATGCTTGCCTCATTCCTATTTCTCCTATGATGATTGATTTGAATGAACATAATTATAATTATGATTATTCATTATATATTTGATTTATTTAAATTAATTGTTGTTGTGTTTTTGCAACAAAATCATGACCATTAAAATAAACACAAATCAATGTAAATAATTGGATTTGTGTTGTCCATGGATTTGGATCCAAGGACTCCCAAAATGTTATAAATGAAGAGGCAAAACTATCTCTTCTTTTTACAACATTTGAATAACATCTCTCTCTCTCTCTCATATTCTCATATACACGCCTTCTCTTCATCAAGAGTGGTCATCCAGCTCTTACCCTAGAGAAGATCGCCATCATCGCCATGTCATCGTGCCGCTACTTTGACTGCTCATGGATCTTCGTCTTTCTTGATACTCCTAGTACGCGAAGAAGACCTCAGATTTCATGGGACAAAATCAGGAGATATGTTGTTTGGATCAACATCTTGGATTGTGAGAAGGACACATTTCATCAATGCGCTCGCTAGCGTATCCTTCGTAGGATAGGACATGATGTCTCTTCGTTTAGAGACAACGATTGCAACCATGCTTTAAAAAGGTATTCCTACATCTTATTTGTGGTTTAGATGAAACAATCCGAGAAGTGTTCTAGGATATTGTAGTTTCATCACTTTAATATTTTTTAAATTCTGCTGCACCGAGCGACTAGTGCGACTAGTCACTCTCGATCGCATATTATGCAATCTTCACACTTTTGTGATGCGCTTAAGGTTCTCTCCATAACCTTCTAGTGGTATCAAATCCTTGGTTGAGGTTTTGGATATGATCTGAAACCTTAGGCGATCAAGATTCATGTTTCAGATGCGCGAGAATCATTGCTTTTGCATCGGATTAGTTTTCTGCTAAAATCCTACTGTTTGGGCATGTTTTTTGATTATTAAAATGTATGGATATTTATACACATAACCCTGAGTAATTTCATAATTACAGTCATAACCCCGTATAATCATGAATTACACCCAAGAACCTGAATAAATGCCTTGTTTACACCTATAACCTTCCTTTAATTTAGTTCATTAAGTCAACCATATGACTGATTTAATCTAACCAATCTATGATCTAATGGCTAGAATTAACCAAATTTATAAAAAGAAAAATATCCCACCCCTTCCTCTTCTAGCACCACCCCTCCCCTCATGCCGACCACCTTCTCCTACCCCTCCCTCCATCGCCCCAACATCCATGTCGCACCCCTACACCGTCGAGGAACCTGCACACATGCACGATGACCTCGAAGATCGTGATGGTGAGGATTGTTATGTGGAAAAAACCTTTCTCATGACTCATGTTGCACCGTCTACACTCTTTGTGTGGTTCCTTGACCATCCCCTGAGTAGGGCTATGTACCATACCACAGAGGCTGGAGAAAGGGGAGGTGGGCGGGTGGGGGTCGGTGAAGGAAGGGGAAGAGTAAGAGCTCGGTGTACAGGGGGTAGAGGAAGGGGAGGAGCTTAGCAGGAGAAGGGGGGTGGTTGGAGGAAGGGGAGCATGAGAAGCTTAGTATGTGGGGGCAGGGTTGGCTAGAGGAAGGGGAGCTGGAGGAGTTCGGCATGCGGGAGGGGGCATCTTGGAGGAAGGGGAGGAGGTTGGCGATGGGGTGGAAGGGTTGGATGGAGGCAGGGGAGCAGGAGGAGCTCGATGCTAGCTGTAGGGGAGGGTGGCTGCTTGGAGTAAGGGGAGGAGTTCAACGATGGGGATGGTTGGAGGAAGGGGAGGAGATTTGCGGGGGGGGGGGGGGGGGGGGAGGGGGGGAGGGGTGGTAGTTGCTGCCTAAAGGAGGAAGGGAAGTGGTTTCTTTGCAAATAATAGGAAAATAAAGGGTATAAATGTAAAATATTTGACGAATACCATCAAAGTTAATGAGAAATCGGATGGAAGTTAACGTGGGGTTATGAGTGTAAGAGTTATGTATTATTCATGGTCTTAGGTGTAATTCATGATTATGGAGGGTATGATTGTAATTACAAAATTGCTCATGGTTATGTGTGTAAATATCCCTAAAATGTATTTAGAATGTCTAAATATTTCTCAAAAATAATAGCCTAATGTTGGTACCAAAAGTCCATGAAAAGGATTCGAAGAGTTCCCGCCAAGAAAATTGTTTTGCATGTATTCATGGATCTGTAAGAAAATTGTTTCTGCTTACTATTTTCCCATTATGAAATATGAAATAAACATTTAAAATAAGTAGATAATCAAAATATTAAACCATTCAAATTTATTTCGCTCTATTCGACTCTGTTTGCCCTAGATATTCCATATTTAGTGGAGATGGGTTGGAAGATGATTAGACCATCAAATCTCTTTACTTAATGTGTTTATAATTTGATGGAAATTACGAATTTATCTTTATTAATTATGTTGCTGAATAATTATGAAAATAATTTATTAATCATCATAGGCCATTGAATGTATGTTTCATTAAAACCCTAGTTTATCATATCATAGTTGTAGGACAATCATTACATGCAAAACATTATTACTTGAATATGATTGGTGATTCTTTAGCAAGGTCAAATATCATCTCAAATACAAAAATGATCAGATCACATTATCCTGACCTAAGGTGGATATGACGTCTAGTTGGGGATCGTTGGGGTAGCAGGTTACTCCGTGAGCGGTCCATCCCACATCCTGTGCGATTGGCTACGACAACAGGTAAGGAAAGGATAATGCTTGAAATGATCATGATGTATTTTTTCTAATTATTAAAATATGAATAAATGCATATCTTGAGATTATACCATCCTTCATGTAAAAATCAAGGTTATTTGTTGGTTGATTGAATTAGATTGATAATTGATTTAATATGACTAAATTAATTATATCCAATTAAAAACTGTATTATGAATAGAGTACTATTTTCCTTGGAAGAAATAATTATGTGAATATGATTCATTATAATTAATTATAATCTGAACATGATTGGAGGATCACATAAGTGACATCTATGATCTCCCGTCAAGGCAAAGCATTCTATCGCCATGGATTGATGCATGTCTGGTGTGACAACTCCTACATAGAAGCACACATGGATCGGGCACTTTGCTTCTCGAAAGAGTAATTCTGTATGCTTAGTGACCTCAATATCGATTTCCTCATATTATTGGGGCGATATTGGATTATGCATATTGAGTTCTATTCCTCTTGACGATTGGTTCAATTAATGACGGGTCAACATTACCTTAAGGTGGTGGGCTCGAGTGTCAAAGATCGAATTGGAAATGTGAGTTGGACTTGCAAGGCAGAATGTATTCCCGCTTCTTTTTACCCGAGTTACAATTTCCCATATTATTGGGTTGTAACTAAGGTAGAAAAGGATATCCCAGTTCTTGTTAGAGATATATCAGTAAGTATATCTTTTACTTTGAAAGCGGTTAAGAGAATGAACTTTCATAATTGAAAATGTAAGACTAGTTTGATCAAAAATTCTTAATAAAAGAAGTTAATCTTGAATATATAATTCTTTATATGTTATAATATATTGCATTCTTAATTTCAGACAATGAAGTGAATGAACCCACTCACCAGGCTTATGGAGGTCAACCAGTTGATCGAGTATAACTACCTAAATTGGATCCGTAATTTGGATCTTGTCCTTTCTACAGACCGTATATCTTATGTGTTGTCTAAGGACAAGCTTGCAAACCCTAAGACACCGGAAGAAATCAATTACAATGAAAAATATGAAGATCATTCATTGGACAGATGTTATATTCCGGGATCTCTTTCCAATGTACTTTAGAAGAAATATGTGGAGATGGATAATTGACAGGATATAATGTTGAATCTCAAGGAGATGTTCAGTGATACCAACCGTACTCAGCATTATAACGTTATGAAAGAAATTATTCACTGCAAAATGCATGATGGACTTCAATTAGAGAACACGTACTCAAAATGTTTGGGTACCTCTATGAACTGGAAACTCTCGGGGCTCAAATAGATGCAGATACGTAGTCGGACTTCATTCTGTTGCCTCTACCCAAGTCTTTTAATAACTTTGTGGTATCATTCCACATGAATAAGATGAATTGGTCTAACACTGAGTTAATTTCTTTATTAAAGTCTACAGACGATGTAATGAATATGATAATTCCAATGATAATGTAATGATTGCACAAGTCAAAGGGAAGCACAGACGGAATCAAGGATCTCGAAACAACCCGACCTAGAAGAGAAAGAAGAAGAGTCAAGGTGTTGGCTCATCTTCTAATGCTTCAACATTAGTGTCATCAAAGAAGATCGATGAATGTCATAATTGCAAGAAGCCATGGCACGAGAATCATAATTACCCAGATTACCTGAAATCTATAGATACAAGTAAAGCCCCAGCAGGTATTAATTCTACTCTCATCATTGAAATAAAATTTTCTTGTAGGAAGAGAAGGTAGTTGTATCATCAATTTTGGTGATTCTATTCATGTATGCAATTTGTTGCATCTATATCAAGAACTATGAGTCTCTATGAAGAGGAGATAATCATTCAGATGGATTCGATGCAACTATTTCAGCAATCATCATTGGGACCCACAGACTATCATTATCGAGTGGAAGAGTCTTGTTAAATAAAGCATCTCTTTATGTTTAAGATGTTATAAGGAACTTAATAGTTGTATCTAAGTTATTTAGTTAGAAATGGATATTTGTTTCTGTTCTGTAATAAACTTGTCATAAGTAGTTGTGATAAATATATTGCGGATGATGTTCTAGCTTCTAGTGGACTCCATGAATTGTGCATTGATGAAAATGTCCTGAATGTCACAACCACTGATAAAAACCCTAAAAGAGCCAGGGAGGATGGAAATCATTCTAACATGATTTGGCGTCAAAGGCTTGGTCATTTATCAATTGATGGGATAAATAGATTGACAAAGGATGTAACCTTAGATTTTCTATAGGTCCATACTTAGCCTACATGTGATCATTGTATTTGAGGTAAAATGTCTTGGATGCCTTTTTGTAATAAGGTTACAAGATGCGAAGGTATTCTTGACCTAATACATATTGATGTTGTGGTCCCTTCAGTGCCACGACCCGAAATGGATGTCGATATTATTTAACCTTTATTGATGACCATTCATGATAAAGGTTTATCTTCCCAGTAAATCATAAATCTGAAACCTTTGAAAAGTTTAAAGAGTTCAAGACTTTGGTTGAGAACCAAACCGATAGCAAGATAAAATAGATTCGATTTGATCAAGGTGGTGAGTAGCTCTCAGATGAATTTGAGGAATGCCTAAAAGAGAATGGAATTGTATCAAATCTCACTCCTCCTAGAACTCCTCAACTTAATGGTGTTGCTGAAAGATGCAACAAGACTATCATGGATATGGTCCATCCAATGATAAGTAAAGCACATTTACCACTTAGTTTATGGGATATGCAGTAGAAACTACAATATATATCCTGAAAAAGATTCCTAGCAAATCCATACCTAAAACTCCTCATGAGCTTTGGTATGAAATCAAACCTAGTCGTAAACATTTAAGGATTTAGGATTGCTTGGTCCATGCGAAAAACATGGACGCAAGTAAGCTAGAATCTCACACTTGTGAGTACTACTTCATTGGGTACGTTAAGAATGATATTGGATACCAGCTTTATGACCCTGAGACTCATAAGGTATTCATCTCTAGAGATGTAAAATTCTTGAGGATGATTTTCTTAAAAGTCAAGACAAAAATGATGTAAAGGAACTCATTGAATCCCCTGAGAATACTGAGTTTCTTGAACACAAATTAAAAAAGTAAATAAAGATGTAAACCCATATCTCTTTGAAGGAGTTCGAGGGTGGTTGTACCAGCTAAAAGGTATATATTCCATGTGTTAGGTGAAACTGACAATGATCCAACTTCATTTTATGAAGCACTCGCAGATCATGACATGGATAAATGGATGCTAGCAATGAAGTGAAATAGACTCCATGCACAAAAATGATGTATGGACCCTATAGTATCCACCTAAAGGGGTAAAACTCATTGGGTGTAAATGGATCTTCAAGAGAAAAAGGAGACCTGATGGGAAGGTAAAGACCTTCCAGGCACAACTCGTAGACAAGGGCTACACACAGAGAGAAGGCATCGACTATGATGGACATTCTCTCATATGACTATGCATAAGTCCATCAGGGCACTTCAAGATATAGCTGCATATCTTGACTATGACATCTGGAAGATGGATGTCAAGCTTCTCTTAGACGAAACATCATATTCAACGAAACCATTAAGAGTTATGATTTTTTGCTGAATCATGATGAACCGTGTGTGTACACGAAGCTTAGTGGGAGCACCAATGTGTTCATTGTGCTTTATGTAGATGGCATCCTTATCATTGCGAATGATGACCAGTCTTATGATTTAGTTGTCTCATACCTTCGAGATGAAAGATCTTGGCGAAGCCTCTTATATATTGGGTTTGAAGTTATTCAGAAACAGAGAAAAGAGAATTTTGAGATTTTCACAACATGGGTACATTAAAAAGATCTTGGAACATTTCCATATGGAGAATTCCAAGAAAGGCTTCCTTCCCTTAAGACACGATATTCACATGTCTAAAGGGATGGTTCCTCAAAGTGTTGAGGATAAGAAAGCCATGCCTAGATGCCCCTATGCATCAGTTGTAGCAAGCTTAATGCACGCCATGATGTGCACAAGGTCATACATCTGCCATGTAGTGTGAGTGGTAAGATATTACCAATCTTGCTATGGAGAGCAACACAAGAATGTAGTGAAGAACATCTTCAAGTATCTAAGACGGTCACAAGATTACGTCTTAGTCTATGGAGATGGTGCTCTCCAAGTCTTAGGATACACAAATTCTGACTTTTATTCTGATATTGATGATTGAAAGTCGACACTAGGGTTTGTATTCTTGTTGAATGGTGGCGTGTGAGCTGGAGAAGTATGAATTAGGGTATTACATCTGATTCAACAACAGAAGCCGAATACATTGCTGCATCAGATGCTGCAAAGGAAGCGATGTGGTTGTGCAAGTTCATCCTGAAGATTGCCATAGTTTCCTCTGATACTCCCATCATGCTACTATGTGATAACATGACCGCCATAACTTAGACGAAGGAACCCAAATGACATCAAAAGATCAAGCACGTGTAAATAAAATACCACATCATTTGGGAGATACAAAAACATGGTGATATCATCATCACCAAGGTGGCCTCTGCCGATAACATTGATGATATGTTCACCAAACCTTTGACACAAAAGGTTTTCTACCAACATGTAATGAGCATGGGTTTAAGGATTGTACCTCAATGATTCTGAGGGATAGTGAGAGATTGTTAGCCATGTGAGCCTGAGACGAACCATTTATACAATAAATGTTATTGTAATATTAGATATAACAATAAAAGTTATTGATTTATTTCATTCCCTATCTGAGATTAAAAGTGTGAATGCACCATAAGGTCCCTTTATACGATTAGGATTATGTACCATGGATATCTTAATGATCATACAATTGTTGATTCAATTGTTGAACCATAGAGGCTGGTGCTTGGATGAATATCTAAAGATTTAGATTGAAGACTCATCAAGCACTATCAGATGATCATTAAGAGATGATCTCCATCCTAAGAAGGAGATGTAAATCTTTCTCTAATAGGTTGATATCTGACCTACCTCTTGATGTAGGTCTTGACCTAGCGAGATCAAGATGAATAAGACCTATTCGTATACTGTCATGATATAAGAGTGCATCCTCTGACCGAAGACATATATATTGTTATATGTCTAAGTATGTATATTTGGTAGATCGATAGGTTAATGGCCTAATGAAGGTCTATACGCCGACGAGCTGGTGTGCATACGAGGGCATATGAGTAATATGATCTCTCAAAGGGATCATACAAATCGAAAGACATGAGCTCACTCGTGAGGTATTGGGATCGATAAAATTCCATGCATGATAGTCTTGCTTTGGAAGCATGACAAAATTTTGTAGGTGTGATATGTTTTTTGGAAATCATATGATCGATATCGACTCTCAGTGACCTAATGAGAAACTAAGTGATGAAACCATGAAGATGACAATGTAAAATTGATCTATATCTTCATGTTTATTCTAGGTCTTCCAGTATGCATGATGTACATCTATTAGAAATACCCGAGGATGATGTGATCATAAACGATTGTATAACCATGAAGCTTTCATTCTGAAGGAGTGATGAAACACGTCTATATTTTAGTCTCCTCTCAATAGAGAAGTAATCTAATCTTGGTCGAAATATTGGACATTGATCTAAATGTGATTCATATGCAATGGGAACATTAGATTTAGAGATTTGATTTAATCAAACATCGACGTGAGGTCCCCAAGATTTATATTTGAGATATGATCTCAATATCCAAGTCACTATATGTGGAACATACACTCGCTCTGTTCTTATCTCCAAGTATCCTTAGATAAAGCACATTATTCTTTAAAAAGTTCAAGAATAATTACAATGATAAATACGTATCCAAGCATTGAGAAATTGATAATTATATGTGATTATTTTATCACAAATAACATGAATGTGATTCATATTATTTAGATGCATGAAAATGATGATCCAATATAATTAAATTGTTTTAATTATTATAAATATGAATAATGTGGATAACATTATCCATATTAATCATGTATAATATAAAAGAGATTTATAATATGTAAGAGAGAGCTATTTGTAATAACGTTTACAATTTAAATGTTGATGTGAATTGGATTCACATTGGATAACTAATTGAAAATGTAATTTACATTTTATTTTGGTTGTGAATATGATGCATATTTTTTTCCAATGCATGAATGCAATATATAATTTTGAATTATTTATGTGAATAAATTTATAACTAATGTGATGAATCTCAGATTCATCACTCTAAATCTCATTAATTAAGCTCAAATCCCTAAAAGTCATTGGTATTTCTTCATTTATCTAGCATAATTAGCATTCATGCATGTTTTGATAAGAATTGCATTTTATCCCTTAATTTTGCACAAAATAAGAAGCCAAAAATCTCAGCTAAAATTAACATGTAAATAGCCTAACTTCCCTCATTTTTAACTCATTCATGCTAACTCTGAATGACCCAAAACCACCTCCATTGTGTATATATCACTGACAAGAATAAATGGAAAATACAAAAAAATCACTAACCCAAATAAGTGGACCAAAAACCCAAACCCTAGTTCTAGGATGACCAGACTAAAACCCTCATATCTTCCTCATCCAGTGTTCGTTTTGATCATACTCACGTTTGAACTAATTTGCATTCAGTTACCTTCAAAACAAGATCAGGTTCAAGTGAATCGGAGCTCATATGTGAAAGTTGGGTTTTGGGCCTCTTTTGTACATTTCGTATTTTAGCGGTTTTTGACATATTATTTTATATACATAATTAACTTATTTTATCTCATTTCTTTTTCATCTATCTTCTTTGATAAAAATTTTATTAAAATGCATCAAAATCTAAATCCAAACTGAGCTTGAAATCAAAGAAACAAATTGAGTCCAAGTCTTCACTAACTGTTTGTACAAAAGTTGTCTTTTTCATCTTTTATTTTATTTCTTCTTTTTATTAATTAATAAAAATCCAAGAAATATATATTAATGTATAAATATTTATCTTTGATTTTATAGTACTTTTTTCTGGATTTTCATATGGTTTAAAAATGACAAAAAATTATAAAACCCAAAAATCATGGTATTCTATGTACACAGGATACCCCAAAAATAACACTTTGTGCAAATGATCGATTTTGGTTTTAATCTTCATGAAAGTTGTATATATAATTGAGACAAGAAATTTTTGTGAAGAAACTTTTTCTATCAGAGATCGTTTACTATTTCTTTTCTATTTTTCTTTGTATTTATTTTTCGAATTTTGTGGTGCTGATACGTGGCCGTTCCTTGAACCGCCACATGTCAGCCAATTTTTAAGTTTATTTATTCATTTTTATATTAAAAAATTATTAAAAAAGACCACACGTGCTCGCCACATGCAAGGCACGTGCCTCCTCCAGCACGTGCCGAGCACGTGCTGCTCGCCAGCCCCCCTCATTCGGCTGCCACGTAGCACCCATCTAGGCTTTCCAATCTCGGTCGATAGGACGACCCCTGGTCGCCTTCATCCTCTAGACGCCATTCCCAATTCTGACGCCACACCTTCGATTTCTCCGTCGTGCTGCTCACGAAATCCCCGCGTATCTCGTGACCGCCTTCCCTCTTCGTCTTCTCCGAACCTCGTCGATCACCTACTCATCAAATCTCCTTCGGATCCATCGATTCCAGTCATCGCACCTTCCATCTCTAGCGAGAACCTTCTCCTATTTAAACGGCGTCGCCCCCGACCTTCGCCTTCATCCACTGTACTGCTCTTCAACTCAACCGCCGGGGTGACAGACCGACGAGCATCTTTATGCGACGAGATCCGAGGGCCATCCCCTCGTCACAACGCCGCTCTACGCTTACTGCCTAACTCTAGCTCCTTGACGTCGATCCTCCGCCTCGTCATCAACAACCTCCAGCAACCGCAGCTTCTCCGTTCTTCACCTATCTCCAACTTCAACGACTTTATCTCCGACGTCAACACTTCTGCCGCAAGCTACGTTGTCGCCCCACACTCTTCTCTGACAACCTTCCACCACCTGCTCCTCCACCAATCTTCTCCAGGAGCTGATAACACCGGTCATTGTCAACGCTTCTTCGACACCATCAACTTGGGGCTCCGCTGTCATACTCCCCCAACGAGCCAAAGCTCCATCGGCAACACCTTCACCTCGATAGCCTCGGGAGGTGGTGCGCTCACCAGCACCTCCCCTCCTGCCTTAAGCTCTAGCCGTCGGGAGGGTACGAGGCCCGAGGCCCCTCCTCGCATGCGCAACATGTGACCGGGGTGGGGGGGGATCTTCGCATTAGAGCCCCTGGGACTACCGGCAATTACATCTCAACCCCAGGGTCTCGTGCTCCGCATGTGACCGCTGGGTTAATTTCAGAAGCATCCCCCAGGAGGTCATTTGCAGATCAGCCCCCGCCAACCAGGTCACGTGCTTGGTACGTGATCTGTGGACATTTTGCAGCAACCTCCCCCCCCCAACTTTTGGTAATTACATTATAACCTCTCTGTGCATTTTTGCCTTATATTTAAATATTTGTGATAACACCCCTATATTCTTTTTCAATTCTGTATCGCTACATTACATTATTTTATTATCCAAAAATAGCATGATGTTCGCTAATTAACTATCTACATGATAACATATGCTTGACATTTTTTTAACAACGGTTAACTAATAATTAGTTATTTTGTGGAAAATTGCACATTTTGCCCATCTTATGCTTTGAAATTTATAATTAATTAACCGTTGCTCTAAAAATTGCTGAAAAATCATAGATTATAGAATTAATTGTTTTTAACATTGTGCCCAAAAAGGATTATATTTGCATGCATAGTTTGCCTTGTAAAAATCATTTTGCATATTTCAATGTTTTATTTTTAATAGGTATTAAATCTCATACTTTTGAGGTTTAGCATTTTTCTCAAATCGATCACCTAGTGAAAGATCTTGGATAATTTTGTCTCTTGAAAATAAATAGGTTTAATATTTATAATAATAAAATATTGAAATTCACATCATTTGCATTTAAAATTTCATAAAAAAATCATTTTGCACCCAAACAATTCCAAAAAAATATACTATATTTATTTCATCATAATTATCATCTTGGCCAAGTTTTATATTTTTCGGAAATTGTTTGATCGATATTTACATTAGTCCATAAAATAGGCCAAAATTGTATTTTGCATCTCTAATTGCATAAAAAAATAAAAAAAGACCGTCTCGAAAATCGTGCACTAAAACTTCGATAGAGAAAATTCTAGGTTGTTCCTTTACCTCCTTATATTCGACCTTGCGACTTGCCCAAGTAAAATAAACATAAAACTGCATCGGTTAAAATTAACTAAATTTTGTGTGGTTATTTCTTAACCGATTCCGATTGTCGCCTACAACGAAACGATACATTATTTTTTTGTACTCATGACAATACACACATTTTAACATAGACAATTCATGATTCGTCAAAATGTTGTTGCAAATTATGGAGAAAATCATGGGATGTGTAATCTCATGAAATAGGAGAAGGAAGCCTCCTTATTAATGGGGAGGGTGGACGGACACCATGAGTCCTACTTCATATAGGGCCATCCACCCCCTTTTGGAAAGAGGCTTTCCTCCTTCATATTTCTTCTATGATGGTCGATTTGAATGAATAAAATTATATGGATGATTATTCAATATAGATTTGATTTATTTAAATTTATTATTATTGTATTTTTACAATAAAATCATGGCCACTGAAAGAGATACAAATCAGTCTAAACCATTGGATTTGTGTTGGATTGGGATCCATGAACTCTCAAATATTATAAAAAGAAGAGGCAACCCTAGCTCTTCTTTTTACAACATTGGAATAGAATCTCTCTCTCATATTCTCATACACTCCCCTTCTCTTCAACAAGAGTGGTCGACCATCTCTTGCCTTAGAGAAGATCGTCGTCGTCGCTACACCGTTGCACCGCTGCATCGATCGCTCGTGGATCTTTATCTTTCTCGATGCTCCTAGTAAACAAAGAAGTCCTTGGATTTTGTATGATAAAATCAGGAGATCCGTCGCTTGGATCAACATCTAGGATTTCGAGAAGGACACATTTCATTAATGCGCTCACAAACGTCTCCTCTATCAGATCGGACTTGAGACAAGCGGTCTCTTCGTTTAGAGACTACGATCGCAACCACACTTCAATTCGTATTCTTGCATCTTATTTGTGGCTTAGATGAGATGAACCGAGAAGTGTTCTTGGATCATTTGGTTTCATTGCTTTAATTTTTTTAATTTTCGTTGTACCAAGTAACTAGTGCAACTAGTTGCTCTTGATCGCATATGATACGATCTTCATGCTTCTATGATGCACTTAAGATTCTCTCCATGACCTTCAAACCTTTTCAAAAGTAAATGGTGCGGGTTTCGAGTCCTTAAATTGGGTGGGTTCGAGTCAGGCACCCAGTGAGAATACCATATTGACATCCCTAATTATATAGAGTAATATATTCAAGAATTTTATGAAAGAATTACTACCAATTGAAATTTTTCTTGAAGCTAACTAACTAGAAATACATTACGTACTAGCATGTTAAGGTGAAAGAAAAAAGACAAGTTTATCTTAAATTTTCTTTTGAGATTGAACTCATCTAGAGATGCTTTTGGATCAGAGGCATTGTCAGTATTCTCCTGAATAGGATCGTTTGTAGTATTAAGCACCATGTATTCTCATATCCTCGAGGTATCGTTGTCTTTTAAAACTATCATCAGTATTCCCACTCCTCCTTTCAAAAGTCAATTGTTAAGGAAATACATGTTTGAGTAAGTTACACAAAAGTTCATACTATACTCTCGATTTTAATGTCATATCTTAACTTTAAAAGGTAATAATGTTGTATCCAATCTTTAATATTTGTCTCAGTGTAGTCTTGAGCTTTTATGATTTAAAGTTTCAAAAACAAAATGATCAACTAAATTTCAATAGCCAAAGACTATAATAAGACAAATATTAAAGATTAAATACCAAATTATTACCATTTAAAGTCCAGCTATGGCATTGAAATTGGGTGTATAGTTTAGTAACTTTTTTTGTAATTTACTCTTAATGTTTTAATAATAAAAGATAATTAATGTGCAACTTATTTACTTCAAAAATCAACTTTTATAACCCAAATTCTAAAACTTTGAGACTTAATAATACCTTCCAACTTAAGATGTGAGTCTATAGTGGAAAAGAAAAGGACAAATTTTTAAAAAAGTTGTTAATTAAGCTCACTTTACCATGAATCATGTTTGCATTTACCTAATGGGACAAGGCTTTAATCATTGGGCTATCCAAATGAAGGAGTTTTGTTCTTACAAGGATTCGCAAGAAAGAGAGCCACAATAATTGTGAAGCTCGATCTAAAATACAAGTTATGTCAATGTCCAAAGATTGAGTACATTGAATTCTGATATCAAGGTTCATCGTTCATGTTACTAGCAAAATATTGGCCACCACACCAAATCAACCACCTCATACCATTGAGTTAGATCTCAAGTACAAGTTTCTTTGGCTAATATATCTAGGGTGCTTGATAAATCAGTCAAGATCAAGTCATTCAACAAGTGGCATGTAACAATACTAATTGAACAGAGACAAAACTAATTTTCATAAAAATAAATGAAAAAAATTGTCTATTACATGAGATACATAGATTAATGTCAAATAAATGCACAATAGATGTTTATGCAAAAAAAACTAATAGGTGTATTGCTAGAATAAAAGAAACTGATTCTGGATGGTGTAAACAAAAATTAACAAGGGAATAACAAAATCTAACTAGCAACGAATATTTTTCTAAGGTTTAGATTTGGATCAAAAAATTTAAAAAATGAGAATGTGTGTCCAACAAAGATTATATAAAAGCTCTATAAAGAGAAAGGGTCAAGAGAAATATCCTAATTTTGAATACAACCAAGAAATCATATACACACAAATGATGTCTATATAAAAAGGATTTTCATAATGTAACGGCTGAGATTTCCATCGTTTCTTCTTTTTTTCCAATAACCAAATTTAGCTGAAATACCAATTAAGGTTGAATTAATACCCAATAGAAGGAGATGTTAATACCCTATTAATCTCCCTTTAATCACCATAATAATTCCATGGCCTCCCCCTTCCCACTTCATCGCATATCCTTCCTATCTAAGTGTTGTAGAAAGAGAGGCTACCTGGAGCGTTCTTCTCAATTGGTATTGATAGTGACGTCTAGGAGGAGCACAAGGATTCACGAACGTTGAAGGAGTTGCAGAGGTGTAAGTGTGAATTCGAAGGTTATGCGTTGGATCTGAAGTATGTTTCGGTTTGGATTATGTATGGAAAATGATCAAATCTGAAATTTGATTTAATATATCGGCTTAAGATTGCGTTATATAAATGTGAGTGTTGGTTTCATAGGTTAATACATGTATCCAATGACTTGATTTTGAATAAGACATGAATGATTATGTAGGGTTCGTTTCATGAGGGGAAAAAACCCAACATCAGAGATGTACCCTAAAGTTTCGCACTTGAAATATCAACGCTTCTCTAACAATTTTTGCATGTCATGACTCGAGCTTATATGTGGAATGATTGGCCTATTGAATGACTCCTTACACCTGATGAGGTTGAATGGTATAAACTCACGTTCCATGCAAATCTCAGATTGAAGATGGTGTCCCTTGCTCATTGATGTTGCTTACATAAAGTTATTTAATTTAATCTAATGGATAAAATCCGCAAGTCCTACATTGTTTTTGGTAACGATGGTTTGTGCTACAAATTGTAATTAACAAAAAAATTTGTAATCAACAAAACAGAGATGACATAATTTAAATACGATTCTTGCCCGTTGAGGAATTATTTTCATATAAGAAATTAGTAATTGAATTTTCATTACATAATCTATTTCCAAAAGTTATCTCATAATCGCATATGGCTTATTCATACGGATATGTAGAACCCAACACTGATTATATATATTTTTTATTCACCATTAAATAAAATGTCTTGACTCTTTAGTTCATGGTTCTTATAAATTATACATTATTTGTGAAATCTGTATACAATATGCATGTTAGTCCTCATATATCACGCATATTGTTATCCGTTAATCGCATATCTAATCTGTACTCAATACCAGTGGCTTCATGATGGGACTGAAGTAATATATTGTCTCTTAAAATTAAAACTACACATTTTAATGTATAAGTATCTACTATGGAGGCACATAGTTTAACTAGATAAGAAAGTTCTTTGCGTAACAACAATCTCAATCTATGTATATCATATTCAATGGTAATCTTTAAAGCTATCAAGTCATAAGAGTTGACATGAAGATATTAAGTTGCAAAGTTCACATGAACCACTTGGCATGGAAAAGGAAATGACATTAAGGAATTGGAATTGCTCTATATGAGTCATGGCACGATAATCGGAGCTAAGAGCTACACTTAATGGTGGGAGCCACATATAGAGTCCAATTATCATAAACCTGAAATGAGCTAATACCTTCTGGGGACGTACGGTTAAAGGTATCGATTGAAGCAAAAGACAAGTCCTCTACATAACTACACTATCATGTTTTGTTTATGAACCGCTTGTATCGACGATAAAACCATCAAAGCCATCAAAACCATCTAAGAATCTAACAGTGAAGGCAATCCTAAACACTGAAAATGTCATGGGTATATGTGTAATTATGTTAATGCCATGTGCATATTTGCAATTATGTTAATGTCGTGGGCATACGTGCGATTCTGCTAATGCCATGAGCATATGTACTGCTATGTTAATGCAATGGGTATATGTGCAATTATGTTAATGTCATGGGCACATAAGTAATTATGTTACGTATATCCCATTATGATAATGTTATGGGAATATATATAATTATGTTAATGTACTGGGTATATGAATAATTATGTTAATGTTAAGGTATATGGGCAAATGTATCGAAAAATCATGCAAGAAAATGATTTACAGAAAAAACAATCAATTACAAGTTATTGCTAGAAATGGTTTCAAGCAAAACATTGTAAGTCATGCAAAGTCATCTTAAATGGGCTAACATGCAAAGAGTTTTATATGATAAAAGAATCATGTACGTACCATAACTCTTATGAAATATGCCTACAAGATGGAAGAATTGTATGCTTTATATAGGGTAAAATGGGGTTGCCTCCTAGTGGGAGCTAACTTGGTTCCCTCGTCCCAATTTTTTCCTTTTTTTATTTTTTAAAATAAAATTGTAAAAATTCATCCCTATATCCCTATGTTATATTATTCAAGTTTTTTGAGAAACAAACTCCTACGACCTCCATCGAAAGGGGTTTGATTTGGCAATTCTATGATCGTTAAAAAACGACTGTCTCGATGGAGGCCTTAGGAGTCTTTGTTTCACACGAAACTTGAATGACATAATATATGGATATAGTGATGTATTTTCACGATTTTATTTTTAACAAATGAAAAAAAAGGGGAAAATGAGGTAGAGAGAGCCAAGTTAGCTCCCGTGAGGGCATCCCAATTTTACCCACATATATTCTTATGCATATTACATATGTATACATATGTTTATGAAAGACATCAAAATACACATGTTAGGAACAAATTTAGACATGCATGGGAATAATTAGGTACATAATGATGGTTTTTCATAGAAAATCAAGTACATGAAATGTAAAAGGTTAAAAGATCATTAGAATTCCATGCATGGACCCCGATACATAGTGGGCATTAGGCTCATGCAAAATTATGTTTATTTATTTCAGGTCCAAAACAAGGTTGATCATGCATACAGGATCACATGACTATTTCATCAAGTTATTCGATGTGGTAACATTTACTGCTTGGACATGAAGGATATTTGTATGCCCATCGGAACCAAGGAAGTGCTATTGTATTAGTTATTTATCTTTTGCAACCATACTCTTTTTGGTGATGTAATGATGGAACTCTCAATTTGAGTGGATTTTATGGATCCTTGTGAGAATGATCTTTTGTATGTTCATTAATTATCATGTATGATTCGATAATAGTTCAGTCGTGCTATTGGATGTGGCATGATTCTGTCGATCGACACAACCCATTCCGTTACACATAATTTAAATATTTAGGTATGAGCATGTTATTTAGTTCATTTAATAATTCACATAATAAAATAAAATAACATATATATATGTGAAATTAGAGCATTTATGAGTTATATGATACAATAATAATTAATAAAAAAATACCACAAGATTTCCAACAACGGCAATAAATTTTATTTTATTGATATTGTCGATTATATTAAGAGACACACTAGTCCAACCTAAGCCATGCAATGAGTGGAAAGAGATGTACACCCATAACCATAAGTCAAGCTACATAACCACACAACTCTAATCACTTTCCACCTCCCTCTTGCCCCTTTTCCTCTTCTCTAGCCAACTCAGTTGCTATTGTTGACCTGCTGGTCAACCCGTATTTCTTTACTGCAGCCGGGGAGTAGGAATGTTGACTTAATAGGTCAACAACCCCTCTCCCTCACTTATCCCACCTCTATCTCTCTCAACCCATGTATACAATCACTTATCCTTCTCGTTTAATCCCTTTCCATCTTACGAACCTCCTCCAAGTCATTAGAATGACCGTCGGTTGTCATTCCTCCACGTTCTTCCAGAAAACCCTAACCATCAAACCCTCAACAGAAGACACTCGAGCCCCAACTATTGTGACTGTATGTCATTTTGTGAGAGGAACATGAGTTCCCAGTAACGACACCATACGACGGACACACAAACCAAACTCTTGTTCTACAATCATAACATTATCATTTCGGCGATCGATTTGATTCACAGGAAAAAGTATGATGTGATTGATTTTATTTAGATTCCTAAACTTATTAAAAGATGAAGTACACTAATGTGATTGATTTTATTTAGATTCCTAAACTTATTAAAAGATGAAATACATGAGTGTTGAACTCTGGGAGGCAAGTTGTTTTTCAAGGATAAATTCGAACTATTTAGTGTTTTATAATTTTCCTTTTTTAATTATTTTATAATTTTTTAATAGTTTTATATTTATGTGGATTTTGTTATACCAATTTAGATATAAATTTTACATTTTTATTGGATTTTATAATTTTAATATTTTAATATTTTTATGGATTTTTAATTTGCATTTTTATGTATTTTTAATATTTGAAAATAAATTTATAAGTTGTATACAAATAAAGGATATAAGTAAATTTTCTACAAGATGAAATTGCATGAATTGGGAACCTTTATCAATTTATTTCATCAAGTACTCGCGAGTATAGAATCACCTCTTGAAGTGTGTTTGTGATCCTCTAGCATCTAAAGAAAGAGACCTCCAGTCTAAAGCTCAATTCGACAAAGACAATATATACTTGTAGGTATGTGGGTTATCACTTCTCCCAAAATCCATAGAAACTGTCCTTCTTCCTCTCTCGTCGGCCTTGGAGCAGGGGACAATCTCAAGCAAGGGTAGATGGGAAGACCTAGGGGGGGAGAGCCTTTCTTTTATGCTTCCAACTGGTACTCAGGAAGGTAGGGGGAAGTCCTCCTTTTATACAAAAACAGACTATTAGGATTGCAATCCTAATCAATTAATCAAAGGTCAGAGAGGAGGCAACCAACCTCTAACATGATTAGGATTGATAATTAATTATCAATTTAATTTATCATATTATCCAAAATAAACAAATATATAAATATATAATTGATAAAACAAGAGAGAGAGAAAGATAATTCCCTCTCTTTTTGTTTATATAAATGTTTAATTAGATCCAACACAAAATCCATTTATTCATGTCAATAATTTGGAACAGTTACTAATTAAGCCATTGATTAAAATGAATCATATTGAATGGTTCATAACAAAATGTAAATCATATTTACATTTATATTATGTTGTGAATCTAATTCACGTAATTAATATAATTTCTGAATCCTATTCACAAATAAGTATCTAAATAACAATGTAAATCATACCCATAATATTCCAAAAACTATTGTGTATATCACTATCCATATTAATTTATCTGAGATAATTACATCTAGTTTAATTATCCTAATTTCCTCTCTTGTCCTAATAATTGGACTTTGTTTCTTTTTGAACAAATCCATGTACTCTTTCATGGAAGTGTGCCTTCTCCACGGATACTTGGAGATAAGGTTAGTGTAATTGCATTATCCATTTATAGTGACTTGGATATTAAGATTCAATATCATATCTCGATGTAAAATACCTCTCAGTGTTGTTTGATCATACCAAATGAAGTATCTTATCTTTTCATTCTACTTGAATCTAATTCAGAATAATGACTAATGTTTGGATTAAGATTGGATAACTAGTTCACCGCTTGAATTCACTAAAATCCAAACCCGTATGTCCTACATATTGGATATAATTGAAGTTCTAATCTCATTTGAATTTTCTTATTCAAAGTTTTATCTTTAAGTTTCTGGTTAAATCATTGAGTTGGTATCGATCATATACTTTCCAAAATCATATATCATACCTACGAATTCTATCTTGTTTCTAAAATGAGATGATCATCGATATAATTTGATTTATCCCAATATCTCATGAGTGAGCTCATATCTTCCAGTTCAGTAGTGAACCTGCATGATCCGTTGTAGAGATCATATCACTCATATACCTTCATATGCATACTAGCGCATCCACGTATAGACTAGGGGGGAAATTAAAATTCACAAAAATACATTATTTCACTATTTTGAGTACATTTTGATATATTTAAATATATACAAACATGTATACTATATATCTTATATATTACTTATATTATTTATAACATCATTATTATTGTATATAATCATGTATATTATTTTAAAAAAATAAAAAAAGAATTAAAATTTTGCAAATTAAAAGATAATATTAAATTTAAGGATTTTTATCTGTTATGCCCCTCCGAGAAATTCCAATATCAGTTATGCCCCCTCCCTTTTGGGGAATATCAGTTGTGCCCCCGACTTCTTATTATTTTATCACTTGTGACCCTCCATTAGTTTAACTATCAATGAGTTGACTTAACCATATTTTTCAAACCATGGTGTAGTTAAGAGGGGTATAACTGTCTAGACTTCTTCTTCATCTTCTTCCTCCTCCATTTGTTCTTCTTCCTTTCTCTTCATAATTTCTCTCTCTTAGTTACACCTTCATGCATCCATCAAATCTCTAAATTTTTTGCATTTTTACAGATATATCACTCATTACGGATTAAATGGTTTATTTATTTTTGGTGAATTTTCATGAATCAAATAGTTGAAAAATTATCTTAGCTTAACAAATACTGAAAGCCATCTAGTTTCAGCCCCCTTGTTCCTTCTCCTCCATCACATCTACTCCTTCATCCCATTCCTCTCCAGGTTCTTTACAACTACAACATGGGGAGAAGTTCAAGGTAGAGGGGCAACCTGGAGGCGTAGGGAGGAGGCAGGGAAGGGGGAGGTGGATGCTCGGGGGTGGTGGGGGCAGGAGGGTGACCTGGGGGTGAGAGGAGGAGGCATGGTAGGGGGAAGCGCAGGGGGAGGCGTGGGGGTGACATGAGCAGGGGGAGGGGGAGGCGTAGGGGGAGAGGGAGGCGTAGGGGGAGAGGGAGGCGCGAGGGCGACAGAAGCATGGGGAGGGGGAGGCGTAGGGGCGGGTGGTGGCAGGGCGGGGAGAAGCTCGGTGAAGGGGGGTGACATGTGGGCCGGGGGTAGGAGGCGGCGTGAGGGAGGGGAAAGAGCTCACGGTGGAGGATGCACCTGGGGCAGGGGAGGAGACGGTATAGGAGTAGGAGGCTGGGCAGGAGGAAGAGAAGGGGAAGAAGAGAAAGAGGATGGGGAGGGAGGAATAAAGGATGATAAAATGACCTTTTCAACCTTTATTTTTTATTTAGTTCCCGGTATATCCCAAAGTTTGAAGGATATGAGGAATCCTTAAGCACATCGCGGAAGCGTGAAGATCGCATCTTATGCGTAGCTGTACTAGTCGCTTGGTGCAGCATAATTTAAAAATTTTAAATTATAAGATGAAACCATATGATCCCAAGAACGTTTCTTGGATCGTTTCATCAAACCACAAAGTATTAAAAATGCATCTTGAAGCGTGGTTGCGATCACTTGATCTCTAAAGTAAGAGATCCTCCTGAGAAGTCCGATCCACGAAGATGGCACTTGTGGGCGCGATGATGAGACGCGTGCTTCCCGTAATCCTCGATGAAGATTCAAGCCTTGAATCTCCTGATTTTGTCCAACGAAATCCGACGTCTCCTTCTAGTACGAGAAGCCCCAAGGAATACGGAGATCCACGAGCAATCGAAGAGACAACACGACGGCGTGGCTACGATTGCAATTCTCTCAAGATCTCAAGGTGGATGGCCACCCTTAGAGAGAGAGATGGCGTGAGAATGAGAGTAGAGAGAGAGAGAGTAGACAAGTATATTATTGTGCTTTCTCTAAGGACTAGGGTTGCCCTTCTTATATATTAGTTTGGGAGTCCATGGATCACAATCCATGGGATGCACAAAATCATTGGTTAGATTGATATGTGTTTTTAATCAATGGCCATGATCATTGTTGTTTAAAACAAAAACTTATTAATTTATATTAAATATATGTTGCATTATCATCAACATAATTTAATTCAATAAAATTAATTATCACAAGATAATAATAAAAGGGATAATAATCTACTCCTAAAAAGAGGGCGTCACCCATGACCAATTCATGGGTGACACCACCTCTTTTTGGTGGATTTTATCCTCCTTTTTATATTATCTCATTATCTCTTATTTTTTTGCAACAACATTTATTGCAAATATATTATCTAATTTAATTCCAAATTAATTAGTGAATATTTCAATCATGCCATTAAAAATTTGTGAATCATATTCACAACCCAAACAAAATGGTAAATTACATTTCCAATTAATTGCTTAATGTGAATCCAATTCACATTAACAATTAATAAATGCTATTTACAAAGGTGCGCTCTCTTTAATATATTATAAATCATATTTATAATATACACTGATATTATGGATAGCACTATCCACAATTAGCATTTCCTTGATAATTAAATCTCATTTAAGTATCATGGATAATCATTATCATAATATGAATCTTATTCATATTATTCTTGATAATTAAATCTCATTTAATTATCAACATCTTGTTGCTTGGATACATAATTCATCAATGGAATTATTCTTAAACTCTTTCAAGAATAGTGTGCTTTGTCCGCAGATACTTGGAGATAAGGACATGGCGATTGTATTGTTCCACGTATAGTGACTTGGAAGTTGAGATCTCATCTCAAATCCAGATCTCACGGACCTCTCATAGATGCTTGATTAAATCAAGACCGCAAATATAATCTTTTCATTGCCTTTGAATCTCATTCAGATCAATGTCCAACACTTGGACCAAGATCAGATTACTTCTCTACTGAGTGGAAACACTAAAATCCAAACCTATTTCATCACTCCCTCGGAATGGAAGCATCTTGGTTATACAATCGTTTATGATCACATCACCCTCAGGTATTCCTAATACCTATACATCATGTATACTGGAAGACCTATGACCAACCTGAAGACATTCTTTAAGTACTAAGACTCTACCACTAGATAACGATAGTCGGCTTGTCCCAATGGCGATTGCTGCAATACTTGCATCAGATCCCTTCTGGATGACTATCTCCCCTTGCTTCAGATTCCATGAACAGAAGCACCAGAATCTACTACCCAACTTCCTTCTCGTCCAACGAGAAAACTAGTTTCAATGATGAAAGTAGATTTCATACCTGCTGGGGCTTTACCTTTGTCAACCGACTTCAGGTAATCTGGACAATTACGCCGCCAGTGCCCCGGCTTTTTGCAGTGATGACAGACATCAGTCTTCTTCGATGTCATTAGTGTGGAAGCATTAGAAGATGAACCAACTCCTTGATTCTTCTTCTTTCTCTTCTGGGCCTGGCCCTTCCAAGAACCTTGCTTTCGACCGCGCTTTCCATTTACTTGTGCAACCATTGCACTAGCAGAGGGGTCATCCTTCTTCATTACATTTTCTGCAGACTTTAATGTAGCTAACAACCCAACATTAGTAAAATCTCCTTTGCTCATGTGATATGACACGACAAACTTGTTGAAAGACTTAGGGAGCGATACATGAATGAAATCAGCCTGCATTTCAGAATCCATGTAGGCTCCTGTCATACCCCCAAATTCTGTGATCGAGAATGATTGTGCAGACTCGGTAGCGGATGCTCGAGAATGATCGATGGAGCTGGACTTCAAGAGGAGTCCGAAAATGCATGGATATCAGGGAGGTTATCCACGAGAGTCTGGAGGCTCTATCGTACGTGATCAAGAAGTGTCACACAGGACACTAGCTCGGTAGCAGAGTGTCGTGAAGCTTATAGCAGTGCAAGCACAGCGAGTACAGACAGTAGTGCAAGACATGACAGTGGATGCACGTAGTGGTACATACGCGAGCGCAGAAGGGTGGTACGTAGTGAAGCAGTACGCATCGAGGAGCAATGCGGTATGGTCACAGAGGCATACGCACGAAGGCGTGTGGTATCGGTATTGATGCGTGGCAGTCCAAGGAGGCATGGAGCATTGCAGGTGTTGAGTACGAGCATTGTCGAGAATGCTCGGTAGTACGCATACGGGAGTGGTCTGGAAGCCATGATAGCGAAGTTCTAGAGGACTTCCCCTTAGCATGCAGAATACTAAGGAATGGTTTACCGCACGAGGGTCTGGAGGCCGCGGGTTCCCTTTGGCATAAGACCAAGTGTTCGGTGGCACTTGGTGAATTATGACAAAGCTGCATCAGCAAGCGTTGGAGCGCAAGTGTGCTGATGACTGGTCGGTTAACTGGGCGTCAACTGTATAGGAAGACGAAAGGACAACAAGGGAGTCGAAGAGACAAGCAGACGAAGAGTTGCTGAGGAACGTGAAGGGTTGTCGAATAACTAGAAGGGTCTCTTGTGTCTTTATGTATCATTATTGTAGATGTAATAATGAGTGTCCCTTGGGTTACCTTGAGTCTTGTATATAAGGAGAGGTGGTGGCTCAGTTGTAAACACACAGAGTACACTAGAGAAAGTGTAGTGTGTCCACCCACTCCAGAGATAGTTCCTCTTCTAATAAGAGAAGAGCTTTGTGCCCGTGCTTGTGTGATCGTGTGGTTGCGTTCTTGAGCATTCTTGAGCGAGTTCTTGAGATTGTTCCTGAACGATCCATAGAGTCGAGCTTCTGCTTGTTTCTGAGCGTCGGTGCGTTAGCAAGCAGGGGTATTGAGAAGAGTTGGAGCGTGTCCGCGACTGTTCTACTCGGGAAGACTGGTTAGCTACGGGTTAGCTAACGCCGCACAAAATCGGTCGAAATAGATAACGGGATTTTGACCCTGTGACAGCTCCCATGATTTCCAATTCAGAGAGGTACCCAAACACTTTGAGTACGTGTTCTCTAACAGAGGTCCCTTCCTGCATCTTGAAGCGAATAAGCTCCTTCATCACATTATAACGCTGTGTGCGGTTTATGTCACCGAATATCTTTCAGATTCAGCATGATTTCTTGGCAATGGTTCATTTCCACATGCTCCAATGGATAGTGAGCCAAGGATATAACATCTTGCCAAGTTATGATCTTCGTCATATTTTCATTAAAAGATTTATTTCCGGAGTCTGAGGGTCTGCTATCTTGTTCTTGGATAGCACATACGAGATGTGCTCCGTAGAAAGGACAAGATCCGAATTTCGGATCCAATCCGAATAATTTGGTCCGGTCAACTGATTGACCTCCAGGAGCCTGCTTAGTAGGTTCATGGACTTCATTTTCTGAAATTAAAAATGCACTATATTAGAATATATAAATAATTATATATTCATTTTTAAACCATTTGATTAAGGCATTTTAAATCAAATTTGTCTTGCTATGTCAACTTTGAAAGTTTATTCCCTTACTATCTTTCAAAGCAAGAGATATACTTACCGCTATATCTCAAGCAAGAACTGAGATCTCCTCTTTATCTTTCTTACATCCTAATAATATGAGAACATGTGACTCGAATAAAGAGAATCGGGAACACATTCTGCATTGCAAGTCCAACTTGCATTTCCTGATTCGATCTTTATTCCCCGGGGCCAACACCCCTAAGATGATGTTAACCCGTCGTTAATTGAGCCAACCGTCAACATGCTTAATACTCGCTATACGCAATCTAATATCACCCCAATAATATGAGGACCTGATATTGCAGTCACTACATATACGGCCTTACTCTTTCGAGAATCAAAAACCTGATCCAAATAAATCGTATACAGGAGTTGTCACTTCGGACAGGCGTCTCCTATATACAATATCTGGCGACGGATCCTTTGCCTTGATGGGAGATCATGGATGTCACTTATATGATCATCCACCTCATATTCAAATTGTAATTAATTAATTATCATGAGTCATATTCACATAATTAATTCATCCAAGGGAAATACACACCTATTTATAATAGAGTGCTTTTAATTGGATATAATCAATATAATTACATTAAATTAATTATCAATCTAATTGTAATCAACAAACTTGATTATTTCTTGAATAGAAGGTATAATCTCAAAGTACGTATTACTCGAATTTTAATAATTAGAAAAATACACCTTGATTTCTCCAGCATTATCAAGTCCCTACCTGTTGTCATGGCCAGTACTGACGGGAGTGGGACATACCGCAACCGATGCGATGTGATGCCCCAACGCTCCCTGACTAGACACCATATCCACCTCAAGAAAGGATAATGTCAAATAGATCATTGTGTACTTTGAGATGCTCATCGGGTTTTCAATCAAAATTATACCATATAATATTCGTCAAAATCATTTTGATAATATTATAAGGAGATTTTCTAAACAAACCCCCAATCATATTCAAGCAAGAGGGTTTTGCATGTCAAAGTTGTCCTGGAACTATTGTAGGATAAACTAGAGGTTTGCATGAAAAACAATGTTTGTTGATGATTTCATATCAACCAATTATGATCAAGATCAACTATCTTATCATTTTGGTTAATGAAATGTCATTCAAGGAAATAATTATCATCATTAAATTTTTCACAAATATTTATCAATAATCATTTCAGAAAATTAACAATTAATTTTCATCAATTTATTTGAATGACTATCACAAGGTTCATGATCAAGTTTGTTAATTTCGAGCAGTGACCCCTAATCACTAAAATCAACATAGCTCGATCAATTTAAATCCAAATTACGCAAAATCAGTTTCTTAAGATTTCTAATTTAATTTATAACAGACTCTAAGTGATACTTCACGTATTTCTAGGCGCATAAAAATAGAAATTAACTCAATAATCATGTTAAGATTCGCAGTTCCTGTAACAATGAATACATGTTTATTCAAAGGGCCATATCTTGAGCAAACGGAATCCAAATTACGTAAACTCAGATCCGTTGATTTCAATGTTTAATGGGAAACAAAATCTAATTGAATATTTTGTGTTTAAACAATTTAAACCGTGCCAAAAAATTCTATAAAGCAGAGATTCGAAAATTGAAGTGCAATAAAACTTTTGCAACCCTTACAAACCCTAGTCATCCTAGGTTTACGGATCGTATCCAAAACCTTTACGACCTAAGGTTCTGATACCACTTGAAGGATAAGAGGAATCCTTAAGCGCATCGCGGAAGCGTGAAGATCACATCTTATGCGATCAAAGCGACTAGTCATACTAGTCGCTTGGTGCAGCAGAATTTAAAAATTTTAAATCATAAGATGAAACCATATAATCCCAAGAACGTTTCTTGGATCATTTCATCAAACCACAAATTATTATAATTACCTCTTGAAGCATGGTTGCGATCATTTGATCTCTAAAGTAAGATATCCTCCTGACTCAAGTTCGATCCAAGATGGCACTTGCGGGTGTGATGATGGGACGCGTGCTTCCCGTAATCCTCGATGAAGATCCAAGCCTTGAATCTCCTGATTTTGTCCAACGAAATCTGACGTCTCCTTCTAGTGCGAGAAGATCCAAAGAAGATGGAGATCCACGAGTAATCGAAGCGACAGCACGACGACGTGTCTACGATTGCAATTCTCTCAAGATCTCAAGGTGGACGGCCACCCTTAGAGAGAGAGATGGCGTGAGAATGAGAGTAGAGAGAGAGAGAGTAGATGTGTACATTATTGTGCTTCCTCAAAGGACTAGGGTTGCCCTTCTTATATATTAGTTTGGGAGTCCATGGATCACAATCCATGTGATACACAATATCAATGGTTAGATTGATATGTGTTTTTAATCAATGGCCATAATCATTATTGTTTAAAACAACAACTTATTCATTTATATTATACTAAATATATGTTGCATTATCATTTTTCCAAGTCCGGAAACAAAAAGCACGTGTAATTTAATTCAATAAAATTAATTATCACAAGATAATAATAAAAGGGATAATAATCCACTCCTAAAAAGGGGGGGCGTCACCCATGACCAATCTATGGGTGACGTCACCTCTTCTTGGTAGATTTTTATCCTCCTTTTTTATATTATTCATCATTCTAAATCTTATTAATTAAGCTCAAATCCCTTAAAATCATCAGCATTTCTGCATTTATTTTGCATATTAGACTTCATGTATATTTTCATAAGAATTGTATTTTAGCACTAATTTCTGCAAAAAATAAGAAGCCAAAAATCTCTGCCAAATTTGACCTGTAAATAGCCTAACTTCCATGATTTTTAACTCATTCATGCTAACTCCGAATGACCCAAAACTACCTCCACTGTGTACATATCACTAACAAGAATAAATGAAAAATACAAAAAAAATCACTAACCCAAATAAGTGGACCAAAAACTCAAACTCTAGTTTCAGGATTTCTGGACTAAAAACCTCATATCTTCCTCATCCAGTGTCCATTTTAATCATACTCACTTATGAAATAATAACATTCAATTATCTTCAAAACAAGACCAGGTTCAAATGATTCAGAGCTCATATGTGAAAGTTGGGTTTTGGGTCTCTTTTGTACATTTTGTATTTTAGCAGTTTTGACCTATTATTTTATGTACATAATTAACCTATTTTAGTTCATTTCTTTTTCATTTGTCTTCTTTGATGAAAGTTTTATAGAAATGCGTAAAAATCCAAATCCAAATTGAGCTTGAAATCAAAGAAACAAATTGAGTCTGAGTCTTCACTAATGAACTGTACAAAATTGCTTTTTCATATTTCATTTTATTTCTTCTTTTTCTGAATTAATAAAAATAAAAAAATAGATTAATGTGTAATTATTTATCTCTTATTTTATCATATTTTTTCTGGATTTTTATCTGGTTTTTAAAATAACAAAAAAATTATAAACCCCAAAAATCAAGGTATTCTATTTACATGGGATATCCCAAAAATATCACTTAGTGCAATTGATCGATTATGATTTTGATGTCTTATGAAAGTTATAGATCTCATCGAGACGAGAAATTTTGTGAAGAAACTTTTTCGATCCGAGGCAGTTTGTTATTTCTTTTGGATTTTTTAAAGTATTTAATTTTTGAATTTTGTGGTGTCGAATTATTATTATTTAATTTTTATAAAATAATAATAATATTAATAATAAACACCGCACGTGTGGGGCACGTGCCTCCCTCGCACGTGCCCAACACGTGCACCGCCCTTTTATTCTAAACACTGCCACGTATCGCTCGCTGGGCCATCCGATCTCGGTCGATCGGACGGCCCAGCACTCATCGTCTTCATGCTCTGCTCCATCATCCCGAAATCTCCGCGGCCGCCTTCGAATCCCACCGATTTCATCGCGTTGTCTACTCCGAATCAATCACTCCGGCCATCTACGATCACCGCCATCAATCTCTGACCTCGTGCCGTCTACCAGATCTTGTCAAACCCCAAGAATCTTGCGACTTCCCCCTTCCATCTCCGGCAGCCTCTCTGTCCCTATAAATGCATCACCTCCTCCACCAATCGCCAGCATCCGCCGATATTCATCTTCTTCACGACCTAGCCGGTGGTGACAGGCTGGCGAAGTCACCTTCGTGGCGAGATTCGAGCTCCAAGAAGCTCGTCGCAGCACGGTGACCCTCCTCACTAACCCTACTTCGCTCCGGCCCTCCTTGAACCGTCAAGCCAACGACTTCCCTACCACAACCACCTTCATCAAACCTCCACCATCCACTACCACAACCACATCGACCAACGACAACCTACATCCATCATCGTCGACTCCGACAATGACGCTACGCCATGCGACTTCGTCTCCGACTTCAATCCCCATCGCCCCCAACAACGTCTTTGCTGACAAGCTCCGCAACCGTCTCGACCGTGTGTCGGCCAGAGGACGACCGATGCTGCTCTGACCTGGTCCTCTTCTCCGCAGCACCGTCCAACGCCAGAGGCCCCTAGCCGGACTGTGTACCCTCTCGCCACGCGTCTCACTTGAGCACACCCCTCCGCCTTGGCTGAGCCATCGACACTCCTTGACAACAGCCACTCCAGGACCACCATCAGCAAGATTCTAGCTAGAATCCCCCTCCGTATCGCCCTTCACAACCGTCGGGCCAGGCTGCGGACCCGAGGCCCCCCACGTACGTGTGAAGCACGTGCGTCCCAGGGGGAACGTCATATGGCGTCAGCCCCCGGATCACGTGCTCCGCACGTGACTGCGAGGTATATTGCATTGCCCACCCCCACCCCCCCCACCCCCACCCCCCGAACCTCCTCTATTTTCCCTCCATTCCAGCCTTCATGTGACCCCTTGGAAATTTTACACTCTTGCCCCTGGTTATTGGTAATTACACCTAAGTCCCTCCTTTGCATTTTATTTATTTTAAATTATTACATCAATACCCCTGTAATCCCTTTCAATTTTGGACCTCTATATTTCATCATTTTATTTATCAAAAATTGGCATTCTGTTCCTCATTTAATTTTCTTCATTCTGATATATTGTGGATATTTTTATTATCATTGGTTAATTAATAAATAATTTTTTGTAGAAAATCGCATACTTTACCCATTTTATGCTATGAAATTTATATTTGATTTACCATTGCTCTAAAAATTACCAAAAAACACATATTGTAGAATTAATTGTGGTAATTATCCCAAAAAGATTTGCATTTGCATGCATAGATTGCCCTGTAAAAATCATTTTACTATTTCAATGATTGATTTTTAATAGGTATTGAAACTAGTATTTTCGAGGTTTAGGATTTTTCTGAGATCAATCATCTAGTGATAGATCTTAGATAATTTTGTTCCTTGAAAATAATTAGGTTTAATATTTATTATAATTAAATATTTAAATTCATTTTGTTTGCATTTGAGAATTCATAAAAAAATTCATCTTGCATCCAAAAATTCCAAAAAAATTACAGTACATTCATTTCATCATATTTTGCATCATGGCCACGTTTCGTATTTTTAGGACATCTTTTGTGCGTAATTTACATTTTAGTCCCTAAAATATGTCAAAATTGCATTTTGCATCCTTTATTGCATTAAAAATTACAAAAAAAGACTGTCTCAAAAACCGCGCATGAATTTTGATAGACATAATTTCAAGTTGTTCCTTTGCCTCCTTGTGTTCGACCTTGGGACTTGCCCAAGTGAAATAAACATAAAACCGCATTCATTAAAATCGACAAACATTTTATGTCATTATTTTCTTGACCAATTCCGATTATCGTCTAGAACGAAATGACAAATCATTATTTTTATGCATAATCAAAAATATATTTCATTCTTTAACACGTGCGATATCGGACTCGTCAGATGGCGGCGTTGCGAGAGAGGCAAATAACTTAGAGTTTTGTCTAAAACTTTTATTCGGTTTTCCGCATTCGGGTAGTCTGACCCCCGAATTTTCCACTGTAAATTTCATTTTTTTCCTGCATTTATTTTCAGCATTTATTTTCTTATATATTTTATTTTTTTTGAGTCACTCTCTTACATTATCCCTCTTATTTTTCTTACAAGGTACCCGACGTACGTGGAGCGGTTTTTTGAAATCGAAGCATCTTCACCGACTTCCGAAAAGCAGCAATTAATTTAAGATCGAGTCGAGTTGTGAGAGAGAGTAGAGTCTAGGATTCTAATTTCTGCAACTTTTAAATTTATGTAATTAATTTCTTGTTTATAGCGGTATCCGTTTGAACTCTCGCATGTGTAAAAGACTCTGAACTTTTTGTGTGGTGTGTCATGTCCTTTTTCACTCTCCGGTGAGGGGTGAGGCCCGACTTGAGTGGCGATTAAGATACACCTGAACATACGGCTCTTAGAGCATTTTAATTTTTGATTTTGCTCGTAGGATCTAAGGCCACACTTCACTTTAATTAAGACACACATTAGATCGTTCAATTTAGCCAAATTCAACTCAATTCTTCCCCGCTAATAGAACTTTCTGCTAGGTGCGATTTTTCATCGGCTTGCATTCATTTAGATTAAATTTTCAATTTCTGTCTAGCATCCCATGTGGAGATTGCGAGGATTCATTATAAGTCTTCTAACAGAGCATACATCATAGTTTTTCACGTGCATCGACTTTTTCCGAACTTCTCCCTCTCGCTTTGCCACATAATTCTAAAGGAAATTGGGACTGGACGGTAGACGTGTATTTTTGCTCACTTAATTCTTCAGTGACCACCAAATTAAAATTGGGACTGCTAAATATAGCCGATTTCAATCTAACACATAAAATTGAGAATTTTTGCGGGAGAGCAACCACGACTTTGGATGCTTTTATTTTTCTGAGTGAGCGAGATATGACACTTAAGGATAGAGCCTAAAATCCAGATTTTCATTCAGACTACTGATTTTAAAAATGATTAGCTACTTCTCAGTGAGGAATACGGGTAGCCGGTAAACGGTCTGGACTTCCTTAGCAGAGTGGGTGGTTTAAAGGACACTGTGTAACGCTCTGTCCTTAAATAACACGGGTAGCCGTTTTACGATCCGTACTTACACCTATACTGGCTGAAAGTAGATGCAACTAGTCGTAAGAATTCGGGACAGTCATTACGAAAATTTCCAACACCTAACAGCTCACTAAATTCTTTCCAAGATTGCCATACCACCAACTAAAATTAAAAAGATAATAGCCGAACTCTTACGGTTTCATTGTGTGAGTTGGTGAACCTAGGGTTTGATTTGTGTTTGCATTGGTACGTGTGAACCGATTTCGAAGATCAAAAGCCACACATTTGATAAAATTTCTTTTAACTATCTTGTGCAATCATCTCTCTCCTTTCTTGATTTAAACCCCAGCATGGAACTTTTGTCCAAAAACTCTCCGGATTTAGATCATAAAAATCATTGCAAACCCAAACCATCATTCCTTTTAGCTCTTTAAAAAATGGCCAAACATTTATCTGAAAATCCAATCAGAGCTATACTCTGAAAATGAATTCGTATCGGTTAGACCAAAAACACCTCCTCCAACTTCCACAAGAGACTCTTAACCATCAATAGATCTAATACCCTCTTCAACTCCGATTTGTTTCATGAATGACAACCCTTTATATTCGGACCAAACCAAGAACTGACTGAGGTCTCCACTTCTTCATACGTCAATCCACTCTACTCCGATCATACAATTCATCCTTCGTATTCAGTAAATGTCAATCCGTCATTCATGGGAGATTATAACCACATGATCGAACTCAACACTTCTTCACATCTCTCGTCTTCCCCACCATTGAACATGAATGAACAACCATCATCTTGGATTGACCATGACAATCCTCTTTTCAGACATGATACTCATACAGAGGATTGGACTGACCACATAGAAACACATCAACCCTGTATGCTGACTCCACAATATCAAGGTCCGACTACTCATGATCAAAGGATTGAACTCTACTCGGACCAACTCCACATGCCTGGACCATATGAGAAACCTCCTTCCATAATTTTTGACGATAAATTTTCAGAAAATAATGATCATATGTCGGATATATCGAGAGACTCTTCTCCTAACACATACAGGAAAATGGAAGAGGAAATTATTAAATTTCAAAAATACACCCCGACTGCTCCCAAAATGAGTCATGAAAAGATTTTGAAGGATGATATATCGAGGATAAATTAGAAATTTGATTTTATGGAGGATAGATTTCGAAAATTCACCGATCATTTAATTTCAATCTCTGTTGACTCAGACATTAAAAGGAATAAGGAAATGATTAGATCTAAGATTGAAAATTTTGAGGATCTTCAAGAACCTATGGACGATTCTGACAGTAGCACTTCTGCATATTATTCCCCTAGAAATGACTATGCTTCTGATTCGTACTCTGAACATCAAAGCCCCTTCTCAGCTGAAAAACACACCACATAACCGCACCACACAAAAAATATCAAAAAATGGGAATATTTAAAAACACCAAAAAAATCGAAAATCCGGAAAATTTCATAAAAATTGAGACTGAAGAAGATTTAAAGAATTAGGATCCTGCTTTACGGGAAGCACTGGAGAAACGATTAATTTTTGAACTTCCCTTTATAAAGGCCATTGAACACTTTCTCGACCTTAAAGGATTTGTAATGGACAAATTAATGATAAAAAATTAGGCAGGATACAAACAAAGATTGAAAGACATATCTTGTCAATGGCCTCCTCCTTGGTGTTGAGGAGAAAAACCAAGAGCCGCATAGTGAAGCGGTTGCCCAGATTCGACCGTGGAATCAAAGACACAATTTTCACCCATGTTCGGATTGATGATGATTCACTGATCAATATCCTCCCGACCTCTATATTTCACGAACTCAAATTCGGACCGATCATGAAGATATGAGAGATTGTTCAATTAGCTGACGGATCAATAAAGCGGCCGAGAGGAATCATTTATGTCATCATGACATTCCAAGGTACTCCGCTCAAAGTGGAATTCACGATCATTGATAATGAGCATCAAGAAGAATTCACCCAGTCTCCAATTATTCTCGGAAAGCCATTCTTAGCATTGGCTAAGGTAATTATTGATTGTGAGACACGACAAATCAATTTTACAGCATTGGAAGCACTTCGATCTAACCCCGTCTTTGAGGAACCATGATTTTCTGAGTCAACCCACGAAGTTCCCGACAATTGTAACCATGAAGCGGTAGAAGAGACCTACCCCACTCCATTCCCAGTTGTTGATGAGACTATTGGTTTAGAGAATCTCCCCCTGCTCCATTCCCAGTTGCACTCTGTTGGGCATGCGAGCCCACGGTGAGCCATTATGCAATAAATGTTATTGCAAATATCATTCCTTGATATGAAATGAAGAATAAATAATTTGCATAATAGGTCCCTTAGTACAATTAGGGTTATGTACCATGGCCATCTTGATGATCGTACAACTGTTGATTCAACTGTTGAATCATAGAGGTTGTTGCTTGGATGAATATCTAAAGAGTTAGATTGAGGACTCACCAAGCACCGTCAAATGATTGTTAAGAGATGATCTCCAGCCTGAGTAGGAGATGGCAATCCTTTCTCATTTAGGTTGATATCTGACCGACCTCTTGATGCAGGTCCTCTACATAGGAATAGAGATTCGGAGGTGTCAGATTAGTTAGGTCAAAGAGTTGACTTAACGATATTGAGATAACCAAAGTCCTATGTCGTATGCTGTCACGATACAGGCACGCATCCTCTGACCGGAGGCAGATGTGTTACTATATGTCTAAGTATGTACATTTGACAGAATAGCAGGTTGATGACCTAACCAAGGTCTATACACCGGCACGCTGGTGTGCATATGAGGGCATATGAGTAATGTGATCTCTCAAATGGATCATACAGTTTCATTTATTGAACCGGAAGGCATGAGCTCACTCATGAGATATTGGGAAGAATCAAATTCCATGTGCATAGTCGTCTCGCTTTGGAAACTTGACTGAATTTGTAGGTTTGATATATACTTTTGGAAAGTATATGATCAATACCTAGGTATGATATACACTTTTTTGGAAATTATATGATCGATACCGACTTCCAATGATCGAATGAGAAACTTACTGATAAAACCATGAAGTAGACAGTATAAAGTTGATCTAATACTTCGGGTTTATTCTGAGTCTTCCAGTATGCAGGATGTACAGGTATTGGGAATACCTGAGGGTGATGTGATCATAAACGATTGTATAACCATGATGCTTCCATTCCTAGGGAGTGATGAAATGGGTCTGGATTTTAGTGACTCCTCTCTGTAGAGAAGTAACCTGATCTTGGTCCAAATGTTGGACATTGATCTAAATGTGATTCAGATGCAATGAGAAGATTAGATTTGCGGTCTTGATTTAATCAAGCATCTATGGGAGGCCCACGATCTGGATTTGAGATACGATCTCAATATCCAAGTCACTATACGTGGAACAATACAATCGCCCCGTCCTTATCTCCAAGTATTCGCGGAGAAAGTGCATTATCCTTGAAAGGGTTCAGGATAATTTCATTGTTGATATTATGTATCCAAGCATTAAGAAAATGGATAATTAAATGTGATTTAATTATCATGAGTAATATGAATTTGATTCATATTATAAAGAGAGTTATCTACGATAATTGAATGTGATTTAATTATCAGTGATGTGAATAATGTGAATGTGATTCATATTATTTGAACACATGAGAATAGAGACCCAAGATGATTAAAAGTGATATAATTATCGTGGATATGAATAATGTGGATAACCCTATCCATATTAATCATATATATTATAAATGTGATTTATAATATATAAGAGAGCAATTTGTAATTTACATTTGTTAATTAAATGTTGATGTGAATTGGATTCACATTGGACATTAAATTGAAAATGTAATTTACATTTTATTTTGGGTTGTGAATGTGATTCACAAATTTCAATGGCAAGATTATAATATTCACAAAATAATTATGAATTATTGTTGTAGAATATTTTACAACAAAAGTTGTTGGAAATTATGGGAGAAATTCATGGAGATATGTAATCTTGTGAGATTACATGGATTTGCCTCCACCATGGAGAGATGGTGGACGGCCACCAATTCCACAAGGAAATTGGTGGCCGTCCCCACCACTCCTAATGTGGAGATCTCAATGCAAATCTCTCTATAATTGCTTGATCTAATTTAGGATTGAAATATATTTGAGATGTGAAATATATTTGATTTAAATTGGATTATTATTTGTTGGTTTTTACCAATAACAATCTTGACCATTGGATTGGACATAAATCAATCTCATCCATTGATTTTATATGTGCCATGGATTGAGATCCACGAATCCCAAAACCCTATAAATAAAGAGGAATACCATGCTCTCTGATGCTATGCAATATTGGAGCAAACTCTCTCTCTCTCTCTCTCTTTCTCTCTACCGATAGCCCTCTCTCCTTCTCATGGCCGTCCACCATGGATGCCCTAGAGAGGTTCTTCATCGCCGCAGCGTCGTCGTTATCTGCCCGATTATTTGCTCGTGGATCTCTGTCTCCTTCGGTGTGCCTCGCTCGTGAAGAAGACGTCGTATTTCGTGTGTCGAGATCAGGAGATCCACCCCTTCGATCATCAACATGGATTGCGAGAAGCACGCGGTTCATCCCCGTGCTCGCAAGCGTCTCCTCCATTGGATCGGACTTGAGACAAGAGGTCTCTTCGTTTAGAGACTCGATCGCAATCATGCTTCAAGAGGTAATCCTATTACTTGTTTTTGGTTTAGACGAAATGATCCGAGAAGTGTTCTTGGATCATGTGGTTTCGTCGCATGAAAAATTTTTAATTTCCGCTGCATAGAACAACTAGTCCGACTAGTCGTTCCTCGTCGTATTCGATATGGCGTTCACGCTTCCGTGATGCGCTTGAGGATTATACCATATCTTTCAAGTGGTATCAGAGCCTTAGGTCGGTGGTTTTGGATACGATCCATTAACCGAGAACGACTTGGGTTCGTTAAGGTTGCGAAAGTTTTTGTCGCATTTGATTTTCGCAGATCTGTTTAGTGAATAATTTCGGCCATGTTTAAAATGTTTAAACACGAATTAATCACTTGTATTTTGTTCCCCGTTAAATAAGGAAACCATAGGATATGAGTTTACGTAATTCGGATCCCGTTTGCTCGAGATATGGTTGTTTTAATGAACATGTAAGCACTGTTGCGGGAACTGCGAATCTTAACATGATTAATGAGTTACTTACTGTTTTGATCCACCTCGAAATGTGTGAAATCTCACTTGGGTTAGCAATCTTTGAAAATTGAGTTTGTCTAATTTGGATTTAAATTGATTGAGATATGTTAATTTTAGTGAGTAGGGGTCACTGCTGAAATTACAGTCCAAATCAAGAACCATGTGGTTGTCAATTAATGAAATTAATTGTTAATTTCATGAAATAATTATAGAAAATATTTAAGAAATATTGGAAGATGATTATTTCCTTAATTGACTTGGCCTCATCCAATTAATTGATTAGATTTGATCTACATCATAATTGAAAACACAATCATCAAACTTGAAGCTTGAATAGAATTGGGAATTTGTGTAGCAAATTTCCTTATAATTACAAATGTTTTGATTATTACTATGGTATAATTTCGGTTGAAGAACCGATGATCATCTCAAGTACAAATTGATATATTGGCATTATCCTTTCCTGAGGTGGATATGGTGTCTAGTCGGAGAGCATTGGGGTTGCGGGTTGCAACGTATGTGGTCCATCCTGCTCTCGTTGGTACTAGCCATGACAGCGGGTAGGGACTCGATAATGCTGGACAAAATCAAAGTGTATTTTCTAATTATTAAAATTTGAATTAATGCATACTTTGAGATATTACCATATATATTCAAGTAAAATAATCAAGTTTGTTGATTGAAATTGGATTAATAATTAATTTAATATGATTAAATTAATTATGTCCAATTGAAACACTATTATGAATAGAGTTGTTATTTCCCTTGGAAGAATTAATTATATAAATATGATTCATGATAATTAATTAAAATTTGAATATGAGGTGGAGGATCACATAAGTGACATCCATGGTCTCCCGTCAAAGCGGAAAGTTCCATCGCCAGGGATTGCATGTGGGAGACGCCTGTCCGAATTGACAGCTCATGCATGTAAGCGCATCTGGATCGGGCTCTTTGCTTCTCGAAAGAGTAAGGCCGTATACGTAGTGACTCCAATATCGGATCCTCATATTATTGGGGCGATATTGGATTGCGTAGAGCGAGTACTTTTCCTGTTGACATTTGGTTCAATTAATGATGGGTCAACATCGCCTTAGGGGTGGTGCGCCCGGGTGTTAAAGACCGAATTGGGAATGCAAGTTGGACTTGCAAGGCGGAATGTGTTCCGGCTTCTTTTTACCAGAGTTGCAGATTCTCATATTATTGAGATGTAACAAAGATAAGGAATGAGATCCCAGATCTTGCTGAGTTATGATGGTAAGCATATCTCTTACATTGAAAATGATTAAGGGAATGAACTTTCCGAAGGATATGGAATTTATCCTCAAGCGCATCACTGAAGCATGATCGTCGTATCGGATACGACGCAGAACGGCTAGTCGTACTAGTTGTTCTGTGCAGCGGAATTTAAGAAATTTTCATTCGATGAAACCACATGATCCAAGAACGATTCTCGGATCGTTTCATATATAACCATAACAAGTATAAAAGAATACCTCTTGAAGCGTGGTCGATCAAGTCTCTAAAGAAAGAGACCTCCTGTCTCAAGTCCGATCGTCGGATAGACCGCTTGCGAGCGGGGGGGATGAACCGCGTAGTCCTCGCAATCAAAGAAGATGATCCAAGCACGGTTGCTCCTGATCTCATCGTACGAGATTGAACGTCTCCTTCGTGAGCGTAGCACTCCAAGAAGATGGAGAACCGAAGAACGTCGAGGCTGCGGCGCGGTGGCGAGAGCGTCAACAAGAACTTCTCCTCTAGGATTTGATGCTCGGCCACCGAATAGAGGGAGAGAGGGTTGTCGTCTATGAAGAAAGAGAGAGAGAGAGAGAGAGATCTTCAATATTGCATGTACAAGAGAGCATGGTATGCCTCTCTATTTATAGGGTTTTGGGATCCGTGGATCTCAATCCATGGGATATATAAAATCAATGGATGAGATTGATTTATGTCTAATCCAATGGTCAAGATTGTTGTTGGTAAAACCAATAAATTTAGGTTAAAATATATTTGACAAAATCAAATTTAAATCAATCCTAAACAATACCAACAAATAAGGAGAGAATATATACATGGAGATTACATCTCCATGTATAACATGGTGGACGGCCACCCATTCCAAATAGGACATGGGTGCCGCCCACCTCTTTCTTAATGGAGGGAAATCTCATTTTATTTCATGAGATTGCATATCTCCATGGAAATCTCTCATTATTTATTTCCAACAACTTTTGTTGGGTTTTATTCTTCAAAAATAATTCACAATTATATTTGAGAATATTGTAATCTTGCCATTGAAAAATTGTGAATCATATTCGCAACCAAAAATAACATATAATTTACATTGTCAATTAATTACACAATGTGTATCCAATACACATAATAATTAATCAACAAATATAAATTATAATTGGCTCTCTCTAGTACATTATAAATCACATTTATAATATATTATGAATAATTGGATATTTCTATCCACATTATTCTTAATAATTAAATCGTATTTAATTATATTAGATAATTTCTTCACACATCAAAATGATTAAATCACATTTAATCATTAGTTCTTCATTGCTTAGATCTTATGGAATTATTCTCGAACCCTTCAAGAATAATGTGATCTCTCCTCAGATACTTGGAGATAAGGACAAGGCGATTGTATTGTTCCACGTATAGTAACTTGGATGTTGAGATCATATCTCAAATCCAGATCCCATGGACCTCCCACTGATGCTTGATCAAATCAAGACCGTAGACCTAATCTTCTCATTGTATCTAAATCTCATTCAGATCAATGTCCAGTTCATGGACAAAGATTAGGTTACTTCTCTAATGAGAGGAGTCACTAAAATCCAAACATGTTTATCACTCCCTCGGAATGGAAGAATCATGGTTATACAATCGTTTATGATCACATCACCATCAGGTATTCCCTATACCTGTACATCCAACATACTGGAAGACCTATGATCATTCTGGAGATAAAGATCACTTTTACAGTGTCATCTTCAGGGTTTGATCATTAAGTTTCTCAATCTTGGTTACTGGGATTTGGTATAGATCATATGCTTTCCCAAAGCATATATCTTACCTTCAAATTCATGTCATGCTTCCAAAGCACGATGACCATGCATGGAATTTGATTAGTCCCAACACCTCATGAGTGAGCTCATGTCTCCCGATTCATAAGTGAACCTGTATGATCCCTTTGAGAGATCGTATTACTCATATGTCCTTACATACACACCAGCTCACCGGTGTATAGACCTTGGTTAGGTCATCAACCTATTGGTCTGCCAAATGTACACACTTAGACATATAGAAATACATCTGTCTCCGGTCAGAGGATGCATTCCTATGCTGTGACAGTATTCAACATAGGTCTTTGGTTATCTCGATCTCGTTAAGTCAACTCATTGACTCAACTAACTTGACACCTCCGAATCACTATTCCCATGCAGAGGACCTGCATCAAGAGGTTAGTCAGATATCAGCCATCTGAGAGAGGATTGCCATCTCCTACTCAGGATGGAGATCATCACTTAACAATCATTTGACGATGCTTGATGAGTCCTCTATCTAACTCCTTAGATATTCATCCAAGCATCAGCCTCTATGATTCATGTAATGAATTAACAGCTGCATGATCATCAAGTTGGCCACGGTACATAACCCTTATTGTATAGAGGGACCCTATAGTGCATTCATTCATTTATTCTCAGAAAGGGAGTGAAAAATAATAAATAACTTTCATTGATAATTTATTCATTACAATAACATTTATTGTAGAAATGGTTTGCCCGAGGCTCACATTGCTAACAATCTCTCACTAGCCCTCAGAACCATTCAGGTACAATCCTTAAACCCATACTCATTACATGCTGGTCACAAACCTTCTGTGTCAGAGGTTTGGTAAGAGGATCAACAACGTTGTCGGCAGAGGCCACCTTAGTGATGATGATGTCACCACGCTTTTGTATCTCCCGAATGATGTGGTATTTCCTTTCCACGTGCTTGATCTTCTGATGCCATCTGGGTTCCTTTGCCTGGGCAATGGCTCCTGTGTTATCACAGAGTAACGGGATGGGAGTATCGGAGGAAACTACGCCAAGCTCCAGGACGAACTTGCGCAACCATACCGCCTCCTTTGCAGCATCCGATACGATAATGTATTCGGCTTCTGTTGTTGAATCTGTAGTAGTGTCCTGCTTCTTGCTTCTCCAGCTCACATCACCACTATTCAACAAAAATACAAACCCTGATGTCGACTTTCGATCATCTACATCCGATTGGAAGTCAGAATCTGTATATCCCAAGACTTGGAGATCACTATCTCCATAGACCAAGATGTAATCTTCCGTATGTCTTAGATATTTGAATATGTTCTTTACTGCATTCCAGTGTTGCTCTCCATAGCAGGATTGGTAACGACTTACCACTCCCACTGCATGGCAGATATCTGGCCTAGTACACATCGTGGCATACATTAAGCTTCCTACGGTTGATGCATAACGACATCCAACCATGGCCTTCTTTTCCTCAACAGTTTGAGGAGTCATTCCTTTAGACATGTGGATACCATGTCTTAAGGGTAAGAATCCTTTATTAGAACTATCCATACGGAATCTTTCAAGAATCTTCTTAATGTATCCATGTTGTGACAATCCCAAAATCCTCTTTTCTCGATTTTGAACAAATTGAGGCCTAAGATGTAAGAGGCTTCTCCAAGATCTTTCATCTCAAAGGTATGGGACAACCAAATCTTTACACTGGTCATCATCCATGTATCATTTCCAATGATAAGGATGTCAACTACGTAAAGCACGATGAACACAATGGCGCTCCCACTAGTCTTCTTGTATACACAAGGTTCATCAGGATTTTGCACAAAATCATAACTCTTTATGGTTTCGTCAAATCTGATGGTCCAGCTACGAGAAGCTTGCTTGAGCCCATAGATGGGGTTTTCCAGCCCCCGGAAGGCAAGACTAGCGAAATGATATATTAAAGAACGTCTCACTCTTTCTTTCTCACAGTCGATGCGGAAAGGGAGAGGTTCATCATCTTCCTCCTCCTTTGCCCCCTCCATGGATAGAGCCAGATCATCACCTTGGTTCGGATCGGAGACAGGAGAGTTTTGATCAGGCAAGCGAGTCGTAGATAGCAAGATCAAGACCAGAGGTGGCGTTTCGAAGACTAAGGTGGTGAATAGGTATAATGAACCCAACCCCAAATATCGCGATAGGAGAGGTAGAAAAAAGGAATGAGCAGCTGCCACGGCTACGAGGTCTTCCTAATCTGCGGATCAATCAGCCCTTGAGATATATAGTAGGAGAGTCGGGTAAGAAAACCCACAATAAATGAGCATGGTCAAAGATTTGTCACGTAGATCGCGATATCAATTCAGATTTCTTCAGCTTGCGTACTTTACCATCCTCAGTCATGAAGCCCTGGGGCTGCTCCATGTAGATATCCTCCTCGAGGTATCCATTGAGGTAAGCCGTCTTGACGTCTAGCTGCCAGATGTCGTAGTCAAGATATGCAGCTATAGTTAGCAGTGTCCTGATGGATTTAAGCATAGCCACAGGAGAGAATGTCTCATCGTAATCGATGCCTTCTCTCTATGTATAGCCCTTGGCCACTAGTCGTGCCTTGAAAGTCTCTACTTTCCCATTAGGTCCCCTCTTTCTCTTGAAGATCCATTTACACCCAACGAGTTTTACCCCTTTAGGTGGATCCTCTAGGGTCCATATGTTAGACTTGTGAGCCCTGGGCGAACCATTCTTACAATAAATGTTATTGTAATATTTAAGTTTATCAATAAAAGTTATTGATGTTTCACTCCCTTTCTGAAATTATATGAATGAATGCACTATAAGGTCCCTCTGTACAATTAGGGTTATGTACCATGGCCAGCTTGATGATCATATAGCTGTTGTTTCATTAAATGAATCATAGAGGCTGGTGTTTGGATGAATATCTAAGGAGTTAGATGGAGGACTCATCAAACACCGTCAAATGATTGTCAAGTGGAGATCTCCAGCCTGAGTAGGAGATGGCAATCCTTACTCACATAGGCTGATATCTGACCGACCTCTTGATGCAGGTCCTCTGCATGGGAATAGTGATTCGGAGGTGTCAGATTAGTTAGGTCAATGGGTTGACCTAACGAGATCGAGATAACTTAAGTCCTATGTTGAATGATGTCACAGCATAGGCACGCATCCTCTGACCGGAGACAGATATATTGCTATATATCTAAGTATGTACATTTGGTAGACCAATAGGTTGATGACCTAACCAAGGTCTATACACCGGCGAGCTGGTGTGCATATAAGGGTATATGAGCAATATGATCTCTCAAAGGGATCATACAGGTTCACTTGTGAACCGGAAGACATGAGCTCACTCATGAGGTATTGGGACCGATCAAATTCCATGCATGGTCGTCGTGCTTTGGAAGCATGACATGAATTTGAAGGTATGATATATGCTTTGGGAAAGCATATGATCGATACCAAATCCCAATGACCAAGATTGAGAAACTTAATGATTAAACCCTGAAGAAGACAGTGTAAAATGATCTTGATCTTCGGGTTTGATCATGGGTCTTCCAGTATGCAGGATGTACAGGTATTGGGAATACCTGAAGGGTGATGTGATCATAAACGATTGTATATCCATGACACTTCCATTCCGAGGGAGTGATGAAACAGGTCTGGATTTTAGTGACTCCTTTCAGTAGAGAAGCAATCCGATCTTAGTCCAAGTGTTGGACATTGATCTGAATGGGATTCAGATTCAATGAGAAGATTGGATTTGCGGCCTTGATTTAATCAAGCATCTGTGAGAGGTCCGTAAGATCTGGATTTGAGATGAGATCTCAACATCCAAGTCACTATACGTGGAATAATACAATCGCCCTATCCTTGTCTCCAAGTATCTGCGGAGAAAGCACATTATTCTTGAAAGGGTTCAAGAATAGTTCTTTTGATGAAATATCCAAGAAAGGACTTGATGATTAAATGTGATTTAATTATCAAGCTTAAATATGAATATGATTCATATTGAGAAAATGATTATCTAAGATAATTAAATGAGATTTAATTATCAAGGATTAAGAGAATGTGGATAGCACTATCCATGATATATGTATGTTATAAATATGATTTATAATATACATATATATAAGAGAGAGAATTTATGTAAATAGCATTTGTTAATTAATAATGTGAATTGGATTCACATTTGTTAATTAATTGGAAATGCAATTTACTAACTAGTTTGGGTTGTGAATATGATTCACATAATTTTCAATGGCAAGATTGAAATATTCACAAATTAATTTTGGAATTATTTTGGTGGATATTTATTGTAATTAATTGAGGAATAATATAATAAATAAAATGGAGAAAACAACCACCCTCATGGGTGGCGTCACCCATGAAGAGTTCATGGGTGACGCCCCCCCCCCTTTTTAGGGGTTGGTTAACTCCACTTCATTTGTTATATTATCTCTTGATTAATCCTAGCCATTGATTTATCATGGACCAAGCATATCCCTTGGATCCATGAGTCCCATGGATTGAGATCCATTGGATCCTAAACTAGTATATAAGGAGGGCTAGGGTAGCCTCTCCATGGTACATTATCTAGAGTTGTGAAAGACAACTTCTCTCTCTCTCTCTCTCTCTCTAATTTTCGTGTGAGGTCTCTCTCTCAATTTCCAAGTGGTCGTCCACTTTGATCATTGAAGAAGAGAGGATCTTGCTTCGCCTTCGACGCTTGGATCTTCATCAAGGATTGCGGGAAGGACGCGACTCATCATCGTGCCCGCAAGCGCATTCTCCGTGGGTCGGACTCAAGATAGGAGGATCTCTACTTTGGGATCTCGCGATTACAACCACGCTTCAAGAGGTATTTCTTGTACTTTGTGGTTTGATGAAACGATCCGAGAAGTGTTCTCGTGATCATGTGGTTTCATCATTATGTTAAAATTTTTTAATTTCTGCTGCATCTAGCATCTAGTACGACTACTTGCTCCGATCGTATTCGATACGATCAACACGCTTCCGTGATGCGCTTGAGGATTCACAATATCCTTCAAGTGGTATCAGAGCCATAGGTCGAATAAGGTTTTGGATGTGATCCATGAACCTTAGACGATTTGGTTCTTGAAAGGGTTGCGAAATTTTTACTGCATTTCAATTTTCGCACCTCTGTCTAATTGAATTTTTCCGTACTGTTTAAAATGTTTAAACACGAAATTTTCAATTGGATTTTGTTCCCCATTAAACAAGGAAACCATAGGACTTGAGTTTACTAAATTTGGACTTTATTTGCTCAAGATATGGCTTTTTGAATATGACTATATTCACTGTTGCGGGAACTGCGGATTTGAACGTAATTAATGAGATGATTACGGTTTTAATTCGCCTTGAAATGCGTGAATTATCACTTGGGTTCTTTAATAAATCAAATAGGCAATCTTTGGAAACTGAGTTTGCATTTTTTGGATTTAAATTGATCAAGATAAGTTAATTTTAGTGATTGGGGGTCACTGCTGGAAATTAACAATTTTGATCTTGAACCTTGTGATATGTCATTCAATTGTTATGATGAAAATTAATTGTTAATTTTCTGGAATAATTAATGATAAATATTTGTGAAATATTTAAAGAAATAATTATTTCATTGAATGACACTTGCCTAAACCACAATGATGAGATGTTAGATCTTGATCATTGTTTCATCAACAAACATTGCTTTCATGAAAACCATAGTTTATCCTACAATAGTTGTAGGACAACTTTTACATGAAAAACCCTTCTTTGCTTGAATAGGATTGGGGATTTGTTTAGCAAATCTCCTTATAATCAAAAATGTTTTGATTTGTACTATATGGTATAACTTTCGGTTGAAAAACCGATGAACATCTCAAAATACATGATGGTCTATCTGGTATTATCCTTTCCCGAGGCGGATGTGGTGCCTAGTCGGAGAGCATTGGGGTCGCGGGTTGCAACGTATGTGGTCCGTCCCACTCTCGTCGGTACTGGCCATGACAGCGGGTAGGGATTGTATAATACCGGAGACAGGCAATATGTATTTTTCTAATTATTAAAATTCGAATAATACGTATTTTGAGATTATACCTACTATTCAAGTAAAAGACGTGTTTGTTGATGATTGGGTTAAATGATTAATTTAATATGATTAAATTAATCATACCTAATAAACACACTATTTTGAATAGATGTGTATTTCCCTTGGAAGAATTAATTTTGTGAATATGATTCACAATAATTAATTATAAAATTTGAATATGAGGTGGAGGATCACATAAGTGACATCCATGGTCTCCCGTCAAGGCAAAGGATTTCGTCGCCAGTTGTTGTGTATGGGAGACGCCTGTCCGAAGTGACAGATCCTGTGCATGATTTAATTGGATCGGGTTCTTTGCTTCTCGAAATAGTAAGGCCGTATACGTAGTGACCCCAATATCGGGTCCTCATATTATTGGGGCGATATTGGATTGTGTATAGAGAGTATTAAGCCTGTTGACGGTTGGTTCAATTAACAACGGGTCAACATCATCTTAGGGGTGGTGGGCCCGGGTGTTAAAGACTGAATTGGGAAATGCAAGTTGGACTTGCAAGGCGGAATGTGTTCCCGCTTCTCTTATTCGAGTCACAGGTTCTCATATTATTGGGATGTGATAAGGATAGAGAGGAGATCCCAGATCTTGCTTGAGATATAGCGGTAAGTATATCTCTTACTTTGAAAGAAAAATAAGGGAATAATCTTTCAAAGTCGGCATAGCAGGACAAATTTGATTTAAAATGCCTTAATCAAATTATTCTTAAAAATGAATATATATTTAATCTATATATTCTAATATAGTGCATTCTTAATTTCAGAAAATGAAGTCCATGAACCCACTTAGCAGGCTTCTAGAGGTCAACCAGTTGACCGGACCAAATTATTCGGATTGGATCCGAAATTTGGATCTTGTTCTCTGTGCAGAGCGCATCTCCTACGTGCTTAGCAAGGACAAGATAGCAGACCCTGTGACTGATGAAGATAAATCATATAATGAAAAATATGATGAAGATAATAATCTGGCAAGATGTTACATCCTTGGGTCATTGTCCAATGTGCTTCAGAAGCAACATGTGGAAATGAACCATTGCCAGGAAATTATGCTGAGTCTGAAAGAAATGTTCGGTGACATAAACCGCACACAGCGTTATAATGTGATGAAAGAGCTTATTCGCTGCAAGATGCAGGAAGGGACCCCTGTCAGAGAACATGTACTCAAAATGTTTGGGTACCTCTCTGAGCTGGAAACCCTGGGAGCCTACTTGGATTCTGAAATGCAAGCTGATTTCATTCTCCTGTCGCTCCCTAAGTCTTTCAACAACTTTGTTGTGTCTTACCACATGAACAAAGGTGATTTCACAAACGCTGGGCTGTTGGCTGCTTTGAAGTCTGCAGAAGACGTTTTAAAGAAGGACGGCCCCTCTGCTAGTGCAATGGTTGCACAGGCGAGAGGAAAGCGCGGGCGGAAGCAAGGTTCTCAGAAGGGCCCAGCCTCGAAGAGAAAGAAGAAGAATCAAGGAGTTGGTTCATCTTCTAGTGCTTCCACACTGATGACATCGAAAAAGACCGATGTCTGTCACCACTGCAAGAAGCCGGGGCATTGGCGGCGTAACTGCCCTGATTACCTGAAGTCTACCGACAAAGGTAAAGCCCCAGCAGGTATGAAATCTACTTTCATCATTGAAACCAGCTTTCTCGTTGGACGAGAAGGAAGTTGGGTTATAGATTCTGGTGCTTCTGTTCATGTATGCAATTCATTGCATTTGTTTCAGGAAACTAGGAATCTGGAGCATGGGGAGATAGTTATCCAGATGGGATCTGATGCAAGTGTTGCAGCAGTCGCCATCGGGACTTGCAGACTGTCGTTATCTAGTGGTCGAGTCCTAGTACTTAAAGAGTGTCTTTATGTACCTGAGGTCAGGAGGAACTTGATATCTGTGTCTAAGCTTGTTAGACATGGGTACTCTTTCCTGTTCTGTAATAAATTAGTCATTAATAAATATGATAAATTTGTTGCGGAAGGTGTTCTGACTTCTAGTGGACTCTATGAATTGTGCATTGATGAATGTGTCATAAATGTCACTACCACTAATAATAAAAACCCCAAGAGATCCAGGGAAAATGGAAATCATTCAAATATGATTTGGCATCAAAGGCTTGGTCATTTATCTGTTGATAGGATCAATAGATTGATAAAGGATGGACCTTTAGATTTTCTACAGGTTCAAACTTTACCTACCTGTGAACATTGTATTCGAGGTAAAATGACCAGGATGCCTTTCCGTAACAAGGTTACGAGATGCGAGGGTATTCTCAACCTAATACATACTGATGTATGTGGTCCCTTCAATACCGCGACTAGAAATGGATATCGATATTATTTGACGTTTATCGATGACCATTCGCGATATGGGTTTATCTTCCTGCTTCGTCATAAATCTGAAACCTTTGAAAAGTTCAAAGAGTTTAAGGCTTTGGTTGAGAACCAAGCCGACAGGAAGATTAAACGGATTCGATCTGACCGAGGTGGTGAGTACCTCTCAGATGAATTCAAGGAATACCTTAAAGAGAGTGGAATTGTCTCCAATCTCACTCCTCCTGGAACTCCCCAACTTAATGGTGTTGCTGAAAGACGCAACAGGACCATCATGGACATGGTCCGTTCAATGATGAGTAAAGCACATTTACCTCTTAGTTTCTGGGGATATGCAGTAGAGACTGCAATATATATCCTAAACAAGATTCCTAGCAAATCTGTACCCAAGACTCCTCACGAGCTCTGGTATGGAAACAAACCTAGTGTCAATCACTTGAGGGTTTGGGGATGCTTGGTTCATGCGAAGAACGTGGACGCAAGTAAGCTAGAATCTCGCACTCGTGAGTGCTACTTCATTGGGTATGTTAAAGATGGTATTGGATACCAGCTTTATGACCCTGAGACCCAAAAGGTTTTTGTCTCTAGGGATGTGAAATTTCTGGAGGATGATTTCCTTAAAGGTCAAGACAAGAATGAAGTAGAGGAGCTCATTGAATCCCCTGAGGATTCTGAGATTCCTGAACCAGAAACTGAAGAAATAAATGAAGATGAAACACCCATACCTCTTCGAAGGAGTTCGAGGGTGGTTGCACCACCTGAAAGGTATGGATTCCATGTGTCAGGTGAGACTGATAATGATCCTTCTTCATATGATGAAGCACTTGCGGATCATGACATGGATAGATGGATGCTAGCAATGAAGTCAGAGATTGACTCCATGCATAATAATGGTGTATGGACCCTAGAGGATCCACCTAGAGGGGTAAAACCCATTGGGTGTAAATGGATCTTCAAGAGAAAGAGGGGACCTGATGGGAAAGTAGAGACTTTCAAGGCACGGCTCGTGGCCAAGGGCTACACACAGAGAGAAGGCATCGACTACGATGAGACATTCTCTCCTGTGGCCATGCTTAAGTCCATCAGGACACTGCTAGCTATAGCTGCATATCTTGACTACGACATCTGGCAGATGGACGTCAAGACAGCTTTCCTCAATGGATACCTCGAGGAGGATATCTATATGGAGCAGCCCCAGGGCTTCATAGCTGAGGACGGTAAAGTATGCAAGCTGAAGAAATCCATCTATGGGCTCAAACAAGCTTCTCGTAGCTGGAACATCAGATTTGACGAAACCATAAAGAGTTATGATTTTGTGCAAAACCCTGATGAACCTTGTGTGTACAAGAAGCTTAGTGGGAGCGCCATTGTATTCATCGTGCTTTATGTAGATGATATCCTTATCATTGGGAATGATACAGGAATGATGACCAGTGTGAAGATTTGGCTATCCCATACCTTCGAGATGAAAGATCTTGGAGAAGCCTCTTACATCTTAGGCCTGAAGTTGTTCAGAAATCGAGAAAAGAGAATATTGGGATTATCACAACATGGATACATCAAGAAGATTCTTGAACGATTCCGTATGGATAGTTCAAAGAAAGGATTCCTCCCCTTAGGACATGGTATCCATCTGTCCAAAGGAATGGCTCCTCAAAGTGTTGAGGAAAAGAAGGCCATGTCTGGATGCCCTTATGCATCAACCGTAGGAAGTTTGATGTATGCCATGATGTGTACTAGGCCAGACATCTGCCATGCAGTGGGAGTGGTAAGTCGTTACCAATCCTGCTATGGAGAGAAACACTGGAATGCAGTAAAGAACATATTCAAATATCTAAGACGGACGCAAGATTACATCTTGGTCTATGGGGATGGAGATCTCCAAGTCTTGGGATATAAAGATTCAGACTTCCAGTCAGATATTGATGATCGAAAGTCGACATCAGGGTTTGTATTCCTGTTGAACGGTGGTGCTGTGAGCTGGAGAAGCAAGAAGCAGGACACTACGGTGGATTCAACAACAGAAGCCGAATACATTGCCGCATCGGATGCCGCAAAAGAGGCGGTGTGGTTGCGCAAGTTCATCTTGGAACTTGGCGTAGTTTCCTCTGATACTCCCGTCCCGTTACTCTGCGATAACACTGGAGCCATTGCCCAAGCAAAGGAACCCAGGTGCCATCAGAAGAGCAAACACGTGGAAAGGAAATACCACAACATTCGGGAGATTCAAAAGCGTGGTGATATCATCATCACCAAGGTGGCCTCTGCCGACAACACTGCTGATCCTCTTACCAAACCTCTGACACAGAAGGTTTTTGACCAGCATGTAATGAGTATGGGTTTACGGATTGTACCTGAATGGTTCTGAGGGCTAGTGGGAGATTGTTAGACTTGTGAGCCCTGGGCGAACCATTCTTACAATAAATGTTATTGTAATATTTAAGTTTATCAATAAAAGTTATTGATGTTTCGCTCCCTTTCTGAAATTATATGAATGAATGCACTATAAGGTCCCTCTGTACAATTAGGGTTATGTACCATGGCCAGCTTGATGATCATATAGCTGTTGTTTCATTAAATGAATCATAGAGGCTGGTGTTTGGATGAATATCGAAGGAGTTAGATGGAGGACTCATCAAACACCGTCAAATGATTGTCAAGTGGAGATCTCCAGCCTGAGTAGGAGATGGCAATCCTTACTCACATAGGCTGATATCTGACCGACCTCTTGATGCAGGTCCTCTGCATGGGAATAGTGATTCGGAGGTGTCAGATTAGTTAGGTCAATGGGTTGACCTAACGAGATCGAGATAACTTAAGTCCTATGTTGAATGCTGTCACAGCATAGGCACGCATCCTCTGACCGAAGACAGATATATTGCTATATATCTAAGTATGTACATTTGGCAGACCAATAGGTTGATGACCTAACCAAGGTCTATACACCGGCGAGCTGGTGTGCATATAAGGGTATATGAGCAATATGATCTCTCAAAGGGATCATACAGGTTCACTTGTGAACCGGAAGACATGAGCTCACTCATGAGGTATTGGGACCGATCAAATTCCATGCATGGTCGTCGTGCTTTGGAAGCATGACATGAATTTGAAGGTATGATATATGCTTTGGGAAAGCATATGATCGATACCAAATCCCAATGACCAAGATTGAGAAACTTAATGATTAAACCCTGAAGAAGACAGTGTAAAATGATCTTGATCTTCGGGTTTGATCATGGGTCTTCCAGTATGCAGGATGTACAGGTATTGGGAATACCTGAAGGGTGACGTGATCATAAACGATTGTATATCCATGACACTTCCATTCCGAGGGAGTGATGAAACAGGTCTGGATTTTAGTGACTCCTTTCAGTAGAGAAGCAATCCGATCTTAGTCCAAGTGTTGGACATTGATCTGAATGGGATTCAGATTCAATGAGAAGATTGGATTTGCGGCCTTGATTTAATCAAGCATCTGTGAGAGGTCCGTAAGATCTGGATTTGAGATGAGATCTCAACATCCAAGTCACTATACGTGGAATAATACAATCGCCCTATCCATGTCTCCAAGTATCTGCGGAGAAAGCACATTATTCTTGAAAGGGTTCAAGAATAGTTCTTTTGATGAAATATCCAAGAAAGGACTTGATGATTAAATGTGATTTAATTATCAAGCTTAAATATGAATATGATTCATATTGAGAAAATGATTATCTAAGATAATTAAATGAGATTTAATTATCAAGGATTAAGAGAATGTGGATAGCACTATCCATGATATATGTATGTTATAAATATGATTTATAATATACATATATATAAGAGAGAGAATTTATGTAAATAGCATTTGTTAATTAATAATGTGAATTGGATTCACATTTGTTAATTAATTGGAAATGCAATTTACTAACTAGTTTGGGTTGTGAATATGATTCACATAATTTTCAATGGCAAGATTGAAATATTCACAAATTAATTTTGGAATTATTTTGGTGGATATTTATTGTAATTAATTGAGGAATAATATAATAAATAAAATGGAGAAAACAACCACCCTCATGGGTGGCGTCACCCATGAAGAGTTCATGGGTGACGCCCCCCCCCCTTTTTAGGGGTTGGTTAACTCCACTTCATTTGTTATATTATCTCTTGATTAATCCTAGCCATTGATTTATCATGGACCAAGCATATCCCTTGGATCCATGAGTCCCATGGATTGAGATCCATTGGATCCTAAACTAGTATATAAGGAGGGCTAGGGTAGCCTCTCCATGGTACATTATCTAGAGTTGTGAAAGACAACTTCTCTCTCTCTCTCTCTAATTTTCGTGTGAGGTCTCTCTCTCAATTTCCAAGTGGTCGTCCACTTTGATCATTGAAGAAGAGAGGATCTTGCTTCGCCTTCGACGCTTGGATCTTCATCAAGGATTGCGGGAAGGACGCGACTCATCATCGTGCCCGCAAGCGCATTCTCCGTGGGTCGGACTCAAGATAGGAGGATCTCTACTTTGGGATCTCGCGATTACAACCACGCTTCAAGAGGTATTTCTTGTACTTTGTGGTTTGATGAAACGATCCGAGAAGTGTTCTCGTGATCATGTGGTTTCATCATTATGTTAAAAATTTTTAATTTCCGCTGCATCTAGCATCTAGTACGACTAGTTGCTCCGATCGTATTCGATACGATCAACACGCTTCCGTGATGCGCTTGAGGATTCACAATATCCTTCACCATACACCATTCTTATGCATGGAGTCAATCTCTGACTTCATTGCTAGCATCCATCTCTCCATGTCTTGATCCGCGAGTGTTTCATCAAATGAAGTAGGATCAATGTCAGTCTCACTTGACACATGGAATCCATACCTTTCAGGTGGTGCAATCATCCTCGAACTCCTTCGAAGAGGTATGGGTGTTTCATCTTTATTTATCTCTTCAGTTTCTGGTCTAGGAAGCTCAGAATCCTCAGGGGATTTAATGAGTTCCTCTACTTCATTATTGTCTTGACTTTTAAGGAAATCATTCTCCAGAAACTTCACATCTCTATAAACAAAAACCTTTTGGGTGTCAGGGTCATAAAGCTGGTATCCAATACCATCTTTAACATACCCAATGAAGTAACACTCACGAGAGCGAGATTCTAGCTTACTTGCATCCACGTTCTTGGCATGGACCAAGCAACCCCAAACCCTCAAGTGCTTAACACTAGGTTTGGTTCCATACCAGAGCTCATGAGGAGTCTTAGGCACGGATTTGCTAGGAGTCTTATTCAGGATATAAATTGCAGTCTCTACTGCATATCCCCAGAAACTAAAAGGTAAATGTGCTTTGCTCATCATTGAACGGACCATGTCCATGATGGTCCTGTTGCGTCTTTCAGCAACACCATTAAGTTGGGGAGTTCCAGGAGGAGTGAGATTAGAAATAATTCCATTCTCCTTAAGGTATTCCTTGAATTCTTCCGAGAGGTACTCGCCACCTCGATCAGATCGAATCCTCTTAATCTTCCTATCGGTTTGGTTCTCAACCAAAGCCTTGAATACTTTGAACTTTTCAAAAGTTTCGGACTTATGACGTAATAGGAAGACAAACTCGTATCGCCAATGGTCATCAATAAACGTCAAATAATATCGATATCCATTTCGAGTTGCGGTACTGAAGGGACCACATACATCGGTATGTATTAGGTCAATAATACCTTCGCATCTCGAACCTTGTTATGGAAAGGCGTCTTGGTCATCTTACCCTGTATGCAATGTTTGCAAGTGGGCAAAGGTTGAACCTGTAGAAAATCTAGAGGTCCATCCTTTATCAATCTATTGATCCTATCAATAGATAAATGACCAAGCCTTTGATGCCAAATCTCATTTGAGATGTTTTTATCCTCTCTGGATCTTTTAGGGTTTTTATTAGTGGATGTAACATTCATGATACATTTATCAAGGCACAACTCATAGAGTCTACCAAAAGTCAAAACACCATCCGCAATATATTTATCATAATGATTTATGACTAATTTATTACAGAAAAGGAATGAATATCCGCTTCTAACAAGCTTATATACAGATATCAAGTTCCTTATGACTTCAGGTACATAAAGACACTCTTTAAGTATAAGGACTCTACCACTAGATAATGATAGTCGACAAGTCCCGACGGCTACTGCTACAACACTTGCATCAGATCCCATCTGGATGACTATCTCCCCTTCTTCAAGACTTCTAGTTTCCTGAAACAAATGCAACAAATTGCATACATGAACAGAAGCACCAGAGTCCACAACCCAACATCCTTCTCGTCCGGTGAGAAAGCTAGTTTCAATGATGAAAGTAGATTTCATACTTGCTGGGGCTTTACCTTTGTCTGACGAATTCCGGGCAATTACGCCTCCAGTGCTCCGGCTTTTTGCAGTGGTGACAGACGTCGGTTTTCTTCGACACCATTAGAGTGGATGCATTGGAAGAAGAGCCAACACCTTGTCCCTTCTTCTTTCTCTTCTGGGCTGGGCCCTTTCGAGAACCTTGCTTCCGATCACGCTTCCCTCTGACCTGTGCAAACATTGCACTGCCAGCAGGACCATCCTTCTTCATTACATCTTCCGCAGATTTTAATGCGGCAAGAAGACCAGCGCTTGTCAATTCCATCTTGTTCATGTGGAATGACACTACAAAGTTAGTGAAAGACTTGGGCAACGACAGCAGAATGAAGTCAGCTTGCATGTCTGCATTCATGGTTCCCCAAGAGTCTCCAGCTCCGACAAGTGCCCAAACATTTTGAGTACATGTTCACGGACCGAAGTCCCTTCCTGCATCTTGCAGCGAATGAGTTCTTTCATAAAATTGTACCGTTGGGTGCGGTTAATGTCACCAAACATATCTTTCAAATTCTGCATTATCTCCTGACAAGTGCTCATCTCCACATGTTGCTTCTGCAGAACATTAGAGAGAACCCAGGATATAGCATCTAGCCAAGACATGATCTTCATCATACTTGTCATTGTATGCTTTTTCTTCCTTGGATTTAGAGTTCTCATGCTTGTCCTCGGAGAGCCATAGCTTATGCGCTCTGCGGAGAGAAGAAGCTCCAAATTACGGATCCAATCCGAGTAATTTGGGTCGGTCAATTGGTTGACCTCAAGAAGCCTACTAAGTAGGTTCAAGGACTTCATTTTCTGAAATTAAGAATGCACTATATTAGAATATATAAAAACATATTCAAATTTATGATATTTGATTAAGGTATTTTAAATCAAATTATCCTTGCATTGTCGACTTTGAAAGTTCATTCCCTTAATCACTTTCAAAGTAGGAGATATACTTACCGCTATATCTCTAGCAAGAATTGGGATCTCCTCTTTATCTTTGTCACATCCCAATAATATGAGAATCTCGACTCCAATAAAGAGAAGCAGGAACACATTCCACCTTGCAAGTCCAACTTGCATTTTCCAATTCGGTCTTCAACACCCAGGCCCACCACCCCTAAGGCGATGTTGACCTGTTGTTAATTGAACCAACCGTCAACAGGAATAGTACTCGTTATGCGCAATCCAATATCGCCCCAATAATATGAGGATCCAATATTGGGGTCACTACGCATACGGCATTACTCTTTCGAGAAGCAAAGAGCCTGATCAAGATGCGCTTGCATACAGGAACTGTCATTTTGGACAGGCGTCTCCTACATGCAATCCCTGGCGACGGAACCCTTCGCCTTGACGGGAGACCATGGATGTCACTTATGTGATCATCCATCTCATATTCAAATTTTAATTAATTATCATGAATCTCATTCATATAATTAATTCTTCCAAGGGAAATAATAACTCTATTCATAATAGAGTGTCTCAATTGGACATAATCAATTTAATCACATAAAATTAATTATCAATCCAATTCAATCAACAAACTTGATTATTTTACTTGAATATATATGGTAATATCTCAAAATACGTCTTAATTTGAATTTTAATAATTAAAAAATACACCTTGATTTTCTCCGACATTATACAGTCCCTACCCGTTGTCATGGCCAGTACCGACGAGAGTGGGACGGACCACATACGTTGCAACCCGCAATCCCAATGCTCTCCGACTAGTTACCATATCCACCTCGGGAAAGCATAATGCCAGATATATCAATTTGTACTTGAGATGATCACGGTTTTTCAACCGAAATTTTACCATATAGTAACAATCAAAACATTATTGATTATAAGGAAATTTGCTACCCAAATTCCCAATCCTATTCAATCATCAAGTTTGATGATTGTGTTTCCAAATAAGATTTAGATCAAATCTAATCAATTAATTGGTTGAGGCCAAGTCAATTAGGTAAACAATCAACTTTCAATATTTCACAAATATTTTTCATGATTACTTCACGAAATTAACAATTAATTTCACTAATTGACAATCACATGGTTCTTGATTAGGACTGCAATTTCAGTAGTGACCCCTACTCACTAAAATTAACATATCTCAATCAATTTAAATCCAAATTAGACAAACTCAATTTTCAAAGATTGCTAACTTGATTCAGGACAGAATCCAAGTGATGTTTCATGCATTTCGAGGCGTATCAAAAGAGTAATTAACTCTGTAATCATGTAAAGATCTGCAGTTCCTGCAACAGTGCATATGTGTTCATTAAAACAACCATATATCAAGCATACGAAATCCGATTTACGCAAACTCAGATCCTGTGGTTTCCTTATTTAATGGGGAACAAAATTTAAGTAAATAATTCGTGTTTAAATATTTTAAACATGGCTGAAATTAATTACTAAACAGATCTGCGAAATCAAATGTGATAAAAACTTTCGCGACCTTAACGAACCCAAGTCGTCCACGGTTTGCAAATCATATTCAAAAACCGTCGACCTAAAGCTCTGATACCACTTAAAGGATATGGAATTTATCCTCTAGCACATCACGGAAGCGTGATCGTCGTATCGGATACGACGCAGAACGGCTAGTCGTACTAGTTCTTCTGTGCAACGAAATTTCAAAAATTTTCATGCGATGAAATCACATGATGCAAGAACGATTCTTGGATCGTTTCATTTATAACCACAACAAGTATAGAAGAATACCTCTTGAAGCATGGTTGATCAAGTCTCTAAAGAAAGAGACCTCCTGTCTCAAGTCCGATCGTCGGAGAGACCGCTTGCGAGCGCGGGGATGAACCGCGTATTCCTCGGAATCCAAGAAGATGATCCAAGCACGATTGCTCCTGATCTTGTCATATGAGATCGAACGTCTCCTTCGTGATCGTAGCACTCCAAGAAGACGGAGAATCGAAGAACGTCGAGGCGGTGGTGCGGTGGCGAGAGCATCGACAAGAACTTCTCCTCGAGGATTTGATGGTCGGCCACCAAATAGAGGGAGAGAGGGTTGTCGTGTATGAAGAAAGAGAAAGAGAGAGCTTCAATATTGTATGTACAAGAGAGCATGGTATGCCTCTCTATTTATTGGGTTTTGGGATCCGTGGATCTCAATCCATGGGACATATAAAATAAATGGATGAGATTGATTTATATCTAATCCAATGGTCAAGATTGTTGTTGGTAAAACCAACAAATTTAGGTTAAAATATATTTGACAAATTCAAATATAAATCAATCCTAAATTATACCAACAAATAAGGAGAGAATATATACACGGAGATTACATCTCCATGTATAACATGGTGGACGACCACCCATTCCAAATAGGACATGGGTGCCGCCCACCTCTTTCCTAATGGAGGGCAATCTCATTTTATTTCATGAGATTGCATATCTCCATGGAAATCTCTAATTATTTATTTCCGACAACTTTTGTTAGGTTTTATTCTTCAGAAATAATTCACAATTATATTTGAGAATATTGCAATCTTGCCATTGAAAAATTGGGAATCATATTCACAACCCAAAACAAATAATTTATATTGTCAATTAATTACACAATGTGTATCCAATACACATAATAATTAATCAACGTATACAAATTATAATTGGCTCTCTCTAATACATTATAAATCACATTTATAATATATTATGAATAATTGGATATTTCTATTCGCATTATTCTTATCCATAATAATTAAATCATATTTAATTATATTGGATAATTTCTTCACACATCAAAATGATTAAATCACATTTAATCATTAGTTCTTCATTGCTTAGATCTTAAGGAATTATTCTCGAACCCTTCAAGAATAATGTGATCTCTCCTCAGATACTTGGAGATAAGGACAGGGCGATTGTATTGTTCCACGTATAGTGACTTGGATGTTGAGATCATATCTCAAATCCAGATCCCATGGACCTCCCACTGATGCTTGATCAAATCAAGACCGTAGACCTAATCTTCTCATTGTATCTGAATCTCATTCAGATCAATGTCCAGTTCATGGACTAAGATTAGGTTACTTCTCTAATTCGAGGAGTCACTAAAATCTGAACCTGTTTCATCACTCCCTCGAAATGGAAGCGTTATGGTTATACAATCGTTTATGATCACATTACCCTCAAGTATTCCCAATACCTGTACATCCTACATACTGGAAGACCTATGATCGTTATGAAGATAAAGATCACTTTTACATTGTCATCTTCAAGGTTTGATCATTAAGTTTCTCAATCTTGGTTACTGGGATTTGGTATATATCATTTGCTTTCCCAAAGCATATATCTTACCTTCAAATTCATGTCATGCTTCCAAAGCACGACGACCATGTATGGAATTTGATCAGTCCCAACACCTCATGAGTGAGCTCATGTCTCCCGGTTCACAAGTGAACCTGTATGATCCCTTTGGGAGTTCGTACTACTCATATGTCCTTACATGCACACCAGCTCGCCGGTGTATAGACCTTGGTTAGGTCAACAACCTATTGGTCTGCCAAATGTACACACTTAGACATATAACAACACATCTGTCTCCGGTCAGAGGATGCATGCCAATGCTGTGACAGTATTCAACATAGGTCTTTGGTTATCTCAATCTCGTTAAGTCAACCCATTGACTCAATTAACCTGACACCTCCGAATCACTATTCCCATGCAGAGGACCTGCATCAAGAGGTCAGTCAGATATCAGCCATCTGGGAGAGGATTGCCATCTCCTACTCAGGCTGGAGATCATCACTTAACAATCATTTGACGATGCTTGATGAGTCCTCTATCTAACTCCATAGATATTCCTCCAAGCATCAGCCTCTATGATTCATCTAATGAATCTACAACTGTATGATCATCAAGTTGGCCACGGTACATAACCCTTATTGTACAGAGGGACCCTATAGTTCATTCATTCATTTAATCTCGGAAAGGGAGTGAAAAATAATCAATAACTTTCATTGATAATTTATTCATTACAATAACATTTATTGTAGAAATGGTTCGCCCGGGGATCACATTGCTAACAATCTCCTACTAGCCCTCAGAACCATTCAGGTACAATCCTTAAACTCATACTCATTACGTGCTGGTCAAAAACCTTCTGTGTCAATGGTTTGGTAAAAGGATCAGCAACGTTGTCGGCAAAGGACACCTTAGTGATGATGATGTCACCATGCTTTTGTATCTCCTGAATGATGTGGTATTTATTTCCACATGCTTGCTCTTCTTATGCCACCTAGTTCCTTTCCCTGGGCAATGGCTCCTGTGTTATCGTAGAGTAACGGGATGGGAGTATCGGAGGAAACTACGCCAAGCTCCTAGACGAACTTGCGCAACCACACCGCCTCCTTTGCAGCATCCGATACGGCAATGTATTCAACTTCTGTTGTTGAATCTACAGTAGTTCCTGTTTCTTGCTTCTCCAGCTCACACGACCACCATTCAACAAGAACACAAACCCTGATGTCGACTTTCGATCATCTACATCCGATTGGAAGTCAGAATCTGTATATCCCAATACTTGGAGATCACCATCTCCATAGACCAAGATGTAATCTTGCGTCCGTCTTAGATATTTGAATATGTTTTTTACTGCATTCCAGTGTTGCTCTCCATAGCAGGATTGGTAAGGACTTACCACTCCCACTGCATGGTAGATATCTAGCCTAGTACACATCTTGGCATACATTAAGCTTCCTACGGCTAATGCATAAGGACATCCAGCCATGGCCTTCTTTTCCTCAACAGTTTGAGGAGCCATTCCTTTAGACAGGTGGATACAATGTCTTAAGGGTAGGAATCCTTTCTTAGAACTATCCATACGGAATCGTTCAAGAATCTTCTTAATGTATCCATGTTGTGACAATCCCAAAATCCTCTTTTCTCGATTTCTGAACAACTTCAGGCCTAAGATGTAAGAGGCTTCGCCAAGATCTTTCATCTCGAAGGTATAGGACTGCCAAATCTTTACACTGGTCATCATCCCTGTATCATTTCCAATGATAAGGATGTCATCTACGTAAAGCACGATGAACACAATGGCGCTCCCACTAGTCTTCTTGTATACACAGGTTCATCAGGATTTTGCACAAAATCATAACTTTTTATGGTTTCGTCAAATCTGATGTTCCGGCTACGAGAAGCTTGCTTGAGCACATAGATGGATTTCTTCAGCTTGCATACTTTACCATCCTCAGTCATGAATCCCTGGGGCTGCTCCATGTAGATATCCTCCTCGAGGTATCCATTGAGGAAAGCCGTCTTGACGTCCATCTGCCAGATGTCGTAGTCAAGATATGCATCTATAGCTAGCAGTGTCCTGATGGATTAAAGCATAGCCACAGGAGAGAATGTCTCATCGTAATCGATGCCTTCTCTCTGTGTGTAGCCCTTGGCCACTAACCGTGCCTTGAAAGTCTCTACTTTCCCATTAGGTCCCCTCTTTCTCTTGAAGATCCATTTACACCCAACAAGTTTTACCCCTTTAGGTGGATCCTCTAGGGTCCATACACCATTCTTATGCATGGAGTCAATCTCTAACTTCATTGCTAGCATCCATCTATCCATGTCTTGATCCGCGAGTGTTTCATCAAATGAAGTAGGATCAATGTCAGTCTCACTTGACACATGGAATCCATACCTTTCAGGTGGTGCAACCATCCTCGAACTCCTTCGAAGAGGTATGGGTGTTTCATCTTTATTTATCTCTTCAGTTTCTGGTCTAGGAAGCTCAGAATCCTCAGGGGATTCAATGAGTTCCTCTACTTCATTATTGTCTTGACTTTTAAGGAAATCATTCTCCAGAAACTTCACATCTCTATAAACAAAAACCTTTTGGGTGGCAGGGTCATAAAGCTGGTATCCAATACCATCTTTAACATACCCAATGAAGTAACACTCACGAGAGCGAGATTCTAGCTTACTTGCGTACACGTTCTTGGCATGGACCAAGCAACCCCAAACCCTCAAGTGATTAACACTAGGTTTGGTTCCATACCAGAGCTCATGAGGAGTCTTAGGCACGGATTTGCTAGGAATCTTATTCAGGATGTAAATTGCAGTCTCTACTGCATATCCCCAGAAACTAAGAGGTAAATGTGCTTTTCTCATCATTGAACGGACCATGTCCATGATGGTCCTGTTGCGTCTTTCAGCAACAAAATTAAGTTGGGGAGTTCCAGGAGGAGTGAGATTGGATACAATTCCATTCTCCTTAAGGTATTCCTTGAATTCATCCGAGAGGTACTCGCCACCTCGATCAGATCAAATCCTCTTAATCTTCCTATCGGTTTGGTTCTCAACCAAAGCCTTGAATACTTTGACTTTTTCAAAGGTTTCAGACTTATGACGTAATAGGAAGACAAACTCGTATCGCGAAGGGTCATCAATAAACGTCAAATAATATCGATATCCATTTCGAGTCGCGGTACTGAAGGGACCACATACATCGGTATGTATTAGGTCAATAATACCTTCGTATCTCGTAACCTTGTTACGGAAAGGCGTCTTGGTCATCTTAACCTGTATGCAATGTTTGCAAGTGGGCAAAGGTTAAACCTGTAGAAAATCTAGAGGTCCATCCTTTATCAATTTATTGATCCTATCAATAGATAAATGACCAAGCCTTTGATGCCAAATCTCATTTGAGATGTTTTTATCCTCTCTGGATCTTTTAGGGTTTTTATTAGTGGTTGTAACATTCATGATACATTTATCAATGCACAACTCATAGAGTCCACCAGAAGTAAAAACACCATCCGCAATATATTTATCATAACGATTTATGACTAATTTATTACCGAAAAGGAATGAATATCCACTACTAACAAGCTTAGATACAGATATCAAGTTCCTTCTGACTTCGGGTACATAAAGACACTCTTTAAGTATAAGGACTCTACCACTAGATAATGATAGTCGACAAGTCTCGACGACTACTGCCGCAACACTTGCATCAGATCCCATCTGGATGACTATCTCCCCTTCTTCAAGACTTCTAGTTTCCTTAAACAAATGCAAAATATTGCATTCATGAACAGAAGCACCAGAGTCCACAACCCAACTTCCTTCTCGTCCGTTGAGAAAGCTAGTTTCAATGATGAAAGTAGATTTCATACTTGCTGGGGCTTTACCTATGTCTAACGACTTCAGGTATTCCGGGCAGTTACGCCTCCACTGCCCATTCTTTTTAGAGTGGTGACAGACGTCGGTTTTCTTCGACGCCATTAGAGTGGATGCATTGGAAGAAGAGCCAACACCTTCTTCTTTCTCTTCTGGGCCGGGCCCTTCCGAGAACCTTGCTTCCGACCGCGCTTCCCTCTAACCTGTGCAACCATTGCACTGCCAGCGGGACCATCCTTCTTCATTACATCTTCCGCAGATTTTAATGCGGCAAGAAGACCAACGCTCGTCAATTCCATCTCGTTCATGTGGAATGACACTACAAAGTTATTGAAAGTCTTGGGCAATGAAAACAGAATGAAGTCAGCTTGCATGTCTGCATCCATGGTTGCCCCAAGAGTTTCCAGCTTCGACAAGTACCAAAAAATTTTGAGTACATGTTCACGAACTGAAGTCCCTTCCTGCATCTTGCAGTGAATGAGTTCTTTCATAACATTGTACCGCTGGGTGCGATTAATGTCACCAAACATATCTTTCAGATTCTACATTATCTCCTAACAAGTGCTCATATCCACATGTTGCTTCTGCATAACATTGGAGAGAGAACCCAAGATATAGCATCTAGCCTAGACATGATCTTCATCATACTTGTCATTGTATTCTTTTTCTTCCTTGGATTTAGGGTTCTCATGCTTGTCCTCGGAGAGCACATAGCTTATGCGCTCTGCGGAGAGAACAAGCTCCAAATTACGGATCCAATCCGAGTAATTTGGGTCGGTCAATTGGTTGACCTCAAGAAGTCTACTAAGTGGGTTCTAGGACTTCATTTTTTGAAATTAAGAATGCACTATATTAGAATATATAAACATATATTCAAATTTATGATATTTGATTAAGGTATTTTAAATCAAATTATCCTTGCATTGTCGACTTTGAATGTTCATTCCCTTAATCACTTTCAAAGTAGGAGATATACTTATCGCTATATCTCTAGCAAGAATTGGGATCTCCTCTTTATCTTTGTCACATCCCAATAATATGAGAATATGCGACTCCAATAAAGAGAAGCGGGAACACATTCCACCTTGCAAGTCCAACTTGTATTTCCCAATTCGATCTTCAACACCCGGGTCCACAACCCCTATGGCGATGTTGACCCGTTGTTAATTGAACCAACCGTCAACAGGAATAGTACTCGTTATGCGCAATCCAATATCGCCCCAATAATATGAGGATCCGATATTGGGGTCACTACGCATACGGCCTTACTCTTTCGAGAAGCAAAGAGCCCGATCAAGATGCGCTTGCATACAGGAGTTGTCACTTCAGACAGGCGTCTCCTACATGCAATCCCTGGCGACGGAACCCTTCGCCATGACGAGAGATCATGGATGTCACTTATGTGATCCTCCATCTCATATTCAAATTTTAATTAATTATCATGAATCACATTCATATAATTAATTCTTCCCAGGGAAATAACAACTCTATTCATAATAGAGTGTCTCAATTGGACATAATCAATTTAATCATATTAAATTTATTATCAATCCAATTCAATCAACAAACTTGATTATTTTACTTGAATATATATGGTAATATCTCAAAATACATCTTAATTCAAATTTTAATAATTAGATAATACACCTTGATTTTCTCCGGCATTATACAGTCCCTACCCGCTGTCATGGCCAGTACCGACGAGAGTGGGACGTACCACATACGTTGCAACCCGCAACCCTAATGCTTTCCGACTAGTCACCATATCCACCTCAGGAAAGCATAATGCCAGATATATCAATTTGTACTTGAGATGATCATCGGTTCTTCAACCGAAATTTTACCATATAGTAATAATCAAAACATTTTCGAGTATAAGGAAATTTGCTACACAAATTTCCAATCCTATTCAAGCATCAAGTTTGATGATTGTGTTTCCAATTAAGATTTCGATCAAATCTAATCAGTTAATTGGTTAAGGCCAAGTCAATTAGGTAAATAATAATCTTCCAATATTTCACAAATATTTTTCATTATTATTTCACTAAATTAACAATTAATTTTACTAATTGACAATCAAATGGTTCTTGATTAGGACTGCAATTTTAGTAGGGACCCCTGCTCACTAAAATTAACATATCTCAATCAATTTAAATCCAAATTAGACAAACTCAATTTTTGAAGATTGCTAACTTGATTTAGAACAGAACTCAAGTGATGTTTCATGCAGTTCAAGGCGTATCAAAAGAGTAATTAACTCTTTAATCATGTTAAGATCTGCAGTTCCCGCAACAGTGCATACATGTTCATCAACCATATATCGAGCATACGAAATCCGATGTACGCAAACTCAGATCCTATGGTTTCCTTATTTAATGGGGAACAAAATTCAAGTAAATAATTCGTGCTTAAACATTTTAAATATGGCCGAAATTATTTACTAAACAGATCTGCGAAATCAAATGCGATAAAAACTTTCGCGACCTTAATGAACCCAAGTCGTCCTCGGTTTGCGAATCATATTCGAAAACCGTCGACCTAAAGCTCTGATACCACTTGAAGGGTATGGAATTTATCCTCAAGCGCATCACGAAAGCGTGATCGTCGTATCGGATACGACGCAGAACAGCTAGTCGTACTAGTCGTTCTGTGCAGCAGAATTTAAAAAATTTTCATGCGATGAAATCACATGATCCAAGAACGATTCTCATATCGTTTCATCTATAACCACCATAAGTATAGAAGAATACCTCTTGAAGCATGGTTGATCAAGTCTCTAAAGAAAGAGACCTCCTGTCTCAAGTCCGATCGTCGGAGAGACCGCTTGCGAGCGTGGGGATGAACCGCGTATTCCTCGCAATCCAAGAAGATGATCCAAGCACGATTGCTCCTGATCTCATCGTACGAGATCGAACGTCTCCTTCGTGAGCGTAGCACTCCAAGAAGATGGAGAACCGAAGAACGTCGAGGCAGCGGCACGGTGGAGAGAGCGTCGACAAGAACTTCTCCTCTAGGATTTGATGGTCGGTCACCAAATAGAAGGAGAGAGGGCTGTCGTGTATGAAGAAAGAGAAAGAGAGATAGCTTCAATATTGCATGTACAAGAGAGCATGGTATGCCTCTCTATTTGTAAAGTTTTGGAATCCATGGATCTCAATCCATGGGACATAAAATCAATGAATGAGATTGATTTATGTCTAATCCAATGGTCAAGATTGTTGTTGGTAAAACCAACAAATTTAAGTTCAAATATATTTGACAAAATCAAATATAAAACAATCCTAAATTATACCAACAAATAAGGAGAGAATATATACATGGAGATTACATCTCCATGTATAACATGGTGGACGACCACCCATTCCAAATAGGACATGGGTGCCGCCCACCTCTTTCCTAATAGAGGGCTATCTCATTTTATTTCATGAGATTGCATATCTCCATGAAAATCTCTCATTATTTATTTCCAACAACTTTTGTTGGGATTTATTCTTCAAAAATAATTCACAATTATATTTGATAATATTGCAATCTTGCCATTGAAAAATTGTGAATCATATTAACAACCCAAAACAACATATAATTTACATTGTCAATTAATTACACAATGTGTATACAATACACATAATAATTAATCAACAAATATAAATTATAATTGTCTCTCTCTAATACATTATAAATCACATTTATAATATATTATGAATAATTGGATATTTCTATCCACATTATTCTTATCCATAATAATTAAATCATATTTATGTATATTGGATAATTTCTTCACACATCAAAATGATTAAATCACATTTAATCATTAGTTCTTCATTGCTTAGATCTTATGGAATTATTCTCGAACCCTTCAAGAATAATGCGATCTCTCCTCATATACTTGGAGATAAGGATAGGGCGATTGTATTGTTCCACGTATAGTGAGTTGGATGTTGACATCATATCTCAAATCCAGATCCCATGGACCTCCCACTGATGCTTGATCAAATCAAGACCGTAGACCTAATCTTCTCATTGTATCTGAATCTCACTCAGATCAATGTCCAGTTCATGGACTTAGATTAGGTTACTTCTCTAATGAGAGGAGTCACTAAAATCCAAACCTGTTTCATCACTCCCTTGGAATGGAAGCGTCATGGTTATACGATCGTTTATGATCACATTACCCTCAGGTATTCCCAATACCTGTACATCCTACATACTGGAAGACCTATGATCATTTTGAAGATAAAGATCACTTTTACACTGTCATCTTCAGGGTTTGATCATTAAGTTTCTCAATCTTGGTTACTGGGATTTGGTATAGATCATATGCTTTCCCAAAGCATATATCTTACCTTCAAATTCATGACATGCTTCGAAAGCACGATGACCTTGCATGGAATTTGATCAGTCCCAACACCTCATGAGTGAGCTCATGTATCCCGGTTCACAAGTGAACCTATATGATCCCTTTGAGAAATCGTATTACTCATATGTCCTTACATGCACACCAGCTTGCCGGTGTATAGACCTTGGTTAGGTCATCAACCTGTCGGTCTGCCAAATGTACACACTTAGACATATATCAACACATCTGTCTCCGGTCAGAGGATGCATGCCTATGCTGTGACAGTATTCAACATAGGTCTTTGGTTATCTCGATCTCGTTAAGTCAACCCATTGACTCAACTAACCTGACACCTCCGAATCACTATTCCCATGCAGAGGACCTGCATCAAGAGGTCAGTGATGAATCTGTGATTCGTCATCTTTATTTATTTATTTTAGCTTAAAATCCCTTATAAAACACCTGCATATAACGCTAACTCCATATTCTTACTAACTTGCATTTGTGTGTAAATATTGTACATTTCTTACTAATTTTAACCTAAAATAAATAAAGAAAGAAAGAAAGGAAAAATAAAGAAAAGAAATAAAAAAAGAAAATAAAAAAAGGAAAACTGCATACAGGTTGACCCGAACCCCGAGAGAAGGTCAAGACTTGACCTGATCGACGAGGAATAAAGTAGGGGGAGATAGGGTCCTCAACCAGAAAATCCAAAAAAATGTGTTTCTCACTTATTTTGTGTATATCTGTATAAGACTGACACTAATTTATTTGTACCTTAATTGAACCCAAATCAAATAACATTCAAAACCAAAGTTGTAAATTAAAATGCGTCCTAATTAATAAAAATGATTGTCACAATTAAATCATGTATAGAATAAAAGTAGCCACACTTGGAAAAAACCACTAAGCACTAATTGAAAGATCAATTCCGGCTCCATATGATATCAAATTGAACCAATATCATTTCCATTGAATTCTAAGTTAAATTATCTTCAAAATGGCTGTGATTTCATAATTTTTGGAGTTACAGTTGAAAAGTCGGTTTTTGGGGTGGTTTGTGCAATTTTTCCTTGTATTTTGTGCATATTGTATTTGTATATATATTTAAATATTTTTACTAATTATTTAAAATAAAAATAAAAATAAAAAAATACTAATAACATTCTTAAAACAAAAAAGGCTAATTTCCTCATTTAACCCTTGTATATAATACCATATATGTGTATAGTATATGTATATAGTTTCTATTTTTAACCAACCATCATAAAAAAATTAAAAAAAATAATATTTTTAAATTCCAATAAATAAAGTGACGAAAATTCAAAAAATTTAATTAATACTTTTATTTCTCTTCTATTTTATCTCATCTCTCACTTTATCTCATCCACCGAAAAATTCAAAAATACATTTCAATTTTCATCTCTCTTATCCTCTTATCCAAAAATTCAAAAATTCAAGTGTCATCTCTTTTCTATTTATATGGCTCCATCTCCCTCATTCCAACTTGATCAATCTTTAGTGAGAGGAGCCCGATCTCAGAGAGAAATTTCGTCGAGGAAGTTGCCTAGCCTCCAAGTCGTTCGGTGACAGCGAGTCGGCATTGTCGAGGCGATCACGGTCCATTTTCCGCTCCTAAAGTGAGATCCACAATTTTTTCTCCAATTTTATCTAGGTTAATCGTTGTTTACTTCGTCGCATTTTTTTTCATCATAATTTATTTTTCTAGATCATTAAACAAATCCATCACGTTTTTGATCCGCCACCGACTCGATTTTTCATCTCATCTTCTCGATCTCTACGCGTTCTATTTCTATCTCCCACGATCTATCAACTCTGACCACGCATGGTGGTCAGAGAGTCGGATCCGACTCTTCATTTTTCTACGGATCCCCATTCATTTTCCAAGTTGTAAATAAATAAAAAATTTTTGTTTCTTGTCATCCTCTAACATTTGTTTTGCAGGGGAACATTAAAAAGACTAAAAAAATTATAAAAAGATAAAAATAAAAAAATTAAATTATCCTTTCTATTTCTGTTTCCGAATTTGTAAAAAAATCTTTTATTCATTTTCGGTTTACATCAGAAAAAAATAAAGTAAAATAAATAAAAAATCTCTCCAAGCAGTGGGGTCGCCACCCCCGCCGCCACCCATCCGATGTTGCGCACCTCCGCTCCATCCGCGCGCAGCTCCGTCATCGACCGCCCGTGGCGCGACCTCCGCCGTACACCCAACGCCAGCCAACAGCGAGCGGCGTCGCACGGCCTCTATAGCCAAAGCCTCCGCGCGACCGTCCCACTACACGCGGCGAACTGTCGTGCGCCGCCGCGCCTCGTCGGCGTCCGCACGACCTCCCAGCCAGCGGCGCAGCCGCACCCCTCCGATGCGCTTTATGCCCCTACGCAGCCCGCTCCCACCTTACGTTGCCCCGAACCCCCTTCACCGCGTGCTTGAGATCCGCCAGAAGCTCCGCGGGCGCGCCACAGCAGGCAGCCAATGCCGCGCGTCTGTGCGCCGCCGCCAACGTCGATCCTGCAGCCGCCGTTGTGAGTGGCTCCTTCGACGCCGCACCGCCCAGCCCACCATTCCTCGTCCCGCGTGAAGAAGAAGAGATGAAAGCGGCAGCCCATGTTTCCTCTCCCTTGAGAATAAACGAAGAAGCCCTAACTCGGATTTAAAAATTGTTTTGGGCAAATTGCATTTAAGACTCCAGACGTTCTCAAATTGCCAAGAAGCCCCCCTGTCTGCCTCAGTCACATGTCGAGCACATGACTCAGTTGTAAAATTGTGTATTCTCTCTTGTATTTATTTTTATTATTTATTAACAGTGCAAAAACATTGAATCTTTGCAAACTAGTCCCTAAACTTCAGAACAATAATTTGCTTTGTGTTTTCATTGAAATAAATGTTATTCATGATTCAAAAATTTGCAAAAATTGTGCTATGTTCCTGATATGCTATGCTCCTTAGTATAAATTTTTCATTGCATTTTGCCTTCATTTATTGTTATTAAAAAAATAAAAAACATGTCATTTTTCCTTATTTGAAGTTCCAAGACTCATAAAAATTCAAATATTGTTCCAAAAATTCCAAAAAAATAGAGTAGTTGTATTTCATTGTCTTTTAATTTCTAACCAATTTTCACGCATTAGTTATTTATAAAATCCAAAAAAATGTGAAAAACAAAAATCTTCCTAAAAATCATAAAAAATTCTACAAAAATCCAAAAATTGTGATTTCGGTTCCTGTTTGTAGATATTTGCTTGTAGTTTGTCTTAAAGGTAATTGCCAGGAGTTTTGGTTAAAAGATTTTTAAGTTGCAAATCACTCCAGGTTGTGCACATTTTCTTATTTTCTCATTGTTTGATTTTTAGAAAAAAATAAAAAACATCTGAAAATTCCACAAAAATTCTCAAAAACATTTTAAAACTTTTAAAACCCAAAATATATTTTTCTGAATTTTTCTGAACATTCTCTGAGCAAATCAAAAAATTACAAAAGAGTTGGTGTGCATATTTTTGATCTTATTTATATTGCTTCGTGTTATCTTTGAAAATAAAAAAAATAGCAAAATCAAAATCACTAAAAATTTGAAAATCAAAAAATACAAAAAGATAGAAATAAAAAATAAAAAGATTTCAAAAAAAATCACAAAAACCAAGGATAGTTGTCCTTTTATATTCTTGTTTTCTCTTGATTGATTTTCGATTTAATTGAATAACCCTCGGGATTTGTAGCCTCCCTGAGTTCGACCATGTCCGCTATACAGGTTAATAAGTAGCAAAATAGAAAAAAATATTTTTTGTTGGTACGAGATTTTGGGGAAAAGCAACGACACAATCAATTTATTTATCAATAATAATTTCCGTCCTCGAATTTTACGCACAACAAAATGCGGTCGTTGCCGGGGAGGCACGGCGAGGGTAGTTAGGTTTCTCTTTTGACCTGCTATTCTTGGTTGTAAATATCTGTTTGCCACATTATTCCATTGTTCATATCCACTGCATTCATTTCATTATTTTCTCATATTTGAAAATTGTGTTTCTTATACATTCTCTTTTCTTTTTCTTTGCGAGGGCCCACGGAGCGAAGGGAGGCGATCCTAGGAGAGCCGAAGCACCCAAGCGACGTGGAGGCAGCTTGATTCTTCACCAAGCTGCAGGATAGCGTGAGAAGAGGAAGAAGAATTGAAAGAGGCGAAAAAAAGGAAAAAAAGAGAGAGAGTTTTTCTTTTCTAGCATTTGAACTTTTGTAAACGGACATTTATTTATTGCGGGGTCTGTTTCACCAAGTGTCGGTGCACTTGGGGGACCTCACCGATTTTGTTTTCATCGCCTTTATTTTTCTTTATTTTTCACGGATTTCGAGAGCCACCTATTGATTGCTTTAATTAATTTGCTTGAGCCAGGTAATTAATTAGGTCCAAACACCCTAAACAAGAATTTATGTACCTATAGAGTAGAGCGTAATTTGGACTTAGTCAAATTAACTTGTTCTTGCTCGTTAATAGAAGTTATCACCTAGACGGTTCACTTGCATCATATAGGATAGTTTATTTTTCTGTATTTAAATCTGCGCGGATCACTTGCATGTAGAGTGCTGGCGACAAGGTACGCATCTCTAAACCCTGCATGCATCATCGTTTTTAATCGCGCATTGGCATTTCCGATCTCCTTCCTTGTTTCACTCACATAAGTTAAAAAGGAAATTGGACACTCGGTAGGCGATTCTTTGAAAATATTTTTAACCCAAGTGACAACTGCCTAAAATTTGGGACTGTTAAAGAAATCTCGACCCTAAAAAATACAAGGGAAAAATCATTGTTTTAGGGAGAGTAACCCCCTCATTGTATTCGTTTTAACTTGCTCGCGTACACACTAAGGTTAGTGCCCAAATCCCGTAATTCAACTTAAGTGTTTGTACAACTTTGTGATTATCACCTAACTCTAAAACAGATAAGATTAAGAGACCGAACCTTCACGGTCTTCACATTGCGTTGAGTTGGTGAATTGGGGGTTTGTATTGTGTTTGATTGCTTGTGGGCATACCAGATCCTTCTGTGCATTTGTGCCTTTTTCTCCATATCTTTTGGCTTTACCCTCGTGCTCTCCCATCTTTTATTTCGAAGATGGCCGACTGGAGTTATTTTAATCCGATCTTCGCAGATACCTCGTACTCTCCAGACGATCCACCTTCCCTTTTCCACGAGGATCTTTCCTCCAGATGTTTGTGTATATCCGCCTAATCCATTATTTTAGGAGACGGAGGACTTTGATTTTCACCCACCCTTATTCAACCCACCCGATCATGGGAGTTTGGAGTCACCTTTCATGATTTCCACACTTAAGACATTGAATCAAATGTTGGAGCATATGAATTCGAGGATTTCCAATCTATTTAACATTAATGAGAGCCATAACACTGCTCCACTATTTGAGGATATTAATTCATTTGAGGATAATCATGAGAGCTTGAAATCACCCGAAATACAAAAAAATGAAGAAATTTCAAAAATCCAAAAAGAATTCGGGAAACACGTTGTTGATTCATTTTGTGAGGAGAGGACCCAAATGACCGATCATTTACCCACACAGCCATGTCCCAACCTTGACCCCGAGGATGCCACTGTACAGACTGCTCTTGGCAATCCTCGTGTAAATGATGATTCCGACCTCCTCCCTTGTATGGATGAGGTCCAAAAATTCAAAAAAAAATGTTGACTAAACCCGAAGTGGTGGCCACCCTTCATGAGATCATTAAAGCCCTACTTCAACAGGCCATGACAGATTTATCTACTCCTCAACACAAGAAAAGAAAGCGAAGGAGAAGATCTGAGTGTCACATCTTGACCATGGCCACTGCCTACGCCATCTCTCATCGTCCGTATTTTAAGAAAGGAAACACGACCACACCTCTTGTGAGTTGCTCCATATCTGACTATTCTTGTGATAACGTTCTCCTTGACGGCGGTTTATCAATCAATATAATACTCTTTTCTATGGTACAGTCTCTTCATCTTGGGCCTCTCAAGAAAACCAGGATGATAGTTCAATTCGCTGATGGATCTATCAAGAGGCCGAAGGGTATTCTAGAAAATGTCGGCATTCTTTTATTCATGCATGATTTTTACTTCGGATTTTGTTGTAATGCCCATGGAGACCTCCACCCCTGTGGAGCACCCTCCAATCATCCTGGGACGGCCTTTCCTCGCCTCTGCGGGAGCCGTTATTGATTATGGTTCAGGAGAGGATTCATTTCCGTTCTGATGTGGGGAGCGATGTGTTAATCTCTACACCCACTATCGTCCAGAGACCCGCATCCCATGAGAGCCCGCCCGTGTTAGCCAACCCCAAGGAATTTGATCATGATGATACTACCAAAGATTTTTGCTATATGATGGATGATACTGAGACCCGAGAATTCCTCTTCAAGGAGGAGGACCGGAAAGCATAGACCTTGGAGTTCCCTCTTCTGGTACGTGGCGATGCATTGATGACATCCGCGGAATTTACACGATAGACACCCTAGAGCGGAAGGCAGACCCTAAGACTAGATAGGAAGGACATGATTCGACTACTTTCATGATGAGTCCGTTCCTATTCACCTTGATTCAGATGAGACCGATTAGGCCAAATTTGATTTGATTGCTTTTATAAAGGAATTTGGGCCTTTTGATAAAGATGATGATCCAGTAGAGGCTCCAAGTGAAATTGATCCTACTTTTTCTGATAATGATTACGAGCCATTTTACTTTGATGTTGCAAGACTTCCCAGGCAGGACATGACCACACTACTTCCAATAACTGGTTTAGCCTGCACAATCTGAAACCGTTGAGGATATAATTTTGGTCGATCCTACTCAATTTATGTCTAATGATGATCCCAATATCGACCTACATCTTGTCAAATCCATACCTCAGCGGTCCCGCAAGAAGGTTCGTTTTCGACCTTCTTAACCTTTGTAAATCCACTCCTCTTGTATATCCTTTCATTTCACTCTGTCTTCTCACGTTTTATCAGTCACCCCTATTCCCGTATGCGTGTGTATATATGCTATACTTAGGATGTGCTTTATTCTAAGTATAGGGGGTGAAGGATTTGTGTTGTTCATATTCATCCTATTTATCACCCCGTTGTTGTTGCCTATACTTAGGGATACTCTACCCTAAGTATAGGGTGGGAGTTGTTGGTTCATATCATGTCTTTGTGAGTCTGTACATTCTCTTCATCGGTTTTCCCCTTTGTATATTCTACTATACTTAGGATTACTTGATCCTAAGTATAGGGGGATCACCAACTTCTCGTCTTTTTATCTTTTCTTTGAGTCGTTGTAGCATAGGAGTCTTTACACCTCTCTTTGCCTAGCACGAGTTATGTCTTCCTTTGTCGCTCTCTGATCACTATGAGGACATAGTTCGAGCTAAGTATAGGGGGTGTCGTATATATTGTATATAATACTTTAGACATAACTCGTACTTTTAAATACATTTATTTGTGGGGTTATGTGTATATTTTGTAAAATCCACGTAAAAAAATAAAACAAACAAACAAACAAAAAAACAAAAAAACAAACAAAAAAACAAAAAAACAAAACAAAACAAAAAAATAAATAAATAAAACAAAACAAAAAAACAACAAAAATAAAAACAAAAAAAACACAAAAAAAAACAAAAACAAAAAAGAGGGAAGAGAGAGAGAAAAGAAAAAAAAAAAAAAAAAAAAAAAACAAAAAAAACACAAAAACAACAAAAAAATCTCTTGTATATACTTGTATATATTACTAACCCTTTCTCCTTAAAAAAACTACAAAACCAAAAATCATAAAAATTTGCATAAAAAACTTTCTTTCACATCTGCATTTTTCTCCAAAAATCCATAAAAAGTTCAAAATTAGAAAATTGTTTTAAAAAATGGTTCTTTTCACATTTGCATCATTCTTTAAAAAAACTCTCTGCATTGTTCATATTCTGCATTTGCATGTGCATTTTTCAGGATAGCATTGATATTTAAACTATGTCTAGAATAAAATTGAAGAATGGAGCTTAGTTGGACCTTAATCCACCTAATTCTCAGAGGAACTTCACCGAGAAATAGGATTTTAGAAGCTTCATGTCTTTGACTTAATTCTTTGAGTTCCACATGACAATGTGCAGCATTTGACTCTTAGTGGCTAACCTGATCTCTTCATCCTGGCTACAACTCTGGAATAGCGAATTAATTTGTACTCCCGCACTATGCACTTAGCTCAACTCAGACGGGATGTTGGAAGACTGTGTGAATTTCTTTTCTGGTAGCGTGGTAATCTAAAGACCGGAGTACGGGTTGAAATAAAGCTTCGGAAAAGGGATGGACGACTGGGCACAATTTTTTTCAAAGACCTCAAAACATGTACGGAAAAAAGATTCTATATCCGTAGGGGCACAACAAGATCCAAGCAGAACCACCAAAAAATCCAAATACAAAGAAGCTACTACCAAATAAATATATGACCAAAAAGGTCCAAGCTTCAAGAAAACCTGTAGATCTTGGTGGAGACTCGGCTACACTGGCCAGCTTCACAAGGAGAGGTGACTACACTGGCCATCCTCCAGTTCTTTTCTCATTCTTCTAACTTCTCCCCCAATTCGATTGTGAACACATCACGACAGACCTTAGAAGGAAATACCTGACTCCCCGAGGACGAGTTATTGGAGAGGAGATTTGCATGGTAATCCGGCATTCTAGATGGGAAGAGCTAAAAACTTTCACACACATGAGTCGATTGTTCCATATTCATAGGGTATGCTTTGGGAAGAGGATTGATCTAAAATGACTTCTGGGACAAAACTGTTACAATGATGTGTAGAACTTGAAGGCTGTTGGTTTTAAAATTCTAAGTCTCACAGAAGTTCCAACACACAAATAATCCAAAGGTCCGACAAAGCTCCAAACTACAATTTTATGAAGATAAGTTAAATACTCAATATTGTCCTACTTTCTTTATTTTCCCTTTCTTTTTCTTCTTCACTTATTCTTTCAAATAAATGTTTGCTAAGGGACTAACAAAGGTAAAGCATAGGGGGATGATGAATCTGTGATTCGTCATCTTTATTCATTTATTTTAGCTTAAAATCCCTTATAAAACACCTGCATATAACGCTAACTCCATATTCTACTAACTTGCATTTGTGTGTAAATATTGTACATTTCTTACTAATTTTAACCTAAAATAAATAAATAAAGAAAGAAAGGAAAAATAAAGAAAAGAAAAGAAAAAAAGAAAAGAAAAGGAAAAAAGGAAGACTGTATACAGGATGACCCGAACCCCGAGAGAAGGTCAAGACTTGACCTGATCGACCAGGAATAAAGTAGGGGGAGATAGGGTCCTCAACCAGAAAATCCAAAAAAATGTGTTTCTCACTTATTTTGTGTATATCTGTATAAGACTGACACTAATTTATTTGTACCTTAATTGAACCCAAATCAAATAACATTCAAAACCAAAGTTGTAAATCAAAATGCATCCTAATTGATAAAAATGATTGCACAATTAAATCATGTATAGAATAAAAGTAGCCACACTTGGAAAAAGCCAGTAAGCACCAATTGAAAGATCAATTTCGGCTCCATATGATATCAAATTGAACCAATATCACTTCCATTGAATTCTAAGTTAAATTATCTTCAAAATGGCTGTGATTTCATAATTTTTGGAGTTATGATTGAAAAGTCGGTTTTCTGGGGTGGTTTGTGCAATTTTCCCTTGTATTTTGTGCATATTGTATTTGTATATATATTTAAATATTTTTACTAATTATTTAAAACAAAAATAAAAATAAAAAAATAATAATAACATTCTTAAAACAAAAAAGGCTAATTTCCTCATTTAACCCTTGTATATAATACCATATATGTGTATAGTATATGTATATAGTTGCTATTTTTAACCAACCATCATAAAAAATTAAAAAAATAACATTTTTAAATTCCAATAAATAAAGTGACGAAAATTCAAAAAAATTAGTTAATAATTTTATCTCTCTTCTATTTTATCTCATCTCTCACTTTATCTCATCCACCAAAAAATTCAAAAATACATTTCAATTTTCATCTCTCTTATCTTCTTATCCAAAAATTCAAAAATTCAAGTGTCATCTCTTTTCTATTTATATGGCTCCATCTCCCTCATTCCAACTTGATCAATCTTTAGAGAGAGAAGCCCGATCTCCGAGAGAAATTTCGTCGAGGAAGTTGCCTAGCCTCCAAGCCGTCCGAAGACAGCGAGTCGGCATTGTCGAGGCGATCACGGTCCATTTTCCGCTCCTAAGGTGAGATCCACATTTTTTCTCGCATTTTATCTAGGTTAATCGTTGTTTACTTCGTCGCATTTTTTTCATCGTAATTTGTTTTTCTAGATCATTAAACAAATCCATCATGTTTTTGATCCGCCACCGACTCGATTTTTCATCTCATCTTCTCGATCTCTACACGTTCTATTTCTATCTCCCACGATCTATCAACTCCAACCACGTACGGTGGTCGGAGAGTCGGATCCGACTCTTCCATTTTTCTACGGATCCCCATTCATTTTCCAAGTTGTAAATAAATACAAAATTTTTGCTTCTTGTCATCCTCTAACATTTGTTTTGCAGGGGAACATTAAAAAGGCTAAAAAAATTATAAAAAGATAAAAATAAAAAAAGTTAAATTATCCTTTCTATTTCTATTTTCGGATTTGCAAAAAAAATCTTTTATTCATTTTCAGTTTACATCAGAAACAAAAAATTAAAATAAAAAAAATAAAAAAATCTCTCCAAGCAGTGGGGTCGCCACCCCCGCCACCACCCATCCGACGCTGCGCACCTCCGCTCCATCCGCGCGCAGCTTCGTCATCGACCGCCTGTGGCGCGACCTCCGCCGTACACCCAACGCCGGCCAGCAGCGAGCGGCGTCGCGCGGCCTCTATAGCCAAAGCCTCCGCGCGACCTTCCCACTATGCGCGGCCAACTGCCGTGCGCCGCCGCGCCTCGCCGGCGTCCGCGCGACCTCCCAGCCAGCGGCGCAGCCGCATCCCTCCGACGCACTCCGCTCCCCTACACGACCCGCTCCCACCTGACGCCACCCCGAACCCCCTTCACCGCGCGCTCGAGATCCGCCAGAAGCTCCACAGACGTGCCACAGCAGGCAGCCAACGCCGCGCGTCCGCGCACCGCCGCCAACCGTCGATCCTCCAGTCGTCGCTGTGAGCGGCTCCTTCGACGTCGCGCCACCCAGGCCGCCATTCCTTGTCCCGTGTGAAGAAGAAGAGAAGAAAGCGACGGCCCTGGTTTCCTCTCCCTTGAGAATAAATGACGAAGACCTAGCTCGGATTTAAAAATTGTTTTGGGCAAATTGCATTTAAGACTCCAGACGTTCTCAAATTTGCCAAGAAGCCCCTGTCTGCCTCAGTCACATGTCGAGCAAATGACTCAGTGGTAAAATTGCGTATTCTCTCTTGTATTTATTTTTATTATTTATTAACAGTGCAAAAACATTGAATCTTTGCAAACTAGTCCCTGAACTTCAGAACAATAATTTGCTTTGTGTTTTCATTGAAATAAATGTTATTCATGATCCAAAAATTTTGCAAAAATTGTGCTATGTTCCTGATATGCTATGCTCCTTAGTATAAATTTTTCATTGCATTTTGCCTTCATTTATTATTATTAAAAAAATCAAAAACATGTCATTTTTCCTTGTTTGAAATTCCAAAACTCATAAAAATTCAAATATTGTTCCAAAAATTCCAAAAAAATAGAGTAGTTGTATTTCATTGTCCTTTAATTTCTGACCAATTTTCACGCATTAATTATTTATAAAATCCAACAAAATTGAAAAAAAAACAAAAATCTTCTAAAAATCATAAAAAAATCTACAAAATCCAGAAATTGTGATTTCAGTTCCTGTTTGTAGATATTTGCTTGTAGTTTGTCTTAAAAGTAATTGCCAGGAGTTTTGGGTATTTAAAAGATTTTTAAGTTGCAAATCACTCCAAGCTGTGCACATTTTCTTATTTTCTCATTGTTTGATTTTTAGAAAAAAAAATAAAAAAACATCTGAAAATTCCATAAAAAATCTCAAAAACATTTTAAAACTTTTAAAACCCAAAAATATTTTTTCTGAATTTTTCTGAGCATTCTTGACAAACCGAAAATTTATAAAAAGAGTTGGTGTGCGTATTTTTGATCTTGTTTATATTGCTTCGTGTTATCTTTGAAAATAAATTTTTTTTGCAAAATCAAAATCACTAAAAATTTGAAAATCAGAAAATACAAAAAATAGAAATAAAAAAATAAAAAGATTTCAAAAAAATCACAAAAACCCAAGATAGTTGTCCTTTGAGATTCTTGTTTTCTCTTGATTGATTTCGATTAATTGAATAACCCTCGGGAATTGTAGCCTCCCTGAGTTCGACCCTATCCGCTATACAGGTTAATAAGTAGCAAAAATAGAAAAAAAATATTTTTTGTTGGCACGGGATTTTGGGGAAAAGCAACGACACAATCAATTTATTTATCAATAATAATTTCCGTCCTCGAATTTCGCGCACAACAGTCAGTCAGATATCAACCATCTGAGAGAGGATTGCCATCTCCTACTCTGGCTGGAGATCGTCACTTAACAATCATTTGATGATGCTTGATGAGTCCTCTATCTAACTCCTTAGATATTCATCCAAGCATGAGCCTCTATGATTCATCTAATGAATCAACAGCTGTATGATCATCAAGTTGGCCATGGTACATAACCCTTATTGTACAGAGGGACCCTATAGTGCATTCATTCATTTAATCTCAGAAAGGGAATGAAAAATAATCAATAACTTTCATTGATAATTTATTCATTACAATAACATTTATTGTAGAAATGGTTCGCCCGGGGCTCACAATGCTAACACTTTCAGTGTTGACAAGGCAAGACAACTTTGATATAAAAATTCCTAAATCAAAGTAAAATATGTATATATATAATATATACACTTATGCAAGTTTCTTATTTTAGATAATCCTTCATTAAACCCACTCAATGTTATACTCAATAATAACCAGTAAAATATCATGGATTGGACTCATGATCCAGATATTGTTCTTGCATTGGACACATAATGTATGTGGTTGCAATGTGCAAGGTTCCTCATAATATTGAGGAATGACAATTAAATAGATTATAGGACTACAACTGTAGGGTTTATATGTCTCTATAATCTTGATCTCTCATCGGATGTACTTTGGAAGTGACATGTCGATGATGATCGCAATTGTCAAATAATCCTTATAAAATCAATGAAGATATTCTGACATACATACGTGCTCTTGACATTTATCATGAATGAGATGGCTCACTGCATCATGCAGAATGGTGTCTCTATTAGAGATGATGTATTCAAAATGTTTGAATACCTACATGAACCAATGTTTTAAGAGTCTAGATGAATGTACACATGATGAATGTCATTATTCTACTGTCTATACTCTAGTCATTCATGAAGCTTCGTAATATTCATATTGTATGAATTTAATGAAGCATGTATAAATGTCGAAATATTCTTACATTGAATTCTTTTTGAATTTAACATAAGAGATCCTTAGTCTTAAGCAATGGTTGTTCATAGATAAAGGGAGCGCATGGAAGCATGGGTTGGACCCAAGTAAGAAGTATAGTCAAAGAGTTGATTGTACTTCTGTGACTTCCATATGACATCCAAAGAGTTAGATGAATGCCAATACTGCAATAAATTGATGTGTTGATAATATGACTATCAAGTCTGTCTAGAATCCTTAGAGAAGGACTCGGATAGAGCATCAGAATAATCTACATAAATCATTGATATTGACTTGCTCACTCAATAAGATAAAGTCTTGTAATTGTATCTCAATCTTCTACAACACTTGCAATGGGTTGCATATGTTTTAGAAGACTAGAAAAATTTGATCTTAAGGCTTATAGTCATCCACATAGATATTGATGCAATTGTTGCAACAATCTCTATTGGATTGAAAGGCTTCATAATTTCAATAGGAGAGCCCTTAGTCTTAGAGAATGTCTCTATGACCTAGATATTAGAATACACTTATTGTTTATTTCTAAATATTGGAAATAAACATAAATTCTGTAATAAATCTATCATAAAGAGTTATGATGGAGATATTTCATATAGTAATCTAAAATCTAGTGGACTCCACTAAGTTAGAAAATTAATGAATGGTTCATTAACATTTCTAAATACTAAAATTAAATCTTAAAATCAATAGGAGGATGAAGATCATTTGACAATGATCTGGCATCGAGCCTTGGACATATGTTTGTTGATGTGATCAATAGACTAGTAAGAGATGAAACTTTAGAATGTCTAAAATTTCAAAACTTACATACTTATGAATATTGTATTCAAAGTAAAATGTCCAATGCACCCTTCTTTGGGAATGGTGTAAGATGTCAAGGTATTCAGGATCTCATACATATTGATGTATGCGGATCATCTATATCATACTAAACATTATGGATATGTGATATCTATTGATGATTATGTATGATATGAGATTTCTTCTCTTCACCTAAAGAAACCTTTTGAAATATTCAAAGATTTCATTATTTTTGGTTTGCAACCAAAGTTTGAAGGAAGATAAAATTGATTTGATCTAATCTAGGTAGTCTGGACCTGTTAGATGAATTCAAAGGATACCTTATGGAGATATGAATGTCATTTCTATCTCAATCCTCCTAACACACCCTAAGTCAATAGAGTTATAGGGAGATACAATTGGATCATGTGTGACATGATCTAATCAATGATGAATTTTAGCATAATTATCTCTTAGTCTCCAGATACATATGTAGTAGAGACTACAATATATATCCTTAATATGATTCCATGCATGCAAGCTGGAATCTAGCACCTTAAAGTGCTGCTTCATTAGGAAAATAAAGGATGGTATTGGATACCTACTTTATGACCTTGAGATTTGATGAATGTGATTCTTAAAGGTTAAGATTCTTGAGAATCAAGATGAATATGAAGTGTAGGAACTCATTTAATCTTGAGGAGATAATGAGGCTCCTGAAATTGGAAACTAAAAGGACAATTGAAGATGAAACACTAATACATCTTCAAATGAGTTTGAGGATGGATTCCATGTGTCAGAGAATTCTGACAATGATCGAACTTTATGTGATCATAGCATGGATAGATAGATGTTAGCAATAAAAGTCTAATGTAGACTTCATATACAAGTGTTGTATATGGACCCTTGAGGATCCACCTATAAGGGTAAGACATGTAAAGGTGTAAATGGATCTTCAAGAGAGAGGGAACCTGATGAGAAGGTAGAGACCTTCAAAGTACGGTTCGTAGCCATGAGCTACACATCGGAAGAGAAGACATTGCTTGCGATGAGACTTGATCTTCGGTAATCATGCTTAAAACCATCAGAATATTGCTAACCTTAGCTACACAACTTGACTATTGCATCTTCAAGATGTAAGTCAATATTGCATTCCTCTGTAAATACTTCTCGGAGGATATTCACATGAAGTAGCCCGAGGGCTTCATGGTTGAGGAAAGCAAGGTGTGCAAGCTAAGGAATCCATTTGTGGACTCAAATAAGCTTCTTGAAGTTGGACCATAAGATTTGATGAAATTATACATGGTATGATTTCAGATAGAGTCTTGATGAGCCATATGAAGCTTAGTGGGAGTGCCTTTGTGTTCATCATACTAAATGTAGATGATATCCTAATCATTTGAAATGATATAAGGATGATAATAATAAGTGTTTTATAATCTGGTTGTTCCATAACTTGAGATATGATCTCAAGGATATCTCTTGGATCTGAACTCTGAAGTGTTCAGAAGCAAAGAGAAGAGGGTATTAGGACTGTCACAATAGTAGTACACCTTGGACATATTCCATTCTTGGAAATTCCAAGAAAGGCTTCCATCCCTTAAGATATGGTACTGACCTATCTAAAGAGATAACACCTCAAAGAGTTGAGGAAGTGAATGCTAGAACTACTTGCACTTGTGCATTAGTTACGAGAAGCTGAGTGTATGCTAGATGTGTACAAAAGCCAGATATCTGCCATGCAGTGGGAGTAGTAAAGTGTTGCTAATCCTACTGTGGAGAGAAAACACTTGATTGCAGTAATAACAATATCTTCATAGATGACAAGATTTTTGAGATAGTGATCTCAAAGTCTTATCTTCAAAAACTTAAGACTTTATAGATAGGGATCTAAAAGGTCTTAACTGTTGATATCTTAAGAGATAGTGATCTCCAGGAATAAGGGTATTCTGATAAGGATTATGGAAATACTGGTTATGATAATTGTTAAGTTGTAGGATACTGTAACTAACAAAATTGAGTATTGGTTGCATAAGATGCAACATTCGCATTTGATGCGAGCACTGTTACTGGGGATATGCAAGTGCCGTAAAAGGACTTGACGTAGTCTCGTGGGATCAAAGTGACTGATAAGCTTCCCTAGCTATTTTTTAAATAGCCTATGATTGTCACATGAGTGTGGGTTTAAATGATTAGTCCATTAATGGCTCTTTGGGCTAGTGGGATATTGTTGGACATGCGAGCCCACGGCGAGCCATTATGCAATAAATGTTATTGCAAATATCATCCCTTGATCTGAAATGAAGAATAAATAATTTGCATAATAGGTCCCTTAGTACAATTAGGGTTATGTACCATGGTCATCTTGATGATCATATAGCTGTTGATTCAACTGTTGAATCATAGAGGCTGGTGCTTGGATGAATATCTAAAGAGTTAGATTGAGGACTCACCAAGCACCGTCAAATGATTGTTAAGAGATGAACTCCAGTCTGAGTAGGAGATGGCAATCCTTTCTCATTTAGGTTGATATCTGACCGACCTCTTGATGCAGGTCCTCTGCATAGGAATAGAGATTCGGAGGTGTCAGATTAGTTAGGTCAAAGAGTTGACTTAACGAGATCGAGATAACCAAAGTCCTATATCGTATGCTGTCATGATCCATGCATGCATCCTCTGACTGGACACAGATGTGTTACTATATGTCTAAGTATGTACATTTGGCAGATCAGTAGGTTGATGACCTAACCAAGGTCTATACACCAGCACGTTGGTGTGCATATAAGGGCATATGAGTAATGCGATCTCTCAAAGGTATCATACAGGTTCATTTATTGAACCGTAAGGCATGAGCTCACTCATGAGATTTGGGAAGAATCAAATTCCATGCGCATGGTCGTCTCGCTTTGGAAGCTTGACTGAATTTGTAGGTTTGATATATACTTTTGGAAAGTATATGATCAATACCTAGGTATGATATACACTTTTTTGGAAAGTATATGATCGATACCGACTCCCAATGATAGAATGAGAAACTTACTGATAAAACTATGAAGTAGACAGTATAAAGTTGATCTAATACTTCGGGTTTATTCTAGGACTTCCAATATGCAGGATGTACAGGTATTGGGAATACCTGAGGGTGATGTGATCATAAACGATTGTATAACCATGATGCTTCCATTCCTAGGGAGTGATGAAATGGGTCTGGATTTTAGTGACTCCTCTCAGTAGAGAAGTAATCTGATCTTGGTCCAAATGTTGGACATTGATCTGAATGTGATTCAAATGCAATGAGAAGAGTAGATTTGCGGTCTTGATTTAATCAAGCATCTATGGGAGGCCCACGATATGGATTTGAGATACGATCTCAATATCCATGTCACTATACGTGGAACAATACAATCGCCCTGTCCTTATCTCCAAGTATTCGCGGAGAAAGCGCATTATCCTTGAAAGGTTTCAGGATAATTTCATTGTTGATATTATGTATCCAAGCATTGAGAAAATGGATAATTAAATGTTATTTAATTATCACGAATAATATGAATTTGATTCATATTATAAAGAGAGTTATCTAAGATAATTGAATGTGATTTAATTATCAAAGATGTGAATAATGTGAATGTGATTCATATTATTTGAACACATGAGAATAGAGACCCAAGATGATTAAATGTGATTTAATTATCGTGGATATGAATAATGTGGATAACCCTATCCATATTAATCATATATATTATAAATGTGATTTATAATATATAAGAGAGAGCAATTTGTAATTTACATTTGTTAATTAAATGTTGATGTGAATTGGATTCACATTGGACATTAAATTGAAAATGTAATTTACATTTTATTTTGGGTTGTGAATATGATTCACAAATTTCCAATGGCAAGATTGCAATATTCACAAAATAATTATGAATTATTGTTGTAGAATATTTGACAACAAAAGTTGTTGGAAATTATGGGAGAAATTCATGGAGATATGTAATCTTGTGAGATTACATGGATTTGCCTCCACCATGGAGAGATGGTGGACGACCACCAATTCCACAAGGAAATTGGTAGCCGTCCCCACCACTCCTAATGTGGAGATCTCCATGCAAATCTCTCCATAATTACTTGATCTAATTTAGGATTGAAATATATTTGAGATGTCAAATATATTTGATTTAAATTAGATTATTATTTGTTGATTTTTACCAACAACAATCTTGACCATTGGATTGGACATAAATCAATCTCATCCGTTGATTTTATATGTCCCATGGATTGAGATCCATGGATCCCAGAACCCTATAAATAAAGAGGCATACCATGCTCTCTGATGCTATGCAATATTAGAGCAAACTCTCTCTCTCTCTTCCTCTCTACACGACAGCCCTCTCTCTCCCTCTCATGGCCATCCACCATGGATGCCCTAGAGAGGTTCTTCATCGCCGCAACGTCGTCGTTATGCTGCCCGATTATTTGCTCGTGGATCTCCGTCTCCTTCGGTGTGCCTTGCTCGTGAAGAAGACGTCAGATTTCGTGTGGCGAGATCAGGAGATCCACCGCTTGGATCATCAACATGGATTGCGAGAAGCACGCGGTTCATCCCCGCGCTCGCAAGCGTCTCCTCCGTCGGATCGGACTTGAGACAGGAGGTCTCTTCGTTTAGAGACTTGATCGCAACAACGCTTCAAGAGGTAATCCTATTACTTGTTTGTGGTTTAGACAAAACGATCCGAGAAGTGTTCTTGATCATGTGGTTTCGTCGCATGAAAAATTTTTAATTTCCGCTGCATAGAACAACTAGTCCGACTAGTCGTTCCTCGTCGTATTCGATATGACGCTCACGCTTCCGTGATGCGCTTGAGGATTATACCATATCCTTCACATTCACTATGGAGAATCGAGTATATGAATCATACGATCTAGAGACTTATGCATAGACACACCCTAGGTCAACCTATTCTGACTACATGGATCAACTTGACATAGGAATGCTCTAATGTCAGATCAATTGAGAACGAACATACATAGACTCTCCCCAGTTTTTAATTCCCGCGGATCTCAAAATATACGAACGTTTCTTCTATGATCCTGAGACATATGCATGGTCGCACCCTGGAGCAACCTTCTATGAATACCTTGACCAAATCATCACAAATCGAGAGTGCACCAACATTCAGAAGACTAAGAACAAACACGCAGCCCAAACACCGACCAAGGAGAAAAATTCTAATGGCTATTCATCTGGATACTCAAGTGAACCGACACCTTCACAAAACAAGAAAAAGAAAGCCACCTTTGACCTTTCGGAAGAAGAATCAGCTGATGATCCCTCATCAGGTCCAGAAAAGGTAATCTACATGAGTGAAGTCTGTTCGGTAGCTCTAAAGCCAGATCTTCGCAAGGATCCAAATTTCGATTCTCGTTGGACAACTCCCATTCCTAACTATTATTCATCTAAAGATGATATCCTGCCCTCTTGAAATACACTGGATTATTTCTTATGAGCTGACTGAGACCGGTGCTTCTGAGTATTCATCCGAGGATGAACTTCTTGACCCGAATAAGGAACGAATTCTGAGAAACAACTGAAGAAACAAAAATACCAGAATATTTGGAATATGTCCACTTTCAAATACTATTCCTCTGAGGATAACTCTGATGATGGCTACCTTTCATCTGACTCAAATGCTTCATCTACAATCCATCATGGTTTTTCTGAGGATAGCTCTGATAATAGATGGGAATCATATGCTTCATCTCCGTCTCGTCATTACGATCTCCCACCGCAGGCTCACAAGATCAGCCAAAAACCGCCTTAATCATCGGCTACCCATCCTCCCTCCCGACCATATCGGTCTCCTTGTATAGCTTCTTCCTCTACTTAGGCCAAGGCCTAAGTATAGGGGGGGACCGATGCCATCTGTACATACCATTCTCCCCATCTCACGATCATTCCATTTCCACCCTTCTTCCATACTTAGGTTGACCAGAGCCTAAGTATAGGGGGAACCGATACCCATTTGTATATACTCTCTTCATCCACATATCCCGACCACCTCATTTTTTGCTCTTCTTCTACACTTAGGTTGTTCACAGCCTAAGTATAGAGGGGCTTTCGGATCCATTTTTTTACTCTCTTACGCTTAGCCCGAGCTATGTCTTCTTTACGCTTCTTGTGCTCTGAGGACACAACACTCGCTAAGTATAGGGGGGTCTGTATATATACTGTGTATATATTTTACCCATATCTCGTACTTTTGCATAAGTCTATATTTATGGGGGTGGGTAACCTACTTAAAAAAATTTTGCTACTAACACTAATTGTGTCCAACCTAAATTTTTGAAAAAAATGGCTTCTTATTCATTTTTTCCTTTGCATAAAAAAAGCAAAAATATCACAAAAAAATGTGTCTACATTTCACACACATGCACTTCATCCAGCATCGAATTCATTTACATCTATGAAAAGTCTTTGAGTTTTGAACTGAGTTATGAGCAGAAACCGAGAGCGGTCTTGACTTGACCTTAATCCACCTAATTTTCAGAAGAACTTCACCGAGAAATAGGATTTTAGAAGCTTCAGGTCTTTGACTTAATTCTTTGAGTTCCACATGACAATGTGCAGCGTTTGACTCTTAGTGTCTAACCTCGTCTCTTCATTCTGGGTACAACTCTGGAATAGGGAATTAATATGTACTCTCGCACTATGCACTTAGCTCAACTCAGACGGGATGTTGGAAGATTGTGTGAGTTTCTTTTCTGGTAGCGTGGAAATCTAAAGACCTGAGTACGGGTTGAAATAAAGCTTCGAAAAAGGGATGGACGACTAGGTACAATTTTTTCTGAGACCCCAAAACATGTATAGAAAAAAAGATTCTATATCCGTAGGGGCACAACAATATCCAAGCAGAACCACCAAAAATTTCAAATATAAAGAAGCCACTACCAAATAAATATCTGACCAAAGAGGTCCAAGCTTCAAGAAAACCTACAGATCTTGGTGGAGACTCGGCTACACTGGCCAGCTTCACAAGAAGAGGTGGCTACATTGGCCACCCTCCAGTTCTTTTCTCGTAACTTCTCCCCCAATTCGATTGTGAACACAACGCGATAGACGTTAGAAGGAAATACCTGACTCCCCGAGGACGAGTTACTGGAGAGGAGGTTTGCATGGTAGTCCGGCATTCTGGATGGGAAGAGCTAAAATCTTTCCCACACCAGAGTCGATTGTTCAATGTTCATATGTATACTTTGGGAAGAGGATTGATCTAAGATGACTTCTGAGCCGAAACTGTGACAATGATGTGTAGAACTTGAAGGATGTTGATTTTGAAATTCTGTCTTACAGAAGTTCCGACACACTAATAATCCAAAGGTCGAGTCTACTGTCATTTTCACCTTCAGCTCATGGTCTTGGTATGGAACCCAATCTCATTTCACCTCATGGCATTTCTTTTTGATCCTTAGGGACGAGCATGATTTAAGTATAGGGGGATGATGAATCTCGGATCCATTACTCTATATCTCATTAATTAAGCTCAAATCCTTCAAAATCATCGGCATTTCTGCATTTATTCTGCATAATTAGCGCTCATGCATATTTTCATAAGAATTGCATTTTAGCACTAATTTCTGCATAAAATAATAAGCCAAAAATCTCAGCGAAATTTGACCTGTAAATAGCCTAACTTCCCTGATTTTTAACTCATTCATACTAACTCCGAATGACCCAAAACTACCTCCACTGTGTACATATCACTAATAAGAATAAAATGAAAAATACAAAAAAATCACTAACCTAAATAAGTGTACCAAAACCCCAAAGGGATAATTACACCCATAACCCTGAGTAACTCCTCAATCTCAATCATAACACTGCATAATCGCGAATTACATGGGAAACCCTGAATAGTTACTCTGTCTCACACCCATAACCCTCCGTTAGTTTACTAGGTTAACATAACTATATGAATGAGTTAATCTAACTCACCCTCAATCCAACGGTTAGGAAATAATAAAAAAAATATCCCTCTCCCTCCACCCTTCCCTCCCCCTCTGTCCACCTCAACCTCCCCACTCCGACCTCCTCCCCTTCCCCCATCGTCGGCGCAGGTGCGACGCACCGCCGCTCCTCTATTTCCTCTCTCAAGCCACAACGGATATGCAGTCTAGGTGGAGACTCCTCCGTGCACGTGGAGACCACCGGTATCCTGTCCACATCCCTGACATCGAAGCCCCAGAAGAGGAGCTCGGCATGGGGGGCTCGATTATGCAGGGAAGAGGAGGGTCAGGGCTTCGATAGTGGAGGAGGAGGATCTCAGTGCAGGCCCGGGGGAGGGAGGGTTTCGACATAGGGAGGTGGCACGGTCAGGTCTTCGATGCAAGGGAGGAGCTCGACGGGGGTGGCTGGAGGAGGGAGGGGAGGAGGTCGGCTGGGGAGGGGGGGTGCTGCGACAGGGGGAAGGGGAGGGGCTTCAATGGGGGAGGGTTGACCGGGGGAAGGGATCTTTCCAGGGGTGTTTGGGGAAGGATTGCGACAGGGGGAAGGGGGCTTCCAGGAGGGGTGGAGGTGGGTGGTGACGGGGGAAGGCTTTCCAGGCAGGAGCAGGGGGAGGGACGGGAAGTCTACGACAGGGGGGAAGGGGGCTTCCAGGCGGCACCAGGGAAGGGCTACAACAGAAAGGGGCCTCTTGCCAGGAATGGGCGGTGGGGGAAGAGGGCCCCCAGGCAGGGGCGGTGGCGGGAGGGATTCGGCAGTCGTTTATGCGGCGGCGGAGCTTGGCCCAAGATGGAGGTCGGCAAAAATCTGCAAGCAGATTGCGATGGCGATGCTGCTGGGGTTCACGGCGGCGTCGTGGTCGGTGGTTGCTGGTCGTGATGGCATGGTGCATCAAGGAGAGAAAAAGAGATATATGGCATGATTTGTAAATTCGATAGAGTATCAGGGGTAATTTTGACTTTTTCTAACGGAAACCGTCAACTATAACGGTCATCTAAAATGGACCATAACACAGGGTCATGTCATGTAAGAGTTAAGCATTACTCGGGGTTTCTCGTGTAATTCGTGATTATGCAGGGTTATGATTGATATTTAGGAATTACTCAGGGTTATGGGTGTAATTATCCCAACCCCAAACTCTAGTTTCAGGATTTTCGGACTAAAAACCTCATATCTTCCTCATCTAGTGTCTATTTTAATCTTACTCACTTTTAAACTAATATACATTCAATTACCTTCAAAACAAGACCAAGTTCAAGTGATTCGGATCTCATATGTGAAAGTTGGGTTTTGGGCCTCTTTTGTGCATTTTGTATTTTAGCAGTTTTGACCTATTATTTTATGTACATAATTAACCTATTTTATTCCATTTCTTTTTCATTTATCTTCTTTGATGAAAGTTTAATAGAAATACGTAAAAATTGAAATCCAAATTGAGCTTGAAATCAAAGAAACAAATTGAGTATGAGTCTTCATTAACCAACTGTACAAAATTGGTCTTTTTCATACTTCATTTTATTTCCTCTTTTTATGAATTAATAAAAATCCAAAAAAAATTAGATCAATGTATAATTATTTATCTCTGATTTTATCATATTTTTTCTGGATTTTTATCTGGTTTTTAAAATGACAAAAAAATTATAAAACCCAAAAATCAAGGTATTCTATATACATGGGATACCCCAAAAATATCACTTTATGCAATTGATTGATTTTGGTTTTGATGTCTTCATGAAAGTTGTAGATCTCATCGAGACGAGCAATTTTTGTAAAGAAACTTTTTTGATCCGATGCTGTTTGTTATTTCTTTTGGATTTTTTAAAGTATTTAATTTTTGAATTTTGTGGTGTTGACACGTGGCAGCTCCTGGAGCAGCCAAGTGTCAGCCATTTTTTCGTATTATTATTATTTCATTTTTATAAATAATAATAATAATAATAAACACCGCACGTGTGGGGCACGTGCCTCCCTCGCACAGGCCTAGCACGTGCATCGCCCCTTTATCCCAAACACCGCCACGTGTCGCCCGCTGGGTCATCCGATCTCGGCCGATCGGATGTCCCAGAACTCATCGTCTTCAAGCTCCGCTCCGCTATCCTAAAATCTACGTGGCTGCCTTCGAATACCACTGATTTCGCCGCACTGCCTCCTCCGAATTAATCCCTCCGGCCATCTACGATCCTCGGATCCCCACCACCATCAATCTCCGACCTCGCGCCGCCTACCAGATCTCGTCAAACCCCAAGAATCTCGTGATTTCCCCCTTCCTTCTCCGGCAGCTTCTCTGTCCCTATAAATGCATCGCCTCCGCCACCGATCGCCAGCATCCGCCGATATTCATCTTCTTCACGACCTAGCCGGTGGTGACATCCCGGCGAAGTCACCTTCGCGACGAGATCCGAGCTCCAAGAAGCTCGTCGCAACACGACGACCTTCCTTGCCGACCCTGCTTCGCTCCGTCCCTCCTTGTGCCGCCGAGCCAACCACTTCCCTACTAACCCCTTCCACCTTCATCAAACCTCCACCATCCACTACCACAACCACGTCGACCTCTGACAACCTACATCCATCTACGCCACGCGACTTTGTCTCTGATTTCAATCCCCATCGTCCCCAGCAATGTCTTCACCGACAAGATCTGAAACCGTCTCGGCCATGTGCCGGCCAGAGGATGGCCAACGCCGCTCCGCCCCGGTCCTCTCCTCCGTCGCACCGGCCAATGCCAGAGGCCCCCTGCCAGACTACGTACCCTCTCGCCACGCGTCCCACCTGAGCACACCCCTCCGCCTTGGCCGAGCCATCGACGCTCCTCGCCACCGGCCGTCTAGGACCACCACCGGCGAGATTCCAGCCAGAAGCCGCCCTCCGCGTCACCCTTCACCATCGTTGGGCCGGGCTCCGGACTCGAGGCCCCCCGTGTACGTGTGAGGCACGTGCGTCCCGGGGGGAACGTCATCTGGCGTCAGCTCACGTGACCGCAGGGTATATTGCATGCCCCCCCCCCCCCCCCGAACCTCCTCTATTTGCCATCCAGTCCAGCCTTCCAAGGGTCACATGCCTAGTACGTGACCCCTTGAAAATTTTGCACTCTTTCCCCCTGGTTATTGGTAATTACATCTGGGTCTCTCCTTTGCATTTTATTTATTTTAAATTATTGCATCAATACCTTTGTAATCCCTTTCAGTTTTGGACCTCTATATTTCATCATTTTATTTATCAAAAATTGACATTCTGTTCCTCATTTAATTCTCTTCATTCTAACATATTGTGGACATTTTTATGATCATTGGTTAATTAATAAATAATTGTTTTGTAGAAAGTTACATACTTTACCCATTTTGTACTCTGAAATTTATATTTGATTAATCATTGCTCTAAAAATTCTTGAAAAAACAAATATTATAGAATTAATTATATTAATTATTATGCCCAAAAAGATTTGCATTTGCATGCATAGATTTCCCTGTAAAAATCATTTTGCATATTTCAGTGTTTGAGTTTTAATAGGTATTGAAACTAGTTTTCGAGGTTTAGGATTTTTCTAAGATCAATCACCTAGTTATAGATCTTGGATAATTTTGTTCCTTGAAAATAATTAGGTTTAATATTTATTGTAATTAAATATTGAAATTAATTTTGTTTGCATTTGAAAATTCATAAAAAAATTCATCTTGCATCCAAAAATTCTAAAAAAATTATACTACATTCATTTCATCATATTTTACATTATGGCCATATTTCGTATTTTTAGGACATTGTTTGAGTGTAATTTACATTTTAGTCTCTAAAATAGGTCAAAATTGCATTTTGCATCCTTTATTGCATTAGAAATTACAAAAAAAGACAGCCTCGAAAACCATGCACAAATTTTGTAGACATAATTCTACGTTGTTCCTTTTCCTCCTTGTGTTTGACATTGGTACTTACCCAAGTAAAATAAGCATAAAACTACATTCATTAAAATCGACAAATATTTTGTGTGGTTATTTTCTTGACCGATTCCGATTGCTGCCTACAACGAAATGGCAAATCATTATTTTTACGCACGATCAAAAATACATGTCATTCTTTAACACGCATGATATCAGACTCGTCAATCAACATAATTTAATTCAATAAAATTAATTATCACATGGTAATAATAAAAGGATAATAATCCACTCCTAAAAAGGGGGTGGCGTCACCCATGACCAATTCATGGGTGATACCACCTCTTTTTGGTAGATTTTATCCTCATTTTTTATATTATCTCATTATCTCTTATTTATTTGCAACATTTATTGTAAATGTATTCATTAAATTAATTCCAAATTAATTAGTGAATGTTTCAATCATGCCATTAAAAATTTGTAATCATATTCACAACTCAAACGAAATTGTAAATTACATTTTCAATTAATTTCTTAATGTGAATTCAATTCACATTAATAATTAATAAATTCCATTTACAAAGGTGCTCTCTCTTTAACATATTATAAATCATATTTATAATATACACTGATATTATGGATAGCATGGATAGTACTATCCACAATATGCATTTCCTTGATAATTAAATATCATTTAATTATCTTGGATAATCATTCTCATAATATGAATCTTATTCATATTATTATTGATAATTAAATCTCATTTAGTTATCAACATCTTATTGCTTGGATACATAATTTATCAAAGGAATTATTCTTGAACTCTTTCAAGAATAGCGTGCTTTCTCTACAAATACTTGGAGATAAGGACAAGATGATTGTATTGTTCCACGTATAGTGACTTGGATGTTGAGATCTCATCTCAAATCCAGATCTCACGGACCTCTCACAGATGCTTGATTAAATCAAGATCGCAAATCTAATCTTCTCATTACATCTGAATCTCATTCAGATCAATGTCCAACACTTGGACCAAGATCATATTACTTCTCTACTGAGAGAAGCTACTAAAATCCATACTTGTTTCATCACTCCCTCAGAATGGAAGCATCATGGTTATACAATCGTTTATGATCACATCACCCTCAGGTATTCCCAATACCTTTACATCCTGCATACTGGAAGACATATGACCTACCTGAAGATATAGATCAATTTTATATTGTCATCTTTAAGGTTTGATCACCAAGTTTCTCAATCTTGGTTATTGAGAATCGGTATCGATCATATGCTTTCCCAAAGCATATATCTTACCTTTAAATTCTTGTCATGCTTCCAAAGCACGACGACCATGCATGGAATTTGATCGGTCCTAATACCTCATGAGTGAACTCATATCTTCCGGTTCACAAGTGAACATGTATGATCCCTTTGAGAGATCGTATTACTCATATGCCCTTACATGCACAACAGCTCACCGATGCATAGACCTTGATTAGGTCATCAACCTATTGGTCTGCCAAATGTACACACTCAGACATATAGTAACATATCTATCTCTGGTCAGAGGATGTGTGCCTATGCTGTGACAACATTCAACGTAGGACTTAGATTATCTCCATCTTGTTAAGTCAACCCTTTTACCTAACTAATCTTACACATCCGAATCACTATTCCCATGTAGAGGACTGAAATGTGTCCTATCACCCTAGTTAATTCGATCAAATTAATGGTCAAATTAATGTGTTGTTGTTCGTTGCAGTCAGATAATAAGAGCAGATCAAAAACCACTTTCAATTATAGTCAAATTAATGTCGCGCGGCAATTTATTTTACTTGGGCAAGCCCAAGGTCGAATTCAGGGGGCGGCTATCTCCTTAGGTAGTTCGAAGCAAATTTCCAAGATATTATTTTCAGGGGATAGTTTTTGGTCTTTTTCAAATTTTTTTATGCAAGAAGGAAAAGACACATGCAAAATCGGGCCAGTTTACAAGTTAATTCAAAAATATGGTCAAATTGATTCCAAAAATTATGAAACTTGGCCAGATGATAAAATGCAATGAAATTAAGCTACTCTAATTTTTTACATTTTTCTGACACTAGATGAATTTACTGTGAATTAAAAATGAATGCAGGGTGATTCTTGCAATTTTAATTTTAATAAATACCAAACATCAATATTTTTCAGAAACTAAATTATTTAGGTAGGTCTATGTGAATGACACCCAGAACAACTCTTAATTACTAAAAATACTATGTTAGGAATTAATTAAAAATGAATTACATAAATCACCAATTAATTTACTGTGACCTAGATATGCGTGCGAATGCGACGATTTTTTGGGCATTATGTAGAAATACTTATACTCTACTTATTATGTTTTTTTGCAATTTTTAGAGCATCGATTAGTGTAAGAATCCGTTAATGAAAGACAGTAGGCAAAATATGTTATTTTCTCCAAAAATGAATTATATTAAATAAAGCATTGCTTATAAAAATTCGACAAGCATCAATAAAGATAAAGCATAAGATATTCTACAATATGCAATTTTTGGAATTTAAAAATGAGGCTAAATGAATGCCTAAACAAACGTGCATACACAAGGATGTAAATGCAATACAGATTTAAAATTGAATGAAGGAATATGCGGACGAGGACTTGTATGTGATTACCTAGACGCTTGAGGGAATTTATGCAATTTCTCCAGACTCGTCACCCGCTCCTCACGTTATCTCCAGTGACCGGGGGCTTGGCGTGATTTGCGGGACTTCGAGGTCTTTCCTTACAATTATCTCAAAAGCAGGTGCTGTGTTTCACGTGATTGTTGCTTCTGGGGCTACGAAATAAGATGCTGCACGAACGGGGTTTGCACGCAAATTTCCTGCCCCCACGTGCTGGGGACATGCAGGGGGATGAGGGCGGCTCAAAGAGCGTGGACCACCCGAGATGAAGCGAGGTGATGCGTGGGTACGAGAAGGTCGAAGGAGTAGTTGCAGAAGACTGGTGGTTGTCGGATCCTTGCTGGTCGTGGGAGCACGAAGACGAAACGGACCTTGATGGGGTAAAAGAACTCCTTTCCTCGACTCACCAGTTGATGGATAGTTGTTGCACAACGGAGTCCAGACTGAGATGAAGGCGTCAAATGCCTTGGCTTGCTTTATGGACGAGTGACCTGCAATTTACAATATTTTTCTCGATCCCCAAAGGAATCGGAACCAATGGTAAAACACAAATATGAGACAATTCGAATCTTGCATTGTACTCCGCTCAAGTTGCATGCATCAGACCATAACGTGGAACTTCAGATAAGATCCATGAAGTGCATTAAATTGTGTACGTGGAGAAATTAAACAGTAGAAGTTCACTTTCTCACCACTCTAACTTTTAGACACGATAGTTCACCATATATCCAATTCCTTTCATATTAAATGAGAAGCATCATCCCACGATTAACACATTAATCAAAATATGAGATTAACATGACTGTATTATCATTTGCATATCAACGGGTTGTGAAAAAGGAGACAACGATAGATTGGGAATGGACTCGGATCTGGAGAGGTGTATCAATTCGAATGAGGAGGAGTGTGAGTCGGTGAGAAGTTGCTCCAGGTGATGAAACACTGGGCAAGGCGCTAAGATGTGATGATTGGACGGAGCGATGGTGGTTCGCGCACGGGGCTGAGGGAGGATTGGCGGCGTAGTGGCGACTGCGCGTGGCGGACAGCGTAGGAGACACCCAAGGGCACGGGGATGCAGGCAGGGGCCGTGCGAGGGGAGGGAGAAAGGCGGAAGGTGCCACTGATGAAACAGGGGAAGTTCCCCTGTGAACAGGGGAACGGACCCTATTTGTTTGCTGGAGATAGATTTTCAATTGATTGGTTTAAGAAAGTTTGTCGAAAAATTCAATAAAAATCACCATTACCTTTGCAATGATTGATTTGTCCGTGAAAGTACAAATATTTTTGCAATTTGAAGAATGGATGAATGCAGATTGATAAGAGAGAGAAAGTATTGCTGGAGAAGAGAGAACACGGGGAGAAGAGAAGGGAAGAAGAAACTGAAGATAGAGGGAGAGGGATTACCTGCGAGGAGTGGTTTTGCCAGAGAAGTGAGAGCTCGTGGTTGGCTCCCAGGTCGTCGCCTCGAGTGATGTCTGGCGATGCGTCACGAGGCTCGAGCAGCTCGAAAGTTTCTCCGTGGATCACGCCGGCAGGATAGTCGTCGTTGTTCGAGGAAATGCTCTTCAGCTGTCACCTGAGGAACACTTGGAGCTGGGCCACCGTACTCACAAATGGCGGATGCTGGAAGTGGGCGTGGGTGCTGGCTTTTTAAAGTGATGCGAGGAGGACGAGTGGCGCAGGTTGTGGGGCTTGTGGGCGAGGTGAGAGGAGCGGGAGAAGTGCGTGGAGTGGGGGTGATCGCGCCACACGAAGATTGTCGGCGGTGCAAGGCGAAGGTGGCTTGAGTGGGTGAAGTGCGCTGGCGAAGCGGGAAGAGGGGCTGGTGGTGCGCGTGACCGGGCTGTGGCATGGTCACGTGCACTGCGCATGACAAGAGAGAGAGGAGGGGCGCCACGTGGCGCGCTGGGATGCGGCCACGTGGCGCTTCGTTATTATATATTTTTAATTTTTTTTGGAAATTAAAAATGAGAGAAATGGGTAACCCGTGGCAGCTTCAGGAGCTGCCACGTGTCGCTTCCAGAAAAATCCACAACTAAATGCAAAGAAAAATCGAAAAGAAATAATAAAAGAGGTTAGGTCAAAAAGTGGTCAACTGGAAAGTTGCTCGACTCGACGAGATCTACAACTTTCGTGAAGGGCCGAAAAACAAAGGAAATCATATGTACAAAATGTATATTTGGGTGGTACCTTATAGGTATAAAATACCACATTTTATCTCTTGTAATTTTTTTGTAATTTTTAAAAGAGAGAAAAATCAAAATAAAGTTAGAAAAAATATGAAAGGAATATTTACAACTTAATCTATATTTTGGATTTTTTTAATAATTAAAAAAATAAAAGGATGAAATGGAGGGCAAAACGGTCAATATGTACAATATACAAAAGGGGCCCAAAACCCAAGTTTCTCATACGAGATCCGATTTTAATGAAATCGGTCTTGTTTCGAAGGTCTCTGAATGTATATTACTTTAAAAGTGAGTAGACCTAATTCGGACACTGTATGAGAGAGATATGCGCATTTTAAAGCTCCTAGTCCCAAACTTGGATTGGAGTTTCATTGGTCAATTTTATAAGTTAGTATTTTTTTTGATATTTTTCTTTAGTTAGTGTTAGTAATATATACATTATGGAGTTGATTTTATTGGGTTCGGAGTTAGTATAAAATATATACAAAGATAAAATATGGTGAATATACAGGTGAATATTTACAAGTGAAATGGGCTTCTTATTAATGCAATATGAATGGTAAAATGCAGATGTTATCAATGAATGCATGAATGCTAATTATGCAATATAAGTAGAAATATGCAACTAATTACTCGGGATCAAAGCTCTATTTTCAACTTTTAGAGTCATGAATAACAGATTCAATAAGGACCTGCATCAAGAGGTCGGTCAGATATCAGCCTTTATGAGAAAAGATTGCCATCTCCTACTCAGGCTGGAGATCATCTCTTAATAATAATTTGATGGTGCTTGATGAGTCCTCTATCTAACTCTTTAGATATTCATCCAAACACCAACCTCTATGATTCATTCAATGAATCAACAGCTATATGATTATTAAGATGGCCATGGTACATAACCCTAATTGTACAGAGGGACCTTATAGTGCATTCATTCATTTAATTTCAGAAAGGGAGTGAAACAATCAAAAACTTTTGTTGATAAAACATATATATTACAATAATATTTATTGTAAGAATGGTTCGCCTCGGGCTCACATGGCTAACAAAGTTGACGTCCATTTGCATTAGGAATGAACGACAACTAACTTGAGGGGCATAACTGATGGAAAGGCAAGAAGTTTGGGGGCACAACTAATATTCCCAAAAAGGGAGGGGCATAATTGAAATTGCAAGATCTCAGAGGGGCACAATTGATAAAAATCCTTAATTTAAACTTTAAAATAAATATATATATAAATAAATTTTAAAAATCACAAAAAATATTTAATTGAAACCCCATAAAAATTATAAAAACAATAGTATTAAAAAGAAAATAGTAAGGAATATATATTAATTAAAAATAATTAATATTAATTTCTCAATCTATATAGTTCGCTCTCTGTGTTCGACCTACACATACATTCTAGAATTATAATAAATTTTAACTCACACTTCACATTGATCCCTTATCTATTCGTGGGTTAATTGTTGATTAATTGCGGTTGTTGAGTAGCTACGTTAGTGACTAATGTTCTCGCCTTGTGAGAACATTAGACCCTCTACGATCCGTGATTTTCACCTATCTATTGCTGGTCTACCATTCAGACCTCGTGTATTCCAAGAAAGTATGTTTAAACCCATATAAAATGAAATGAAGTACGTATCTATTTGATAATAACAACTTACAAGATATATTCAATTTTTTTAAATTTTGAACACTACTTGCTTCCTTATATTGTTCGTTAGTTTGATGAATATGATATCACAATCCATTTAATGGGATCACATGTTTATTAGAAGCATTTAACTAAAACAAAGTTGACATATGGCAATAATTTTATTTTTAAATTCGGAACGAATATCGTTTCTATATTCTAAACACTGAATAATATAACAATTGTTCTCCAATGACTTTTTTCTAATCATTATTCAAATTTGCAATGATTAATAAAAATTTGAGTAAATTACAAAAAAAAATCCATGAACTTTATACCCAAATTCAATTTGATTTTTGACCTTTTAAAAGTCACATTGTGATAACTAATTTTTATGAATGATTTCAATGCCACTGCCACTTCGCCCATGGAGGTCTACAGCTCCACACATCTTTCCCATCTCCCTCGCACGCCGTGGCTCTCTCTGCCTCGGTCACGACCTCCTGCCATTCGCCTCCATGTGAATGCTCGTGTGGTTGTTGCCACTGCAAGCAACAACAACGCGAGCATGTCATTTGCATCCCCTTCGACAAGTAAACATCGGCGGCCATGAGCGTATTCATATGTCCCCGTGCTCATTTTGATGTTTGCACAAGATATCACTATTTTTTTAAAATGAGGTAAGATTCAACAAAAGAATATGAAATCCAGCAGGTTTTGATGTCGTCCTTCAGTGTTTTTGGGTCATAATGTTGTTAACTTGCTTTCTGCTTCGTGGTTTTCATATATAACCTTTCTATTAATTGAATTGGTAATGGACGGTGATCTCCTAAATGGCAAATATGAATCAAAGGAACCCTTCTTGGAGAAAGGCTTCCTTGTTCTCCCATTGTGGGTATTGCCCCCAAATTTCCCCAATCTGAAACCATCAAAGACTCTGACAGACATCAACACGAGCATGGGGACATACGAACGCTCATCGCCTCCAGCATGTACTTGCGGAAGGGGATGAAAACATCATGCCCGGTTGCGAGCTACTCCGGCATGCTGCTACCTGCGGTGTCACCGATCATACGAGCAGTGGAGCATGGTATTGTATTCAAAGTTGTATTTAGACTTTAATTAGAAAGTCTATGTAATTACAATTGGCATTCAATTTGGTTTCAATTGGGAAACCAAATGGTTTGGAGGAAAAGTTGGGAATTTCCAAATTTGAAATATGGGAGTTTGGGTGGAAGTTTAGTCCCACACCGGGGAGAATTAAACTTTTTGGTGGACATAAATATGAGTCCACACCCCAAGCACTTGTAGCAATAGTAGAGAGGAGGAATGGAGGACCATACGCGCGCGCGCTCCGCTCTGTCTCCGGCTCCGCTCCATCTCCGGCTCGGGCTCGGGCTCGGGAGAGTCAATTCGGATCTCGGATCTCCCAGGATGGGTTTTTTTTGACGCATTTTTTGGAAACCAAAGGTCGCGTTTTTAGGACGCGAGCCCCTCTATTTATATCCCTCACTCGACTCGGTTTTTCTTCACTCGCAAGAAAAACCTCTCTCACGCCGTCTCTCTTTGGTTCTTCCTCTCGCGGACGAACGTCTTCCTCTTCTCCTCTCTCGGCTGCAGTTCTCTGAGGTACAATCGAGGACGATCCCGTTGGTGTGCGCCGACGACGATCGTGAACCGTCGTATCCTGGGAGCGGATCGCCAGTACCCTACGCACCGGTATTGTGGGGGCGATATCTTCTCTAAGGACATGCATTTTTATGGACGCTTCGGTAACTTCTAAACTAATCTCTATTTTATTTTGCTTGCTGCAATACGTTTATTACTTTACCCTTTCTGGATCATGCCCGTGTTTGTGTTTCTGTTCTTTTAATTGGTTCCTGTTTGCATTGAATAATCGGATAATGATTGGGAAACATATGATTAATATGATTTTAATCTGTATCGTTTCTCTGTTAATTCATTTGGATCCGATATTATACTGTTTAATGTATGAACTGGTAATCTTATTTTCAACAATCTTAGAGAAGATATCCCGAAACAATTCTAAAATGTCGGAAACAATGTTTAAATCGAGGGTAGATATGACGGGTATGCCTGAAAAATTCGGTGGACAGAATTTTAAGCGTTGGCAACAACGCATGAAGATCTGGTTAACCACCATAGGGTTAATCTCGATGCTTGAAACCGACTGTCCTACGGTGGAGGCAGAAAACCCCTCACCCGATAGCCATAAGACGCAATCTGCGTGGAAGGAACGCGACCGTATATGTCATGGTTGAATCTTGTTGGCTCTGTCCAACACGTTGTTTGATGTATATTGTTCATCCACGCAGACTGCGAAGGGGCTGTGGGAAGATTTGGACCGGAAGTATAACACCGAAGATCTCGGTATTGAGAAATACTCCGTAGCCAAATTCTTGAAGTTTTCCAAGGCCGAAGGGAAGTCTGTTTCTGAACAGGCACACGAGTTTTTACTTTTGCTCCATGGTTTAGAGGATGCCGAAATGAAACTTAAAGAGAAGTTTCAGGTCCTGTGCATCATAGAAAAATTTTCAAAGTCGTGGGAAAACTTCGGTATGACCCTGAAACACAGAAAGGGGAAAATTTGTATGGATGACTTGATGGTGGCAATTGCCATAGAGGAGGAACACAGGAAACAAAAACTTGTGCTTCCTCTTGATATTCAGGCTAAGGTCAATTTTATGACGTCGAAGGGCAAGGATAAGAAGGGAAAGGGTCCCAATAACAATAAAATGAAATCAAAGGGCAAGATCCAGAAAAAGGTAAAGAATAAACCCTGCTGGCACTGTAATCAGGTTGGCTATTGAAAGAAGGATTGTCCGTCCTTGAAGGCTCAACCTAAGGCTACAGACGGGAGTCCACAAGTGAACATGATCACTATGGGACTCGGGGCTAGCGAGGGGTATGTCTCTGTAAAACCTGAACTATACCATATCCATGATCCAAATGAGTGGCTCGTGGATACGGGAGCCAATGTAAATATATGTTCTGACAGAACATTATTTTCTTCTTATCAGACCTCCAACGGTGGGACTGTGAAGATGGGGAATGATTCTGCGGCCAGGGTGCTAGGGTCGGGACAAGTCAACTTGAGGTTCTCCTCTGGACGTGTCTGGACGTTGCACAGGGTGCTGTATGTTCCTGACATCAAGAAGAATGTGTTATCTGGCTCCATCTTAGTTAGAAATGGTTTTGAATTAAACTTTAAATGTAATAAAGTTGTTATTCTGAGACATGGTGTCTTTTATGGAAAAGGTTATTTGACTGATTTTGATTTGTTATTTAGAATTAGATGTGATTCAGTAAACATTAATGAATTAAATGTTTTGAATGCTGAATGTTCTAGTTATGTGTCTCATGTTGTGAATAATCTAGAATCTTGTGATCTGTGGCATGGTAGATTGGGACATGTAAACCTAAATTCAATTAAAAGGATGATGAATTTAGATTTAATCCCTAACCACACAATTGATAAAACTCAAAAATGTGAGATATGTGTGCAAGCAAAGACACCTAGGAAGTCTTTTCAGTCTGTCTCTAGAGATAGTGAGATCTTGGATCTAGTGCACACAGATATCTGTGAGTTTAATGGTGTGTTGACCCGAGACAATAAGAAATACTTTATCACATTTATAGATGATGGCAGTAGATACTGCTATGTACATCTAATGAAAACCAAGGATGAAGCCTTAGAGAAATTTCTTATCTTTAAGAATGAGGTTGAGACACAAACAGGAAAAGTGCTTAAACGCCTTAGGTCAGATAGAGGAGGTGAATATACCTCTAACTTATTTGATGAACAATGCAAATCTTTTGACATAGTTCATGAAGTTACAGCCCCATATTCACCACAATCAAATGGGATAGCAGAACAGAAAAATAGAACCTTAACTGACATGATCAATGCTCTCCTACAGAGTTCTGGACTTCCAACCTATATGTGGGGAGAAGCCTTGAATACGGCTTGCCATATTCTGAATAGGGTGCCTCCAAGACATATGGAAAAGTGTCCCTTTGAACTTTGGAGAAATAGGAAACCGAGTTTAAGATATCTCAAAGTGTGGGGTTGTCTCGCTAAGGTTTTAGTCCCCGAACACAAGAGAAAGAAACTTGGTCCTAAAACTGTTGATGCGGTCTTCTTAGGTTACCTAGAAAATAGCTATGCATATAGGTTCTTGGTAATTCGGTCCGAGATACCGGGTATAGATGTCAACACTATTGTTGAACTCCGTGATAATACCTTCTCTGAGGATGTCTTTCCATTAAAGACTGGGATTCCTCAGAATCTGACCATTGAGGGCGCCTCTACATCAGGATCTATTCTAGATAAAGTGGAAAGGATATCGAATGTGGGGGTTGAGACTCAACCTGAACCCAATGATCTTTCTGAAGAGAACGAGCCAAGGAGGAGTAAAAGACCTCGGATAGCCAAGGATCTGGGTAGCAACTTCGTTGTCTACTAGATCGAGGGTGATCCACCAAGTTACAAGGAAGCCATGGCTTCATCTGAAGCAAAACAATGGAAGGAAGCCATCAAATCTGAGATGGATTTCATTATGGCTAATGGGACTTGGGAGTTGGTTGATTTACCCAAAGGGTGCTCTACTATTGGGTGCAAGTGGGTGTTTAAGAGAAAGCTTAGACTTGACGGATCAATTGAAAAGTATAAGGCAGATTAGTTGCCAAGGGCTTTAGGCAAAAGGAAGGTATCGATTATTTTGATATCTATTCCCCTGTGACTAGGATGACCACAATCCGGATGCTCGTAGCATTGGCATCTGTATATGATCTCTCTATCCACCAGATGGATGTGAAAACCGCCTTCTTGCATGGCGATCTTGAGGAAGAGATCTATATGGATCAACCTAATGGGCTTGTGACTCCTGGGAATGAGGGAAAGGTTTGCAAGCTTGTGAAATCCCTTTACGGATTGAAACAAACACCAAAGCAGTGGCATGAAAAATTTGACAAAACTATTTTGTCATTTGGCTTTAAGGTTCATAAATCCGACAAGTGTGTCTATTCCAAGGTGAAAGGTGATGAGTGTATTGTCTTGTGCCTATATGTTGATGACATATTGTTGTTCGGATCACATATGAGGATTATTAATGAGACTAAGGCATTCTTGAGTAGCAAGTTTGAGATGAAGGACATGGGTGTTGCTGATGTGATCTTGGGTCTCAAACTGACAAGGTCAGTTGATGGGATTGTAGTTTCTCAATCTCAATATGTTGAGAAGGTACTTGAGAAATTTGGATATCAAGATTGCAAAGCTGTAAGCACTCCTTTTGATTCATCAAAATGCTATTTAAGAATAAAAGTGGAGTACCTGTAGCCCAGCTAAGGTATTCACAAGTAATAGGAAGTTTAATGTATCTTGCAAATTGCACGAGACCTGATATTTCATTCTCGGTTGCAAAGCTGAGTAGATACACTAGCTGTCCTGACCGTACTCACTGGGAGGCTCTGTATCGAGTACTGAAGTACTTGAAGGGAACTATTTCCCTTAGTTTGCATTATGGTAGACATTCTTCTGTACTAGAAGGATACAGTGATGCAAGCTGGATAGGGAAAATAGAGGAGTCTGGGAGTAATGGTGTTACAGGGTATGTATTTACCTTTGGAGGCGGTGCAGTCTCCTGGAGGTCTGTGAAACAGAACATTCTAGCTCGATCCACTTTTGAGGCCGAGCTGTGTGCTTTGGACACCTCTGGAATTGAGGCTGGATGGCTAAGGGAACTTCTGTCTGAAATTCCCATGGTAGGTCAGCCTGTTCCTGCGATCTCGGTACATTGTGATAATATGACCACAATTGCAAAGATAAAGAGTTCAAAGTTCAACCAGAAAACAAGGAGACATATACAAATTAGACTTAAGACGTTAAGGGGTTTGGTGTCTCGAGGAGTGTTAGCTGTGGATTTTGTTGGATCCAAAGACAACACGGCAGATCCGTTGACTAAGGGACTTGATAGATCTTTAGTCCTAAAGTCTAGGCTTGGGATGGGACTGAGATCCATTGGGAGTTCCTCTACAGTAGCAACCCAACCTATCTGAGTGGAGATCCCACAAAGTAGGTTCAATGTGGTAATAACAAGTTGTTTAGAGAATTGGTTGACACTCTAATTTTAATGCGTAAGCATGACTGTCTTATCCCTGGAAGCCTGAGTGCCATTTAAGCTGCAAGTTTAGGAAGAGCATAGGCTCTGAATGGGTTCAAGCCTTTAGGCAGGATGTTAGCAGTGCATCCTTGGAGAACGCCACCTATGTGAGTGTTACTGTGGGCCGCAGTTAAAGGAAGAGGGTCTTTCCTGAACACACTCATGAAACAGGATAAGGGTGCATGGCCTTTAAGAGCACCAACCCTGAAGATTGTATCAAGAACAACGCTTTTTTGTTTCTACCGTATACTTTAACACTAAGGTCTGAAGTTCAAGACGTAGTTTACTTCGTTCCTGTTAAAGTGAAAGTAGTAAACTCAGGTAGAGGTTTAAACCGGAAGGTACCTTTACTAAAAGCAAAGTGTGAGCAGCCGAAAGAAGTCTCTTGAATCTTTTTTGAATCTCTTTTTCAAATTGGTGAATTCGTGGGGGATTGTTGTATTCAAAGTTGTATTTAGACTTTAATTGGAAAGTCTATGTAATTACAATTGGCATTCAATTTGGTTTCAATTGGGAAACCAAATGGTTTGGAGGGAAAGTTGGGAATTCCCAAATTTGAAATATGGGAGTTTGGGTGGAAGTTTAGTCCCACACCGGTGAGAACTAAACTTTTTGGTGGACTTAAATATGAGTCCACACCCCAAGCTCTTGTAGCAATAGTAGAGAGGAGGAATGGAGGACCACACGCGCGCGCGCGCGCTCCGCTCCGTCTCCGGCTCGGGCTCGGGCTCGGGAGAGTCAATTCGGATCTCGATACTTTTGCTGTGGGTTTCATTTGGTAAGTCGATTAAATTAATTACACGATTAATTTGGTAAGTCGACTTAAATGGGAATTCAACTCGCCATTATGGGCGCGTTTTTTGGGATCCGAAAGGATGCGTTTTTTTTGGACGCATTTTTTGGAAACCAAAGGTCGCGTTTTTAGGACGCGAGCCCCTCTATTTATATCCCTCACTCGACTCGGTTTTTCTTCACTCGCAAGAAAAACCTCTCTCACGCCGTCTCTCTTTGGTTCTTCCTCTCGCGGACGAACGTCTTCCTCTTCTTCTCTCTCGGCTGCAGTTCTCTGAGGTACAATCGAGGACGATCCCGTTGGTGTGCGCCGACGACGATCGTGAACCGTCGTATCCTGGGAGCGGATCGCCAGTACCCTACGCACCGGTATTGTGGGGGCGATATCTTCTCTAAGGACAGTCCATTTTCATGGACGCTTCGGTGACTTCTAAACTGATCTCTGTTTTATTTTGCTTGCCGCAATACGTTTATTGCTTTACCCTTTCTGGATCATGCCCGTGTTTGTGTTTCTGTTCTTTTAATCGGTTCCTGTTTGCATTGAATAATCGGATAATGATTGGGAAACATATGATTAATATGATTTTAATCTGTATCATTTCTCTGTTAATTCATTTGGATCTGATATTATACTGTTTAATGTATGAACTGGTAATCTTATTTTCAACACATGGCTGAAGGTCACAGTGGAGGCGGAGGAAGGGCCACAACATGCGAGGAGATAGGACGGGGCGCGACAGTCCAGGGGGGTGTGGAAGCTACAGACCTCAAAGGGCAGGAGAGGCAGAGGGCTCAGATGGTCGGTTATCTTGTGAGGGAGGGGAGAAGGATGAAGGGTATAATGGTCCACAAATAAAACATAGATTGCTAATTCAAGGAAAAAGATAGCAGTGGTACCAAATTGAAACCTTTGATAAAAAATAGGTACCATGATGTAATTTTTAAAAGTTCATGTACAACATTGAATTTGAGTGCAAAGTTTAGGTTTTTTTTTTTTTGAAATTTACTCTGAAAGTTTTCACGAATAAGTCAAAAGATAAATCTTCACTTTTCAATGAATATGACATTCATAGTTAATTAAAGAACAACCGTTAATTTTGAAATAAATAGTAATTGTTGTTATATATTTAACATTAAAGATATGACAAGTTATATCTGTATTATTCATTACCAAAGGCCAATTTTGTTGTATTATTTAGATCGAAAGCGGGGGTCTACGTTACCTTGTGAAGCCATTATATAATAGTCCTTATAAAGGTAAACTTGTCTTGATCCATAGAATTATAATATCATAAGAGAATTGTGCAATCCCTTACCATGATAAGGATGAACATCTACAGTTGTTATTACTTATTAGTCTTAGTAAAAATATACACGTTACCAATATCTCGGTAGAAACTGGAAGAACGAGGTAGAGGCATACATGATACGTGTGATGAAATTGTTCATCCCAATAGAAATACGGTGCCAGTCGTAGAATTGTACGCAAAAGATAGAAGTACGCGTATTAAAGTAATAAGAAATGAAAAGGAAATGTGCCATCTTCCGTTTACCTCCTTGCAATTTAATTTTTATAGGTATAATACATTTTAAGACGTTGAATTCCATTCGAACGATGTAAATTCTCAGGAGTATTTTTTATTTCTGTAATACATGAAGTTCCAGAGTCATCTGGATAAATTGCAAATTTTATATATACATTCTCGGAAAGAAGAATATAATGTAAAATGATGTCGTAGCCCTCAGTTTGATGTTCTTTATTAGCTAATTGTTTTAAACATAAAGGATTTTATATCATTTGTACCTCTATTAACTTCTGTAATATCAGTTATATTTCTCTTTTTTCTAACATCAATTGCGCCCTTGCTTCTTACAAAATTTACAGTTATAGCTTTTATAATACCAGTTATATCTCTATTTAAATTTTGTAAAAAAGTAAGGACACAAATTATCATAAGCGCTAACCCATCGATCCTTTTCGGCTCGTTTGGTTGCAAGGTTGGGCTGGGTTGGCTTGGCTCAACCCGGGTTGGCCTTGCAACCAAACAGGGTTCTTCTCCTCACACTTTACTATTCACAGGGGTACCCCTGCCCAACCCAACCCTGTCCAACCCTGCAACTAAATGAACCCTTTGCGTGCTTTGAGGCCGGATTTCCGAGTAGGCATAATTTAATTTAATATTTTGCTATCTTTTTTTATTCGAGTTGATGAAAAAATAAACATCACACTGATGACATTTACGTCACTGCAATGACCGGCGCCTCTTGTGACGATTGCGGTACGATCACATTATATATCCAATCCAACAGTGCAATAGAGCATGCGCAGAACATCTAGTTCATCCATCCCCACTGCAGTTATGACGGGCAAGCGCATCTTCTCCGGCTTCCGACGGCCACGAGCAATTCATCTGGGAGGCCGTCAGCGGGGAACTCACCTTCGGTCGTGGAGGGTGTATCCATGGTGGATGCTGAGGCGACTGAGAGCCGTTCGTCATGCTACCAAGAGGGCAATCGTGGTGGCCGGTCGAGTGCTAGAGGCCGGCCAAGTGGGGTTGGCGATCACGAGCTACGGCGTTGCATCTTTCGCACCCATGTTTGCGAGATCGATGGATGCGCGGCGCGATCGATGACGGGTTTAAAAATTGTGATCTTCACCGTGATGATTCGCAACTCATGTAAGCCTCCATCATTGTCAGAATAAACACCGTCCTCCCTCCTTTGGTTGTGCCTGCAGGTAAGCGAAACGTTGATGGGATGGTTCCTCTGTTCTTATCATTTGCCTCCAAGAAGATTAGGACTTGTAATACGTTATTTACTTTCCTCTCTCCTACTACATAAAATATTGCGGGGCGAATCTTTCCTTGGGGAATCTTGGCGGTTGGTGAAAGATGACGTTTTTTTCCAAGTGATAATCCAACGAGAATGGCCGACCACGAAATTGTAGTTCGAAAATTCGATGTCAATCACAGTCAAGATAAAATCAAAGATGGAATTACGTTTTTCGTCAACAGTAGAAAGCATTCAATGAGCTCAATGAAATTATAAAGGCATTCTCATCTCGGAACAAGATTTATGGAAGAGGAGGTCAAGAGACACAAGCGATTGAGGAAGCTGCTTTCCACAGTTCCTTATTCCACAAAACGACTTCCATCAGGAAAGTCAAGAAACACATCACTTGCCTCAAAGTCGATTATGATCGACCGCAATAAAAAAGCTGAATACTTGATTCCTTTGGGAATCTTTGCTTCGCCCCATACTTACTTTTGAAGGAGATGTTGTTACAAAGTCATCCAACCCTCTTGCTATCCCAAGAACCTTTCTTTTAAGGCTCACTCCTTCATCGATCAAAATATCACCCTAATCCCTGCACTTGTCATGGCGAGATGATAATCTTCATGAGATGGTTTGATTCTTCAAGGTATAGCAACATAGGTAATTGACTTGTTTTACAACCTTAATTGAAGTAAAGTCAGGAGATCAAGCTATTGGTGATTCATAGCTTGTTCGAGAATATTTGCTTACATCTAGTGATCACCTGCGTGTAAGAACGAATAACCAAGAAAGTTGTTACTAAAGTAACTCATATCGTACTCGAATCTTGGTTCCACCTCTTGGGTCTCGAGCCATTTCATTGGTTTGTCGCATATGGGCAATTAATGTAACGTCCCGAGCTTAGGTCTCCGGTCCGTTATCGAGGAAAACTGACCCTAACAACTTGTTGGATTCAGGCCCAAATGGACCCGTTGACAACCACCCAAAATGCTTAAGCCAAAGTTGTTAAGTAGTAATCCCCACCACTTATATACCATACCCACACTTCGTGAGTTTTAGGTATGACACTATATTTGGGGTTGGGGTGTTACAACCTCCCCTACTTGTATTTGCAACGTCCTCGTTGCGACATGACACATCACTTATTCCCAGTGATAGTGACGGCTGCACGCTCAGGGTAGCCTTTTCCTCCAACCTCTTTGTAGGGCGACTCCACCTCTCAGGTAGCCCTTTCCACTATCAGAGAGAAATTTGACTCTGATACCATTTGTAACGTTCCGGGCTTAGGCCCCCGGTCCGTTATCGAGGAAAACTGGCCCTGACAGCTTGTTGGATTCAGACCCAAATGGACCCGTTGACAACCACCCAAAATGCTTAAGCACAAATTATCAAGTAGTAATCATCACCACTTATATACCACACCTATACTTCGTAAGTTTTAGGTATGACATTATATTTATGTGTTACAATTAATGTCTTTGTACATGCTAAGTCCACATTGGGAACTTGCTCCTTTCGAATTCAGAAACAAACCTTCTCCACCAGCCCCGCCACAAGCAAAATGGCGTCCCTTCCCCTCCTCCCATCCCCGCCTCTCCCTCCGGACCCCTTGGCCGGCGCCTCCCCCTCTCCCTCCGCCCCCCTCCTCCACCAGCCGGCTGACACCCCCACTTTCCTTTACGTCCCGGTCCAAGACACCACACCCCTTCACCCTTCATGTCACCCTCCTCCTCACCAAAACCTTCTTGGAAGGATGTTTGTGGGGGTTCACACCCCGCCCCCGACAACCGGAAACTTCATTTCGTTGAACCGGCTATCATTGATGGTCAGCAGGTTGCACTACTTTCGGACGAAGACACCAACCTCCTGGAGGAGGTGTGGGTAAATACTCTAGTTTTCTATGTCTTGGGGAAAAGACCATTTCATAAGCTCCTAGCGTCGTTTATAAAGAAAGTCTGGAAACCAGTTGGTGGGCACAAGCTCATCTCTAGACCCAACGGCTTCTTTTACTTGCAGCTATCCTCGGATGCAGAATGCCAGCGTGTGTTGGACGGAGGTTTGTGGCTATTCCAGGGCCGTCTGATGGTGATTAGACATTGGCAAGCAAATGGTATGTGCCTCGAACAAGACCTCCTTTCGGAAGTTTCACTCTGGATCAGGTTCCTAAGTCTCCCGTTGGGTCACTTCTCTCTGATTGTCCTTAACAAACTTGCCAGACCCCTGGGGACCCCGCTATTCATGGATGCAGTGACGACGTCAGGTCGGGAGGAAGGCCCTGCTCGTTGCTGCATCTCTATAAAAGATTCGTCCCTCATTCTGGAATTCCTCCCGCTTGTATTCAGCTCAGGGAAACGCATACAAATCGGGGTTGAGATCAAATGGATGCCCCCAAGATGCCCCCTTTATGTTTGTTTCAGGCACGACCTGTCGAGATGTACCTACTACACCCCTCCAGCTCACGCCGCCATCGACTTGGAATTGGTTCACTCGGTGGAGAATGAGGATATAGCCCGACCGGGGGACGACGGAACGCAGAATCCAGATTCCGCAAATGTCGGCTCTGGACCTACAAAGGAAGTCACAGATGATCTTTGCGTCGGTGCAGGAAATCCTCAAGCCCAGATAACTACTCCGATCTCTAATGGCCGGATGGTGCACATTCCAACGACTGCCTCGGGGAAAGGCCCCAAGCATCACGCACGAACTTCATTCGGAGTGACAAACAGCTCCCTTGCGCGGACGCCTTTCACAGCTATTCCGATTGGGCCACGAACACTCCTACACCGCCCACCCCTTCCTCTGAGGAAGTCGCCGACTCCACAACTGGTTGAAAGCTCTCTGGATTTTAACCGCCCCTCGACGGAGATGAATGAAGCGCCACCTAATAACCTCAACCATGAGCATTGCGCCTCAGTGCTCGACGATGATACAAGTCCCCCTTTGGAACCAGTCATTAGAAATCCAAATTGGGAGATTATATCTCATAATAAGAAGAAGAAGAAGAAGAAGAAGAAAAAAGGGACACGTAAGTCCACTCACGGCTCACAAGCCCACAAGTGAAATACGAATGCAGTAATTTCTATGATAATTTCGGTCTGCAACACGAGAGGCCTCAATAGGCCTAGCAAGATGAAGAAACTATTCCAGGAACTCATAGGATTTAATGCAGAGATTGTTGGTCTGGTCGAGACCAAGATTCGCCTGGAAAATCGAAGCAGATTTGCAGAATGGATACCCCTTGGCTGGGGAGCTATCCATAATAACACAGTGTTGGGAAAAATATACATCTGTTGGAGAACCGATAGGTGGACCTGCTCACTGGTTGATTTCACAGACCCTATCATAAGCCTTAATTGCGTAAATGCTGGAGGTCTCGCTTTCATGCTATCGATTGCTTATGGGTCTAACTCGCCCATCTCTCGGAAGGAACTTTGGAGAGAGTTGCGTTCCATAAGTGACAACACAAATTCTCCATGGATTGTTTTGGATGAGTTCAACGCCTAGCGTTCTCATAGTGAAGATGGGGGGCTGTACCCCAAACAAAATCGCCATAGACGAGTTCAATCAATGCATATTTGAAATGGGCTTAGAAGACCTTGAAGCCCAAGGAAATACTTGGCCTTGGACCAATTCAGTAATTGGGCAAGGGAGAATAGCGGCTCGCCTTGATAGGGCCCTTGTCAATGACCCATGGAGGACCACCTTCCCACAAGTTAAGATGCAGTACACTCCAGTCTACTCCACAGATCACTTAAACATATCTTTAACAATATACACGCCTCCATCACATAGCCAACCGTTCCGCTACTTTGACTAGTGGCAATGTCACTAGGGTTATGATGAGGTTGTATCTCGTGCTTGAGATGCGACGTCACTGATGAATCTACGATTCGTCATCTTTATTCGATAATTTTAGCTTAAAATCCCTTATAAAACACATGTATATAACACTAACTCCATATTCTTACTAACTTGCATCTTTGTGTAAATATTATATAATTGTATATTATTTTAACCTAAAATAAATAAAGAAAATAAAATAAAAAAGAAGACTGTATATATGTAATAGATACAGGCTGACCCGAACCCCGAGAGAAGGTCAAGACTTGACCTGATCGATCAGGAATAAAGTAGGGGGAGATAAGGTCCTCAATTAGAAAATCCAAAAAAAATGTGTTCTGTGTATATTTGTATACTACACTATTTCATTTGTACATTAATTGACCTCAAATCAAATAACTTTCAAACCAAAGTTGTAAATAAAAATGTGTTCTGATTAATAAAAATAATTGCACAATTAAGTCATGTACAGAATAAAAGCAACCACACTTGGAAAAAGCCATTGAGCAGTAATTGAAAGATCAATTTCGGCTCCTTATGAACTCAAATTGAACCAATCTCATTTCATTGGATTCGAAATTAATTTATCTTTAAAATGGTTGTATTTTCATAATTTTTGGAGTTACGAGTAAAAACTTGGTTTTCTGCGGGTAGTTTGTGCAATTTTTGCATGTATTTTGTACATATTATATGTGTATATATTTGTAAATATTTTTACTAGTCATTTAAAATAAAAATAAAAATAAAAAATTAATTAAAAATTTTTAAAACCAAAAGAAGTTAATTTCCTCATTTACCCATGTACGTGTATATAGTTTCTATTCTTGATTAACTACCATAAAAAAAATAAAAAGTTAACATTTTTATTCAAATAAATAAAGTGACGAAAATTCAAAAAAAAAAGATAATTTTGTAAATAGTTTTATCTCTCTTTATCTTTATCTCAATTCAATTTTCATCCTTCTTATCTCTTTATCCAAAAACTCAAAAAATTCAAATTTAATCTCCAATATCTCTTCTTTTATATGGCTCCTTCTCCATCATCCAACTTGATCAATCTTTGGTGAGAGGAGCCCGATCTTCGAGAGTCTTCTTGTCGAACAAGGTGTCTAGCCTCTAAGCTGTCCATTGACAGCGCGTTAGCCTCGTCGAGGCGATCACGGTCATTTTCCGCTCCTAAGGTGAGATCCACATTTTTATTTTTCATTTTTCATCTAGGATAATCGTAGTTTGAATTTTCCAACTTCATTTCATCGTCATATTGTTTTTCTAAATCTTAAAAAAAATCCATGACGATTTGATCCGTTTAGATCTCAATTTTTCATCTCACGTTCTCGACCTCTCTACGTTCATTTTCTATCTTTCCACGATCTATCAACTCCGACTACGCACGGTGGTCGGAGAATCAGATTCGATTCTTCCATTTTTCGTCGGATCCCCATTCACATATTCCGTTGGATTTTTTAGATTTGAACCATCGTGTTTACGTCTTAATTTATCTATAAATAAAAAGATATACAAAAAATATTTGTTTTCTTTTTTTAACATTTGTTTTGCAGGATCACGTTAAACAACTAAACAAATATATAAAAAAACAAAAAAATCTTTTCTCTTCTATTTTTTCCTTACCAGTATATATAAGAAAAAAAGGTAGGCCACTGATAACACGGATTTTGCGAGGGTCTAAATATGTCTCACACAAGGCAGAGACAAAGTCGCTGTGGCGACCGCTCACGAATCCCGAGTCAATCAACAATTAACCCATAACAGATAGATCAAGCAATGGAAGTAAATATGCGGAGTTAAAATTTATTATAACTCTACAACAAAGATGTGTATAGGTGCAAGTATGTTTAGAATGTCGAACACAGGGAACAAGAAGGATAGATCAGGAAATAAGGTATGTTTTGGGCTTTTTATGTTTTTATAATATTTTTATAATTTTTCTAAATTTTTCCTAATTTTTTAGTATTTTTAAAGTCAAAAATACTAAAAATAGTGCACAGAATTAATGGCTGAAACTAAAATGAGGATGAAAAATATCAAACAGATTCAAAAATTTCTCAAATTAATTTTAAAGTAAAGATAATAAAATAGAGAAAATTCAGAGATAAAAATTATTTTTAGGATTTTTATGAATTTTAATATTTTTCATGAATATTTTGAGGGTTTTCTAATTTTAGGGGTTTTCTTTTGAAATTTTTAGTGATTTTTGGTCTGCAGCTAAAACATACAAAAACAAACAAAATATAATTTTTTTGGAATTTGTCAAAACTTTTTATATTTTTTTTGTATTTTCTAATGCAAACAGTGAAGAAAATGCATGTTTTTTAATTTTTAAAAATAATAAAATGCAACAAAAATGCAAATAAAAATATGGCATGATAGAGAAATGCAACAGACACACAATGATATTTTTTGGGAATTTCTAGGGTTTTGTAGATGCATGGAATAAATAGAGACAACAAAGAGAAACTACACTACTAGCAAGGGCATATATGTAAATATCCAAAACATCGAGGGCCAAAGTGCAATTTTTCCACAAAATTATAACGTATCAAAAATATTTTCTGGACTAAATACAAATCACCAAAATCGGAAGGGTATCCCTACAAAAATGCCAAGTCCACGTGCACAGGACATGTGGTCTGGCGAGGACCTAAACGCAATTAACAGAACCTGAGGGGCTGAAATGTAAAAGTTTCAAAAATACTACAACGTTACAAACTAGTTGCTGGACTGAAACGAAATAACGAAAAGACAGGTGTTCCTGTGCAAAATACCCCGTTCCCTCACGTGCCTAGACATTTGAGGTGACGTGGACAGGGTCCCAGACGTAAATATGAAAACTTTAGGAGTGTTTTTGCAAATACTACAAGAATTTAAAACGGCCAATGAATGTTTGAGTCTTAATAATTAAATACAAAAAGGTGTCTGGGTTTAATAGCAAAATACCCAGATCAAGGTGGGATCCAACGACGTATATGCACTTGACTTGACACGGGGCACGTCCACGTGAGACGATGCCGCTTTGCACGGACGGGCACGATTAGATGGTTGATGAAGATCCGACGGTGTGCGGTTGGCGCATCCAACGACTGAGATACGATCTGGGGCGGGCCGTCAATCCAATGACGGAAAGAGGAGAAGCAAGAACAGGGAAGAACTCTTGCAAGCCGAGTTCCCCTGCTCCGATCCCCCTCCTCCTTGAATGTCTGAAGCTCCAAAAGGACCTGGGTAACTCCTGCAGGGTTCCCCTATGTGCTGGTGCGGCAAAATTGGTTGGCATCCACCGGAGCAGGCCCACGATGTCGAGGGCGAGGAAGAGCTCCAGGTGGGTCCGACGGGTCCCAAAATCGCCTCCAAGCGTCTCCAAGATGCGTAGACCTGCAAAGAGAGGTTAAGGGGGTCGCAAGAAAATTGTCGCGACCCACCTGGTGGCAAAAAGAAGCGAGGAAAGACGAAATGGCAGTTGGCCGGAGCTTGCTCCGGCGAGGCTGGTCGATTTGGTGATCCGATGGACGGAACACAAGGTGAATGATGGGATATTGATCCTACGGTGATGATAAACAAGAAATGCAAAGGAAAATGAAGAGAAGAGGATCCCTCAAAGATGAAATCACTTGAGGAAGAAGACCTCGATGGCGTGACTTCGCCGGAGGTGATGGAGCCACCTCAAGCTTTCCTCGATCCTCCTGAAGGGTGGTAAGGGGAGTTGTCACCTCTCTCTTGCTCGGGGATGCAACAGGTGGAGAAGAAAGCAGCCAAAAGGGGTTCAAAATTGGCTTGAAAGACGGAGGGTGTTTTTGAAGGGTTGACGAGGGGCTGAGGAAATCAAGGGAGATCAGGAGGATCGATGATCCATTTCCCGAAAAATCGAAAGGGCGTGAAAGAACGAGGTGCAAAAGTCGTGAAGAGTGTAGCGCGAAAGGAGGAGTGGTTTGACCTTGAAAAGTCTGCAAATAGGGGCAAAAAACGAGGTCTGTCAGAGAGTTGACCGAGGTCAACTCTCAGACCCTCTTGGTTCGTCCACGTGGACCAACCAAGATAAACCCTGAAGAATTATATCAAAATTAATTTAAAAATAGTAAATGAATTTATTGATTTTTGGTTATTAAATAAAAAATGTTTATTATTTTGTGAATTATTTTATTCTGATCTTATTTGTTTTTTAGAGGTTTGAAATTACAAGTTCCCTTTTTAAGGGCTATGCATAGGTATATTTATCTATATATTTTAATATTTTATTTTTATTTTGTATATTTAATTTCACTATATTTGTTAATCATTTTATAAATTTATAACTTCTTTTTATGGACTTATATATTTTTTTATTTTTCTGAAGTAGTTTGTACAAGTACATAAATAGAAATAGTATTTGTATAGGTATAAGTATAGGTAATTCATCTAGGTATCATATACAAGTATTTTACTTATGTGTTTTCTTGTATTTTTATTCCTGTTTTAATATACACATATATTATAAATAAATACAAAATTATAAAAATATAAAAGTACATGAATAAAGAATAATAAATAAAATGAATATTTTAATCTGTACAAGTTTATAATAGGGGTCTAAAACTCAACTTTCAAACCGTAACTTCGAAAAATACAGTTAAAGGTGATTTTGATACATTTCGAGTTTTTATTTTAGAGATACAGGTATGGGAAGTTGGGGTTTTGGAAACTTATTCAGATCATAACTCTTTACCTGTACATTATTTTTGTATGAAATAAATTTTTTATTTTCTATGTTTAATTATCTACAATTTTTATATACAAAGTTTCTTTATTTGAGGTGTGAAAAGTAGAACCAAAAATAGGTCTCAAAATGAATAAAGAAGGAATCTTTATTGTATTTTTGGCCCTTATCTCCCCCCTACTTTATTCCTTGTCGACCTAGTCATCGAGATGCCTAGGTTTTGGGTCATAAAATATTTACAATATTTTTTTCGTTTCTTTTCTTTATTCTATGATTTTGGCTTTAAGAACCACAATTTGTACTCTATTTACATACACATGCATGAATGCTAAGATGCATGAATTAAGGGTATTTACATGTATTTATTAGGGATTTTAAGGCCAAAATGATAGAATAAAAATGATGAAATGGAGGTTCATCATCCCCCTATACTTGCCTTTGCTAGTCCCTAGCAAACACTTATGCAGTAAGTGCAGAAAAGAAAATCAAAGAAAAGTAAAAGAAGAAAGATGGATTGAATTTAATTATCACAGTTGTCTTCACAAAATCAAAGTTTGGAGCTTAAGTCGGACCTTTGAAATTTCAGTGCGGGCAAAACCTTAATGGGAGCCATATTTGAAATCCAACAGCCTTCGAGAATCCCAACACTCTACTCAAGTCTCCTCAATAGCCAGGTCAGAATACTTCAACTCATACGCAAACCCTTATGACTACGAATCTGACTCGTACAGTGTAAGTGATAGTGGCTCTCCCCAACTGAAATGACAAAGAGACTGGCTTCTCTAATATGATAACCCCATGATTCCCCAATCCAAGAACTCATTCCTCGAGCAGCAGGGTATTCTCTTCTAAGTTCAAGTGGCAACCAGCTCAAGAGGAGGGGGTAAAGAGAAGAATGGACGGTAGCCAGTGTAGCTACTTATCCTAGGATGCAAGACCAGTATAGTCAAGTCATCCAGCTGCAGTCTCACATATTTGACTTTGAAGCTCAAGCTTGCTTATTGACTATACACATATGTACACTCCGGCAGGCATTTTTATTTTTGTATAGGCATGTCCACTTTTTTTTGGAGTTTTTGACATTTTTTTGAATACGATGTACAATAGCATTTACATAAGGAGTTTTTCCTCTTGAGCTAGTAGACTATCCCTCTTTTGAAGCTTTATTGCAACCCACAATCTCCTGTCCTCAAAACTAATCATCACCGGATGGGTTGGGGTGCACTTCCCTCCCTAGAGGAGGACAAATGTTTCCACTTGTATGTGTCTCATACCGGCAAATCCAACCCCCTCACCGCTCCAACTGAGTTGAGCCAAGTGAAAGATGTGGGTATCCAAGTTAGGTCATTATCAACAAGAGTCGTGCATGTGCTCCAAAATACTCTGCTTAGGCAGTCAAGAATCCATTGAATCAAGTCTCGTGATCCTCAAAGAATTAAGTCAACTATACTTGACGTACCTCAACTCCAGTTCCTATAAAGTTCCTGTTATTAGGTAGATTTTAAGGTCCAACCAAGCTCCAATCTTTGGATTTTGCTTAGACTCGTTCAACTATCAAACTCAATCCGAAAAATGCAAATGTTATGCAGAAAATCTTTTTGTGATGCAATTTTCAAAGATTTTGAACTTTTTATGGGTTTTTGAAAAGATGATGCATATGCATTTTTTTAGATTTTCAAAAAGATTTTTCAAATGTTTTTGGTATTTTTATTTTGCAAATGTTTTTGGGATTTTTGAAAACAAAAAGGTTTTGGCCAAAAACTAGGTACAAATGTTTACACAGGGATGCATCTTATAATTACAAGAAGTAGATTTTAAGAATTTACAAGGGTAAGTGGTCGATTTTATAAGTATATATGATAAATAATTTTAGGTATGATGTATATATTCCTCAAACTTATTTGATAAGGGTTTTCCAAACAATTTTTGAAAATTATAGTCCAAAGTAATTTTTACAAACAATTTTTACAAATATGTACACACATTTGAACATCATTTTTGCAAAGATTTTTCAAACAGTATATATAGATTTTTCAAATATTTTTGCAACCATTTTTCAAATCATTTTCAAACCTTTTTATTTCACACAAAGAAAATAATTTTACAATCAAAATATTTTACTACGGTTGAAATATACAGCAAAACATTTTCCAAATAGTTTTCAAAAGATTTTCACAAGAATTTTTAAACTATTTTTCAAACATTTTGCAAAAAATATTTTCACCTGATTTATTAATCAGTATATACAAAAAAAAGAATTTGAGGAGTAATCACATCTTTTTGTTAGGGTTTTAATGAATTTTATAAATGTAATAGCCATATTTATTAAGAAAATACGAAAGTACGAGTTATGGCTAAAGTATATACAGAGTATATACGACCCCCCTATACTTAGCTTGAGCTATGTCCTCATAGATCGGAGAGAAAAGAGAAGACATAAATCGTACTGAGTATAGAAAAGTCTAAAGAATAAATGAATAAGAGATGAATGAACGAATGAGAAGTTGACCATCCCCCCTATAATTAGGATCAAATAATCCTAATTATAACAGACTATACACAAAGCAGGGAGGTTCAAGGGTGGGAATGAACAGATCGTACTCAGACTGTCTCCCCCTATACTTAGGGTAAGACATCCCTAAGTATAGACAAGAAGAGGATACAATGGAGAGGATCAAAGAATAGAAGTACTCGGGGTGCACACCCCCTATACTTAGGACAAAGTACGTCCTAAGTATAGAAGATTGACAAAAAGGGGCTACACCTTTTTGGCAGAGTAAGAAGATAGAAGAGGAAAAGAAGAAAAGAAGAAAAGAGAATAAACATATCACAACTTAGTGTGTGCACCCCCTTATACATAGGACAAGGTGCATCCTAAGTATAGAAAAATCATAAGATGACGATGGGGTGGCAGACATAACGAACGAATGAATGAATGAATGATATGGACATATGGATCTATACAGTGGAAGATGGAAGTGATACCATGTATGGGATGCAGATGATGTGAGTCAAAGAGTACATCTCATACCAAATGAATAGGAGCAACGTCAACGGTCGGCGGATCATGATCTAGATATAGTTTCAGGTGCTGACCGTTAACTCGAAAGGTAGCGGAAGATGACAACTTAGACATAACAATATTGCCATTGTCATGTACCTTTATGACCACATAAGGACCTTTCCATTTACTCTGTAATTTCCCTGGAAATAATTTAAGCCTAGAATCAAATAACCATACACGTTGATCTGGCTCAAACTGTTTATGGCTGATATGAGAATCGTGCCATGTCTTCACATTTTCCTTGTATTGTAGGCTACTCGAAATGGCCGTGTCTCTCAGTTCCTCCAGGGCTGCCAACTCTGCTTTCCTCTGTTCTCCTATACTCTCGGGGTCCAATAATAGCTCTATAATTTCCCATAGTGACTTGTGCTTGATCGTCGCTAGCAAATGGCACGGCCTGCCATAGACGAGACGAAAGGGAGATGTCCTTAATTGTATCTTAAAGGAAGTCCGATAGGCCCACAAGACCGAGTCCAAAAGTTGTGACCAGTCCTTTCGGTCTGGGTGGACTACCTTCTGTAAAATAGTCTTGATCTCCCTGTTCGATCTTTCAACAAGATCATTAGTCTGAGGATGATATGGAGTGGCAACATGATGGTCAATGCTGAACTCATATGCAAGGGCCCTTACCTTGTCGTTGATAAAGTTAGACCCCCCATCTGAAATCAGAACTCTAGGTACCACGAACTGTGAAATGATATTTTTCCTCAAAAATTGGCACACTGTCTTAGCATCTGCATCTCGGGCGGGGATGGCCTCAACCCAACGACTCACATGATCCAGAGCAAGTAGAATGTACTCAAACCCCTGACTCTTAGGAAATGGACCCATGAAATCAATCCCACATGCGTCAAAAACCTCACAAAAGTGAATGGGTTGCATGGGCATCATGTCTCTCTGTCCGCTAGTACCCATCTTCTGACAGTCAGTACACCTCTTCACGAATTCATTAGAATTCTTGATGAAAGTAGGCCACCAAAGGCCGATTTGGAGCACCTTATGTGCTGTCCATCTCCCAGAATGTTGTCCTCCCGCCTCAAGCTTGTGGCAGTAGGTGAGGATGCTATGCTGCTCTTCTTGAGGAATACACCTGCTCCAGATATTATCCCTCCTTCATGATAAAGGACGGGATCCTTCCAATGGTATGACTTGGCCTTCGCAAGGAAGGTCTCAAGTCGCTGCCTGGGCCAACCTTGTGGAACCATCTTGGCAACAAGATAGTTCACAATGTCAGCGTACCATGGAAGCGAGACGATGACAAGGATTGCCTCATCTGGAAATGTCTCAATGATAGGTGCAATGGGCTCATATTCCTCAAGGTTCTCTAATCGGGAGAGGTGATCTGCCACCACATTCTTAACTCCAGTTTTATCCTTAATCTCAATATCAAATTCCTGGAGTAGAAGGATCCACATGGTAAGTCGAGCTTTGGCATCCTTCTTCGCCATGAGGTATCAGATGGCGGTGTGATCTGTATAGATAGTCACTCTTGATCCCAGAATATATGGTCTGTACTTATCCAAAGCAAAGACTACAACTAGCATCTCCTTCTCAATCACAGTGTAATTCCGTTGAGCGGCATTCAAAGTCCAGCTAGCGTAGTGAATGGCATGCGCCAATCCATCCCTCCTCTGTCCAAGTACATCCCCTACGAAAAATCAGAAGCATCCGTCTTGATCTCGAATGGGAGAGACCAATTGGGTGGCTGAAGAGCAGGAGCCTTAACAACTAGATTCTTGAGAGTCTTGAAGGACGCAAGACACTTATCACCGGAAATGAACTCGGTGTCTTTCGTCATCAAGTCAGTGAGTGGTCAGGCAATACGACTGAATTCCTGAATGAACCGTCGGTAAAAACTGACATGCCCCAGAAAAGACCGCAGCTGTCGCAATTGGACAGTGGATTGAGTTTTCTAATGATATCCACCTTAGTCGGATCAACCTCCATGCCCCTGTTGGAGATGATATGGCCAAGGACTGTCCCTTGAGTCACTGTGAAGTAACTCTTCTCCAAAGATAAGACAAGGTTGACCTCTATGCAGCGTTGAAGCACACGGTCTGGGCAGTCAAGACAAGCATCAAACCCGTCGCCATAGACCGAGAATCCGAGAAGATGGACAACGTGCACCTTTGGAATGTCACTGGGGCGTTACATAGACCAAAGGGCATCCGTCTGAAAGCATATGTCCCAAATGGACAAGTGAATGTCGTTTTGCCCTGGTCTTCAGGACGCAATGGCTACTTGATTATAGTTGGAGTACCCATCAAGAAAATAGTAATGACTCTTACCAGCTAGCCTCTCGATAACCTGATCAATGAATGGCAGTGGCAAGTGATCCTTCTTGGTGTCCTGATTCAATCGTCTGTAGTCCACACAAACCCTCCAAGAAGTGGGTACCCAGGTAGCTATCTCCTCTCCATACTCGCTCACAACTGTAGTGATACCCGTCTTCTTGGGTACCACATGTAATGGACTAACCCACTTACAGTCAGAGATGGGGTAGATAAAATCGGCGCTTCACCATTTAGATATTTCTTTCATGACCACATCTCGAGGATTCTGGTTCAGCCGTCGCAGGAACTCACGCGAGGGCTTAGCATCCTCTTCGAGGTAAATATGGTGGAAGCACAAAGCCAGACTAATCCGCTGGAGATCAGCTATATGCCATCCTATTACCTTACAACTCCTTTCAAGAATCTCCATCAAACGAGATTCTTGCTCTCCAGTCAAATCTGTTGAGATAATGACTAGGTGCATATCTGGCTCGCCCACAAGGAATCTGTACTTCAGCGATTGCGGCAAAAGCTTCATTTCTGGACAACTAGGAGCTGACAAATTTGGCTTCTGTAATGTCTATGTGAAGGCTAACAAATCTTCATGTGAGAAATTTCGCTGTGCATGAAAATATGACGAAGGGAACCCTGCTGGAAGTTCTGTAAACTGTGCTGGCTCGCTCTCTGTCCTCGCTATCATCTGAGAAGGAATCAGACAAGGCAAATAGTCATCAAAGTCATCCCAATCAATGTCTGAATCCGAGGGATCTGAATATGAAGAACAGAAATGAAACCCTGCTTCACCACTCATCCCGCAACTGTCTGCCTCTAATGTATCCTCAACCAGGGGTGTGCTCTCCAAGCTATCAACTGCCATAAGTTGTAAGTATGCTGAATCTGCGGGCAAGGCGAGGGCTTGTATTACATGTCCAAATGGCTTCATCACCGGTCATCACAAAGTCGCACTCCTGGTGGACATCTCGCTCAGCCTCTGTCATCTGCTCGGTGTCACTGAACTTTTCTGAGCAGGCTAAATCTCATGCTCTGATCTCGTTGATCGTATCTATTTGTATACTCTCTCCCTCTCTGTGAAAGTATACCTTCCCACTATCATGGTCGGTCACCGCCTTATGAGTGGACAAGAATGGGTGTCTGAGTATGATGGGGGTATATGTTACCGACTCAGGGATCTCCATGTCCAACACCACAAAGTCCACGGGAAATTTCAAGCCCTGAATGGTAACGACCACATCTCTCAAAAATTCCTTCATCTTCTTAATCGATCTATCAGCAAGCTGAAGGACTGTCTTGCTCTGATGAAGAGGGCAAACTCAAATCGGTCAAGTAAGGCTGCCGGAAGGAGGTTGATAGAAGAGCCTCTATCTAATAGAGTACGATCGAACCGATGCTCCTGAATCTCTCATCTGACATAGGGTGCTCCTGCATCAGGTCTCTTGGCTGGCAATTGGTTCTGAATGGCAAAGCATGTGGTACAAGTGAGCACATGGATATCTCCTCTGTGGTTCCTCCTCTTCCTGCGTACGGTAGTCTTCTCTCTCAAGTTCTTTTGGAAAAGGGGGATGTGGTCTAGTGCCTCCTCTAGAGTCAGTTGAATTTGAAATCGGCCAATCATCTGCTGGTTGAACTCTAACTGTTGTGTCTTTTTGGGATTTTCTCTTTTATTCCCCTTTGCCAAGCGGAGTGCTTGAGGGAAGGGGATGGTTGGGTCCTCCTCAGATGGAGGGCTAGGAAGAGGTTTATGTGCATGTGAAGAATGGAATTCATACCAAGATCATCATGCAATACATATGGACTCTGAGAAGATGAAGAAAACTTTACTTTATTCATTTTTGGTCTTTTTCTTGTTACCACAGTCCTGAGATACAAAATGTGGCAACACAATAGAGGGGAATACAACATGGGTAGAAGTGGTGGAATCAGCACCACCCACGGCATCTGTCTTCGTGGCATCAGCACCGCGCTCTGGCTCAGCATCAAATACAATCGTGGTGTCAGCACCACGCTCTAGATCAACATCAAGCAAAATGGTGGATTCAATACCATTGCCTGCATCTGGAGTCACGAAGGCCTCAGTACCGTCGATTGGATCTCTATCCTTAGTTGCCTCAACACCACCGTCATCAACATCATTAGCGGCATCAGCACCGCTTCTCTCCTCATCCGACGCTCCTGGTTCCTCATGTGGTTGTCGCTCAGACAAGGCACCGCCGGCTGGCATCCTACCTCATAGTAGTCACGAAATCAACATCAAACATAGAATAAGACATGTCATTCAAAAAGCCACCAGGAGTGGTATCCTCTATAGACTATACCTGCTCAGATTTTCTCTTCAAACTATTCGGGTTAGGATCGATCTGAGCTGGTATGAAGGCCTTGCCCTTGATAATATCCCTCATCTGAGTGTCCTGAAATAGTGGCTATGATGGATAGTATGATAGCTGTTGGACTGGCTCTGCATGGATGTGGTGCACCTGGCGGTGTATGGCAGAGGGCTGGGTGGAGCTGCTACTGCTAGGATCAGCACGTGATCTGGGGGGCTACGTGGACGTCTGTGCTTCCTGAATACACAAGATCTGTGTCTTCAGGCCACTCATGGTCTTCATCAACTGGTCCATCTAGGAAAGCCCCTAGCTCTGCTTCTTCTCGAGGATCTCGATGCGGTCCAACTTCTCGCTGATGATCCCCATGTCGATTGCGGCATATTCGGCCTGAGCTGCTGCTGATGACGGAGTGTGGGAACCGACATTGATACGTGCAATCCTCTAATATGAACCTGCCCCTTGAGGGGGCTTATGTTGTGTGTAGACTCAGGCTTGGGCCATTACTGTCGAGTTCTCTGCCATCCCTTCATAGACAGCCCAAACCTTGTCTTCACCCTTGAAAAAATAGGACCCACCACAAGAGGCATTCACAAGCCCTTGCAGCTCCGGTGTCAGCCCACAAAAGAAGCTCTGACAAGGTTGGGATTTGATATATCGTGATGTGGACACCGGCCAATGAGCTCTCTAAAGTGATCCCAAGCCTCATGGAACTGTTCATTTGGGATCATCGTGAAATTGCTGATCATAGCTCGTGCTGCATTGGTCCGTCCGAGAGGGTAGTACTTATTAAAGTACGCAGTCCGGAGCTGCTCCCAAGTTGTGACATACCTTCCTAGATGCTTCAGCCAATATGCTGCTCGGTCAACTAATGAGAACAGGAAGGTAATCATCTTAATTGTGTCCTCGTCTACCAGTCTGTCGTTGACAGTGCTACAAATCATCTCAAACTCCTGTAGATGGAGATGAGGCTCCTCAGTGGCTAGCCCATGAAACTTGGGCAATAACTGGATCGTCTGGGGGCGAAGCTCAAAGTTCCCAACAATGGGAGGAAGCTGAATCCATCGATGAGTGAGGGTTACAACAGGGTTGTGCAACTGTCTCATCGTCCTTTGTGCTTGGTCCGCTTGTTGTTGGTCTCCTCCTGCTCCACCGCCTTCATCGGGTCCTACTTCTGGTATCTCTCCAGTGCCCTCAGATTTGTCTTATCTGTCTGCTCGCATCTGCGCCAGTTCTCTCATGATATCACCCATAAAGGCTCCTTGATCTCTGATCTATCTCTGCATGGTCTCCAGGGAATCTAGCAATGAATTGTTGATGGTAGTCTGATCATATACATAAGAAGGTTGTCCCTGCTCATCTGGGCGTCCCTCACTGCTAGCCATATCTTGGGTCTCTGCAAAGGCAAATGTACCCATCTCAGGTGCCGTCAAATGTCCAGAAATCTTTGTTGCACTATAATCTGACACCTCAGGACTGATAGAAGAAGAATGGTGGTCAAGGGGTAACAGGGTGGATGTGAACTCGGACTCGGAGAGTGGGTCTAAACTCCCCAAAGCTGACCTAGATGAATAAGGAGGAGTTCTCGATAGCGGTGCCACCAGACGTGGACTAAGGGATCTCCTTCCCATCATCTTGATCTGGAGGAAAAGGCAGATGAGATATGGAATGCAAACAAGATTGGCAATCAAAACCCTAATTCACCTACACAACTCCTGAGATGATGACCGTGAAGGTTCGATCGTTATCTTGTCAATTTTATTTAGGTGATCAATCAATCTATCAGAGTGATTAAGCGAGATGTTGGGAACCCAACTCACTTGGCTGACTATCCCAATCTCAAATGAGATCTTTCCCAGCCAGTATGAATTGCGGATCGTTTACCGGCTACCCGATCAACTTAATCTGCTAAGGACATCGTGGTCCGCTTTACTGGTTATAGGAGAGATCCTCACTGGAGAATGACTCACCAAGACTAGTAGTCAACTAAGATTTCGGGCGTGACTCTAGCCTAGTGTACGATTCGATCTCTCGCCGCAGATAAATCAAACAATGAGGGGGTTACTCTTCCCAAGATATTTTTTTGTGAGGTGAGTTTTAAGGTCACGTTTGCATTAGCAGTCCCAATTTTATTTGGTTATTAGTTTTTAGGTATTTTTCCGATAAAGACAATGCCTAATGAATTATCTGATTTCCTTGGTTATTTTAAGTCCAATAAAATGGGGGAGGAAGTCGGAAAAGCCGTTGCGCGATCAAACACAATGATGTATGCAAAGTTAGAAATGCTTACCTTGCTCCAGCACTCTACATGCAGGGTAAATCCGTTCATAAATTAAAAGATAGGAAATAAACTATCTATATGATGCACGCGGAGATCGTCCCTAGATGAGCAACTTCTATTAATCGTGAAGCACAAGTAGCTATGACTAGGAAGAGAGATCGGAGTCCGGTCTTAGGAGCCGATCGGTGTCCACCACAAAGGATCCTACACGCACTTTATACGACCCCTCCCGGTACGTGGTCTCTAGTCCAATTCAAATAGATCTATAGGTACAGGCAAGATAACAGGTGTTGGGCCTTAGCTGTTTATGTCACAATCAATAAAAACTCCTAAATCTAGGGGCTAAATCCGCGTGAATCAAGCAGGTAATAAGATCGGCAAAACCGTGAGAAAACCACAAAAAAGCGACGAGGCCCCCAAGGGAACAATCCCTCATGCCCTGGACCTCGTGAAGTGTAGAAATGTCCAAGTCCTGAATATTACAAGTTAACGAGTCACTCTCTCACTTAATTTACACAAGTAATGCAATGAAAATAAAAACTAGAGCTAGGTCTACAAAATCTATTAGTCCTCTTTGGTGCAAGAGTAGCAGGCTGAAATCGGCTTCACGTGGATGCGCAAGCGCCTAAGGTAGAGTGCCACCCTTGATCCGCGGTACCTTGAACAAAGTCAACAAAGAGAAGGGGTTAGACAACTCAAACAATATATATCAAAAATAAAGAAAATAAATGAAGCAAAAATGAAGACAAATAATCACAATCAATCACTCAAAAACTTGATCTATACGATGTTGCTCCTAGGCAACGGTGCCATTGATAGCACAAATTTTGCGAGGGTCTAAATATGTCTCACACAAGGCGGAGACAAATTCGCTGTGGCGACCGCTCAAGAAATCCGGGTCAATCAACAATTAACCCACAACAGATAGATCAAGCAATGGAAGTAAATGTGAGGAGTTAAAATTTATTATAGCTCTACAACAAAGATGTGTATAGGTGCAAGTATGTGTATAGTGTCGAATACATGGAACAAGCAGGATAGATCAGGCAATCAAGCTCGAAAATGAAAGTGATCAATTGTCTACAAGTATGCTATTTTTGTGGGTTTTTGATTTTATTTTCTATTTAATTTTAGATTTTATATTTCTGTATTTTGATTTTTAATTTACCGACTTTGTATTTAATTTTTATATTTTATATTTTTATATTTTCTTTTTCTCTTAATAAGGAAATACAACTATATAGGATATATACATGTACAAGAGAGACTTGAGGGATATATGTAGGTAAAAATTCTCAAAATACAAGAAATAAGGTATTTTTGGGGTTTTTATGTTTTTCTAATGTTTTTTATTTTTCTAAAATTTTTCTAATTTTTTGATATTTTTAAAGTCAAAAATACTAAAAACAGTGCACAAAATTAATGGTTGAAACTAAAATGAGGATGAAAAATATCAAACAAAGTCCAAAATTCCTCAAATAATTTTTAAAATAAAGATAATAAAATAGAGAAAATTCAGCGATAAAAAATATATTTTTAGGATTTTTGTGGAATTTTTAAGATTTTTATTAAGATTTTAGGGGTTTTCTAATTTTTAAGAGTTTTCTTTTGAATTTTTTAGTGATTTTCGGTTTGTAGCTAAAACATACAAAAAACAAAATATAATTTTCTTTTGAATTTTTCAAAAACTTTTTATATTTTTTGTATTTTCTAGTGCAAATAATGAAGAAAATGCATGTTTTTGAATTTAAAAATAATAAAATGCAACTAAAATGCAAATTAAAAATATGGCATGATAGATAAATGCAACAGACATACAATGATATTTTCTTGAGAATTTTTAGGGTTTTATAGATGCGTGGAATAAGTAGAGATAACAAAGAGAAACTACACTATTGGCAAGGGAATATATGTAAATATCCAAAACTTCCTGGCCCAACATGCAATTTTTCCATAAAATTATAACGTATTAAAAATATTTTCTGAACTAAATATAAATTGCCAAAAGCGGAAGGGTATCCCTGCAAAAACGCCAAGTCCACGTGCACATGGCACGTGGTCTGCGAGGACCTAAACGCAATTAACAGAACCTGAGGGGCTAAAATGTAAAAGTTTCAAAAATAATACAACGTTACAAACTAGTTGTTGGACTGAAACGAAATAACGAAAAGACAGGAGTCCCTACGCAAAATACCTCGTTCCCTCACGGGCCTAGGCACGTGAGGTGATGTGGACAGGGACGCAGATGCAAATATGTAAACTCTAGGGATGTTTTTGCAAATAATACAAGAATTTAAAATGGTCAATGAATGTTTGAGTCTTAATAATTAAATACAAAAAGGTGTCTGGGTTTAATAGCAAAATACCCAGATCATGGTGGGATCCAACGACGTATATGCACTTGACTTGACACGTGGCACGTCCACGTGAGACGTTGCCACTTCGCACGGATGGGCACGATTAGATGGCTGATGAAGATCTGACGGTGTGCAGTTAGCGCATCCAACGGCTGAGATACGGTCTGGGGTAGGCCATCAATCCAACGACGGAAAGAGGAGAAGCAAGAACAAGGAAGAACTCTGACAAGCCGAGTTCCCTTGCTCTGATCCCCCTCCTCCGTGAACGTCTGAAGCTCCAAAAGACCCGGGCGACTCTTGCAGGCTTCCCCTATGTGTTGGCGGCGGCAAAATTGGCTGGCATTAACCAAAGCGGGCCTACGATGTCGAGGGCGAGGAAGAGCTCCAGGTGGGTCCAGCAGGTCCCAAAATCACCTCCAAGCATCTCCAAGAGGCGTAGACCTGTAAAGAGAGGTTAAGGGGTTCTCGAGAAAATTATCGCGACCCACCTGGTGGCAAAAAGAAGCGGGGAATGACTAAATGGGAGTTGGCCGGAGCTTTCTCCGACAAGGGGGGTCGATTTGGTGATCCGATGGATGAAACGCAAGGCGAATGATGGGATATTAATCCTACGGTGATGATAAGAAAGAAACACAAAGGAAAATGAAGAGAAGAGGAGGCCTCAAGGGTGAAATCACCTGAGGAAGAAGACCTCAACGACGGGACTTTGCCGGAGGTGGTGGAGCTGCCTCAGGCCTTCCTCGATCCTCCTGAAGGGTGGTAAGGGGAGCTATCACCTCCCTCTTGCTCCGGGATGCAACAGGTGGAGAAGAAAGTAGCCAAAAGAGGTTCAAAATTGTCTTGAAAGTCAGAGGGTGTTTTTGAAGGGTTGACAAGGGGATGAGGAAATCGAGGGAGATCGGGAGGATCGATGATCCACTCCCCGAAAATCGCAAGGGTGTGAAAGAGGGATGAACGAGGTGCAAAAGTCGTGAAGAGTGTAACGCGAAAGGAGGAGCTGTATGACCTCGAAAAGTCCACAAATAGGGGCCAAACACGAGGTCTGACAGAGGAACATGGGGCGGGTCAGAGAGTTGACCGAGGTCAACTCTCGGACCCTCCTAGTTGGTCCACGTGGACCAACTAGGAAAAACCCTGAAGAAATTATTTCAAAATTCATTTAAAAATAGAAAGTGAATTATTGATTTTTGGTTAGTAAATAAAAATGTTTATTATTTTTAAATTATCTTATTATGATTTTTATTTTTTTAGAGGTTTGACATTACAAGTTCCCTTTTTAAGGGCTATGTATAGGTATATTTATCTATATATTTTAATATTTTATTTTTATTTTGTATATTTAAATTTATTATTTTTGTTAATCATTTTATAAATTTAAGACTTATTTTTATGGACTTATATGTATTTTTATTTTATTTTTCCGAACTAGTTTGTACAAGTACATACATAGAAATAGTATTTGTATATGAATAAGTATAAGTAATTCATCTAGGTATCATATAAAAGTATTTTATTTATATGTTTTCTTGTATTTTATTCCTGTTTTAATATACACATATATTATAAATAATAGTTATGAAATTATAAAAATATAAAATACATGAATAAAGAATAATAAATAAAATGAATATTTTAATCTGTACAAGTATATAATAGGGGTCCAAAACTCAACTTTCAAACCGTAACTTCGAAAAATACGAAACTACCTTCATTAAATAGCTTATTAAAAATTATATACAATTAAAGGTGATTTTGATATATTTTGAGTTTGTATTTGAGAGATATAGGTCTGGGAAGTTGAGGTTTTGGAAACTTATTCAGATCATAACTTTTTACCTGTACATTATCTTTGTATGAAATAATTTTTTATTTTTATATATTTAATTGTCCTTAACTTTCATGTACAAAGTTTCTTTATTTGATGTGTGAAAAGCGGAATCAAAAATAGGTCCCAAAATGAATAAAGAAGGGATCTTTATTGTATATTTGGCCCTTATCTCCCCCTACTTTATTCCTTGCCGACCTAGCCATCGAGATGCCTAGGTCTCGGAGTTTCGCGTCATAAAATATTTATAATATTTTATTCTTTTTCTTTTCTTTTCTTTATTTTATGATTTTGGCTTTAAAAACCGTAATTTGTACACTATTTACATACACATGCATGAATGCTAAGATGCATGAATTAAGGATATTTACATGTATTTACTAGGATTTTTTAGGCCAAAATGATAGAATAAAGATGATGAAATGGAGGTTCATCAGCCGTCGCCCCGCTCCTGGACGCACATCCTCCGCTTGAGGAGGAGCTCCTCCTCTCGCAGCCTCCTACGGCCCCGACTGCCTCATCCCTCCAACGCGGCCACCTTCCTCCTCCATCCCCACGCCTTGAACGCCGCCACCGCTCGCCTGGGAAAAAAGGGAGAGGCATTGCCCCCTTGAATATCTCCAACTCCAGCCAACGAAGGGGCGTGTGTCGCCCCATCTCCTTCCAGCCCATCAGGCCCCCACACAACGCCCGCCTCCGCCAATCACAGCTAGGAACCACCTCTATGACCGACGCAAAGAGGCACCCATCCACCACCGAAGCCGCACTTCACAACCATAGTCATTTTTCACATCCACCTCCACCTTTAAGCCCTCCGCCATCAGCGCGCGCACCCTCTCTTCCAGTCGCCTTCACCCTCTACCGAAGCTGCACCACCATCATATGGGAAGAGAATGGAGGGGCAACAGCCCGTGCTCCGCCTCCCGTTGTTACTTGGAAACGAATCAAAAGAAAAGGATAGAACCCTAGGGTTGCAAAAAAATTGCGAAAATTATGTATATGCCCCTAGAGATTTATGAAATTGATAACGAGCCGTTGCACTTAGAGCTTAGCATGTGCGTCGCACGTGCTCTATGGGTAAATTGTCTATTCCTCTCCGTATTTTATTTTTTTGTTATTTATTTAATGCAAAAACTAGAATTATTTGCAGAACAATCTTATTTACCCAGACATTATTTTGCATGTCCTTTTTATTTAAATAAATATTTTCTTTACTTAATAAATTCTTGAAAAATCATGCTATACTTCTGATGTATTATTCTTTTTAGCATAAATTTTTCATGGCATTTTTATTTTATTTATTATTATTACAAAATCAAAAACATGTCTTTTTTATCTTTCTGAAATTCAAAAATTCATAAAAATCTGAAAATAGCTCCAAAAATTCCAAAAAAATATAGTAGTTTTATTTCATTGTCTTTTAATTTCTATGCAAATTTCATACATTGTTTATATATAACACCAAAAAATGAAAAACATCAAAAATACAATAAAATCATAGGAAATTCTATAAAAATAAAAATAGTGATTTCAGTTCCTACTTGTAGATATTTCCATATAGTTTGTCATAAAAATAATTGCCAGGAGTTTTGAGTACTTAAAATATTTTTAAATTACAAATTACTTCAGGTTGTGCACAATTTCGCATTTTCCTATTATTTGATTTTTAAGAAAATACAAAAACATCTGAAAATTCCACAAAAAATCTCAAAAACATTTCAAAAATTTTAAAACCCAAAAATATTTTCTCTGATTTTTTTCTGAGCATTTTTGATAAATTGAAAAATTACAAAAAGTGTTGGTGTGCGTATTTTTGATCTTGTGAATATTGCTCCATTATATTTGAAAATAAAAAATTTTTGCAAAATCACAATCACTAAAAATTTAAAAATCAGGAAATAAATGAAATTAGAAAAAAATATTAAAAAAATAAAAAGATAAAAAATCGCGAAAATCAAGGATAGTTATCCTTTAAGATTCATGTTTTTCTCTGAATTGATTTTCGATTAATTGAATAACCCTCGGGATTTGTAGCCTCCCTGAGTTCGACCATGTCCGCTATACATGTTAATAAGTAGCAAAAATAAAAAAAATTTGTTTGTTTGAGCTGGGACTTTCGGGATAGCAACGACTGTTTCACTAATTTAAATTAAAATCCTTCAAATTTCCGCCCAACAAAATGGCGTCATTGCTGGGGAGGCACGACGAGGGTAGTTAGGTTTCTCTTTTGACCTACTATTCTTGGTTGTAAATATCTGTTTACATTTTTGCATTCACTTCATTGTTTGTATCCACTGCATTCATTTCATTTTTCTCATATTTGATAATCGTGTTTCTAACACATTATCTTTTCCTTTTTCTTGCTAGGGCCCACGGAGCGAAGGAGGCGATCCTAGGAGTGTCGAAGCACCCAAGCGACTGGAGGTGACTTGATTCTTCACCAAGTCACATGATAGCGTGAGAAGAGGAGAAGAATATTTGAAAGACACCAAACAAAAGAGGAGAGAGAGAGATTTATTCTAGTATTTGAACATTATAAAACAGACATTCATTTGTTGTGGGGTCTGTTTCGCCAAGTGCCGAAGCACTTGGGGGACCTCACCGGTTTTGTTTTCATCGACTTTATTTTTTCTTTGTTTCACGTGGATTTCGAGAGATATCTCTTGATTGATTTAATTAATTTGCTTGAGCCAGGTAATTAATTAGGTCCAAACACCCTAAACAAGAATTTTTGTGCCTATAGAGTAGAGCATAATTTGGACTTAGTCAAATTAACTTTTTCTTGCCGTTAATACAAGCCATCATTTAGGATGGTTCACTTGCATTATATAGGTTAGTTTATTTTCCTTTATTTAAATTATGCGTGGATCACTTGCATTTAGTGTGCTGGCGACAAGGCACGCATCTCTAATCCCTGCATGCATCATTATTTTTTCTCCCACATTGGCATTTCTGATCTCCTTCCTTGTTTCACTCACATAAGATAAAAAGGAAACTGGACACTCGGTAGGTGATTCTTTGAAAATATTTTAACCAAGTGATAACTGCCTAAAATTTGGGACTGCTAAAGAAAACTCGATCCTAAAATAAACATAAGGAAAAATCATTGTTTTGGGTAGAGTAACCCTCTCATTGTATTCGTTTTAACTTGCTCGCGTACACACTAAGGTTAGTGCCCAAATCCCATAATTCAACCTAAGTGTTTGTACAATTTCTGTGATTATCACCTAACTCTAAAACATACAAGATTAAGAGATCGAACCTTCAGGATATTCACATTGAGTTGAGTTGGTGAACTGGGGGTTTGTATTGTGTTTGATTGCTTGTGTGCATACTAGATCCTACTGCGCATTTACGCCCTTTTCTCCATATATTTTGACATGACCATCGTGCGCTCCCAATCCCATCTTTTGTTTTGAAGATGGTCGATTGGATTTATTTTAATTGACCATCGGAGTTATTTTAATCCGATCTTCGCGGATCCCTCAAACCCTCCAACTGATCCACCTTATTTTTTTCCAGGAGGACATTCCTCCTGTTTTTTGTGCATATCCGCCTAACCCATTATTTCAGGAGTTGGAGGACTTTGATTCTCACCTACCCCCACCCCACTCACCCAACCCTGGGATTTTGGAATCACCTTTCATGGTTTCCACACTTAAGACATTGAACCAGATGATGGAGCATATGAATTCGAGGATTTCTAATCTATTTAACAAAAATGAGAGCCAGAATGCTACTCCACTATTTGAGGATATGGATTTACTTGAGAATAATCATGAGAGCTTGAAATCACCCAAAATACAAAAAATGAAAAAAAAATCAAAAATACAAAGAGAATTCGGGAGACACATTGTCGATTCATTTTGTGAGGAGAGGAGCCAAATGCCCGATCATTTACTCACATAGCCATGTCCCAACCTTGACCCCGAGGATGCCACTATACAAACTGCTCTTGGTAATCCTCGTGTATATGCTGATTCTGATCTCCTCCCTTGTATGGAGGAGGTCCAAAAATTCAAAAAGATGTTGACTAAACTCGATGTGGTGGCCACCCTTCATGAGATAATTAAAGCCCCACTTCAACAAGCCATGACAGATTTATCTACTTCTCAACACAAGAAGATGAAGAGAAGGAGAAGATCTGAGAATCACATCTTGACCATGGCCACTTCCTATGTCATTTCTCACCGTCCATATTTTAAGAAAGGGAACACGGCCACACCTCTTGTGACTTGCTCCATCTCTGACTATTCTTGTGATAACACTCTCCTATATGACGGTTCGTCAATTAATATAATACCCTTCTCTATGGTACAATCTCTTCATCTTGGGCCTCTCAAGAAAACCAGGATGATAGTTCAATTTGCTGATGTATCTATTAAGAGGCCGAAGGGTATTCTAGAAAATGCTGTCATTCTTATTCATGGCATGAAATTTACTTATGATTTTGTCGTATTGCCTATGGAGACCTCCACCCCTGTGGAGAACCCTCCAATCATCCTGAGATGACCTTTCTTCACCTTTGCAGGAGCAGTTATTGATAATGGATCAGGAGAAATTCGATTCCGTTCTGATGTAAGGAGCGATGTGTTAATCACTACACCCATTGCTGACCAGAGACTTGCATCCCATGAGAGTGTGCCTGTGTTAGACAACCCCAAGGACTTTGACCATGATGATACTACCAAAGATTTTTATTGTATGATTGATGATACCGAGACCCGAGAATTCCTTTTCAAGGAGGAAGACTCAGAAAGCATAGACCTTGGAGTTCCCTTCTGGTACGTGACGATGCATTGATGACATCTACGAAATTTACACGATAAACACCCTAGAGCAGAAGGCAGACTTTGAGACTAGACAGGACGGATATGATTTGGCTACTTTCATTGATAAGTCTGTTCCTATTTACCCTACTCAGATGAGACCGATCATGCCAAATTTGATTTGATTGCTTTTATAAAGGAATTTGGGCCTTTTGATAAAGATGATGATCTGGTAGAGTCTCGCCAGGCTGAAATTGATCCTACTTTTTTTGATAATGATTTCGAGCCATTTTACTTTGATGTTTGCAAGACTTCCCAGGAAGGACATGACCACACTACTTCCAATAACTGGTTTAGGCCTGGACAATCTGAAACCGCTGAGGATACATTCTTGGTCGATCCAACTCAGTTTATGTCTGATGATGATCCCAATATCGACCTACACCTTGTCAAATCCATACCTCAGTGGTCCCGCAAGAAGGTTCATTTTTGACCTTCTTGACCTGTGTACATTCACTCCTCTTGTATATCGTTCCGCTTCACTCTCTCTTCTCCCGTTTTATCATTCACCCCTTTTCTGTGTGTATATATGCTATACTTAGGATGTCTTTATCCTAAGTATAGGGGGGTGAAGGATTTGTGTTGTTCATATTCATCATATTTATCACCCGTGTTGTTGCATATACTTAGGGATACTCTACCCTAAGTATAAGGGGGTGATATTGTTCATACGTGTCTTTTTGAGTCTGTACATTCTCTTCATCGGTTTTCCTCTTTGTACACTATACTATACTTAGGATTACTTGATCCTAATTATGGGGGGGATCACCAACTTCTCTTCTTTTTATCTTTTCTTTGAGTCGTTGTAGCATAGGAGTCTTTTTCACCTTTCTATACTTAGCACGATTTATGTATTTCTTTGTCGCTCTCTGATCACTATGAGGACATAGTTCGAGCTAAGTATAGGGGGGTGTCGTATATATTGTATATACTTTAGACATAACTTATACTTTTAAATATGTTTATTTTGGGGGGATATGTATATAATTTTGTAAAATCCACATGTGTAAAAAACACACACACACAAACAAAACAAAAACAAAAAAACAAATAAAAAACAACAAACAAAACAACAAACAAAAACAAAAAAACACAAAAAATTTGTATATACTTGTATATATTTTACTAACCCTTTTTCCTTAAAAAAGAGAAGAAAAAAATTGATAAAAAGTTCAAAATTAGAAAATTGTTTTTAAAAAATGTTCTTTTAACATGTGCATAATTTTCTCAAAAAAAAGCTTTCTTGCATTTTGCATGTGCATTTTTCTGAATAGTATTGACATTTAAACTATGTATGGAAAAAATTGAAGAATGGAGCTTAGTTGGGCCTTAATCCACTTAATTCCAGAGGAACCTTATAAGAAATGGAGTTAAGACTTTTCAGGTCCTAGTAACTTAATTCTTTGAGTCCATAAGACTATGTTCACATGTCATCTTGAGTAGTCTAAGTATAATATTTAACAACACATGCATGATTCTTTAAGACCGTGGCTTATCTTGGACAAAGCACTATGCACGTATCTCTTCATGGATGAGGTAGTGAGGAGGCAGAATCTTTTGGCTTGGGGTAGCATACGAGGATAGTACATCTAGGAAGAACATCTCGTCTTCCTCTAGGGAAGGAAGTGCATCTCAACCTGGTCTAGCGATGTTGAGGTTTAAAGACAGGAGTTGTGGGGTTGCAATAATGCTTCAAAAGAGGGATAGTCTACTGGCTCAAGAGGAAAAACTCCTTATGTACATGTTGCACCTTGTATATGCTTTCAAAAAAAAAGTACGGAAAAATGCAGAATCTCTAAAAGTGGAAAGGCATGATTGAAAAGTAAATGCCTGTCAGAGTGTATATACAAGGATTAAAGAAAAAAAATACAATAAGAGCTTCAAAGGCAAATTTTTGTAAGCTTACGGCGGATGACTTGGCTACACTGGTCATGCATCCAAGGATAGGTAGCAACACTGGTTACCGTCCATTCTTTTCTCCATCCCCTCTTCTTGAGATAGTTGTACTTGATCTTAGAAGGGAATATCTCTGCTCTGAAGGATATTGAGAATCCTCAAGCGCATCACGGAAGCGTGTCGATCGCATCGTATGCAATCAGTGCGACTAGTCGCACTAGTCGCTAGATGCGGCGGAAATTAAAAATTTTAAATCTAAAGATGAAACCACATGATCACGAGAACATTTCTCGAATCGTTTCATCAAACCACAAAGTATAAGGAATACCTCTTGGAGCGTGGTTGTGATCGTGAGATCCCAAACAAGAGATCCTCCTGTCTTAAGTCCGATCCACGAAGAACGCACTTGCGGGCGCGTTGATGAGACACGTTCCTCCCGCAATCCTCGATGAAGATCCAAGCAATGAATCCCCCAATTTCGTCAAACGAAATCCGTCGTCTTCTTCTAGATCAAGCAGCCCCAAAGAAGAAGGAGATCCTCGAGTCGTCGAAGACGAAGGCGAGATACTCCCCTCTTCAATATTCAAGATGGACGGCCACTTGAAATTGAGAGAGAGATGGTAGACGAGAATGAGAGAGAGAGAGGGATTAGTAGGCTTCTACAACTCTTGATAATGTTCCAAGAAAAGGCTAGGCTAGCCCTCCTTCTATATTAGTTTAGGATCCAATGGATCTCAATCCATGGGACACATAGATCCAGCGGCCATGCTTGGTCTATGTAATAGTCAATGACTATGATTGTTGTTGGTTAAAACCAACAACATTTATTTATATTTAAATTAAATATATGTTGCAACATTATCAACACATTTTAATTTAACATAAATAAATTTATCAAGAGATAATGTGATAACAAAAAAGGGAGGCAACAAACCACCCTAAATTATAGGGGGCATCACCTATGAATAAGTCATAGGTGACACCACCTTTTATTTAGGTGGTTATTTTGTCTCCTTTTATTTTATCTTGTTATCTCTATTATTGCAATAATATCCACCAAATTAATTTCAAATTAATTTGTGAATATTTCTATCATGCCATCGAAAAATATGTGAATCAAATTCACAGCCCAAACTAATTTGTAAATTACATTTCCAATTAATTAATAAATGTGAATCCAATCCACATTTAATAATTAACAAATGCTATTTACGAAATTTCTCTCTCTTGAATATATGTATATTATAAATCATATTTACAATACATAAATATATGGATAGTATTATCCACATTCTCTAATCCTTGATAATTAAATCCTATTTAGTTATCTTGGATAATTATTCTCACAATATGAATCCCATTCATATTATGCTTGATTATTAAATCTCATTTAATCATCAAGTCTTTCTTGCTTGGATATGAATTTCATCAAATGAATTGTTCTTGAACCCTTTCAAAAATAATGTGCTTTCTCCGCAGATACTTGGAGATAAGGACAGGGCGATTGTATTGTTCCACGTATAGTGACTTGGATATTGAGATCTTATCTCAAATCCAGATCTCACGAACCTTCCACAGATGCTTTATTAAATCAAGACCGCAAATCTAATCTTCTCATTGAATCTGAATCTCATTCAGACCAATGTCCAACACTTGGACTAAGATCGAATTGCTTCTCTACTGAAAGGAGTAACTAAAATCCAGACCTGTACATCCTGCATACTGGAAGACCTATGATCAACCTGAAGATCAAGATTAATTTTATACTGTCTTCTTCAGGGTTTTATCAATAAGTTTCTCATTTGATCATTGGGATTTGGTATCGATCATATACTTTCCAAAAGCATATATCATACCTAGGTCTTGATCATATACTTTCCAAAAGTATATATCAAACCTACAAATTCAATCAAGCTTCCAAAGCGAGACGACTGTGCACGGAATTTGATTCTTCCCAATATCTCATGAGTGAGCTCATGTCTTCCGGTTTAGTAGTGAACCTGTATGATCCCTTTGAGAGATCGTATTACTCATATGCCCTTATATGCACACCAGCTCGCCGGTGTATAAACCTTGGTTAGGTCATCAACCTATCGGTCTGCCAAATGTACATACTCAGACATATAGCAATACATCTGTCTCCGGTCAGAGGATGCGTGCCTATGCTGTGACAGCATTCAACATAGGACTTAGGTTATATTGATCTCGTTAAGTCAACCCATTGACTTAACTAATCTGACACCTCCGAATCACTATTCCCATGCAGAGGACCTGCATCAAGAGGTCGATCAGATATCAGCCTATGTGAGAAAGGATTGCCATCTCCTACTGATGAATACCCATTCATCACTCTTTATGCTTTTATTTTAGCTACAAAACCTATGCAAAACACATGTATATTCTTGTAAATAGCCATAATTATCATTCAGCATGCATTGTGTAAAAATGAATAATTAACATGTTTTTGTGCATAAATAAAAAAATAAATAAATAAAAGAAAAAGAGGGAGATATTTAGAATAAATATTGAGCGACCTAATCCCATGGGAGGGCTCAGCATGGGCCTGATAGCAAAAGAACCAAAGTAGAGGGAGATAGGGAAACTCATGTGTTTGTACATATGCATGTAAATAAATAAAAATTATTTTCCTCTTAATAAAAATAAAAATGGATGTATAATTATTTGTATATATTTGTAAATATAAAATTAAAATAAAATTGGGAAAAACAAAATAGAAATAAAAATGCCCTTCATCATTTTATATATGCCACGTACATAGAACTAACATATCTATTTATTTCTCCCTATAAATAAATAAACAAAATCCCAAAAACATATGTACAAATTCCATATTTCATAATGTAAATAAATACAATAAAAACCATAAAAATAAAATAAAATAAAAATAAATAAAAATAAAATCAATTTCCAACATTGTATATATACCATGTATGTATATAAATAAAAATATTTATTTCATCCTTGTAATTAAATAATAAAAATAAAATAAAAATACCTTATTATTCCAAATTTTATTCTATAAATAAATAAAATATAAAATTGGAATAAAATGTATAAAAATAAATAATTAAAAATCAAAAATAAAAAATACACATGCATATACCTGTATATAATAATAATATTTTGTAAATACCTAAAATATATTTCAAAAAAAATAAATAAAAATCACTAAAAAATAGTTTAAAAATAAATAAACATTTTTCATGTTTTGTGTTTTTCGAAAATAAGTCATTTACTATTTTTAAATAAATTTCTAAATAATTTTCAAACAGAATAATTTGATTGGTCCTCGGGGGATTGTTGACCCCGGTCAACTCCCCCCGCGGACCCTCTTCCCTTGCGGATCCGAGCGACGACCCGACTTCTCCTCCTTTTCCCCACTCGATCCGATCACCATTTCCACGAACCCCGGGCTCCATGTATTCTCTGTAGATCCGAGACCCTCGCCTGGGGTGGGTTCTACGGATCTGAGCTCTGCAAATCCACGCCCGACCCTGCCTTCTCGGACCCTCAGCCATATAAATCTTCGCCTCCGGCCAGCTTTTCACTCGATCTTTGGCCCTCCCCCTCAACGCCAGTGACCTCCTCGTCTTCGTCAGAGTGACAGCCGTGCGGAGATGAGTAGCAGCGAGGCTCGGGCAGCCGGGAGCCTATGATCCGGCGATATCACCGCTGTGCGCGCTGCGAGGTGCGCCAAGCCTCGGGAAGCAACGAACCCTTGAGGCCATAACCCTCGGAGCTCCCTGAGCTCCAGCACAGTCGACCTCGACCGCCAGGTAACGTAGATAGCTTGTAGTTTAGCTTAATTTTAGGTTTTCCCCAACTCACACCGTCGGCGTCACCGGCTGATCCCCGCACTCCGACCGTCCATTTGTCACCCCGACCCGTCCACCACCTTCACCAGACCCCTCTCCACCTTCCTCGCCCGTCCATTCAACCCAGTTCGCCCAGGAACTGGGAGTTCGGTCCTCCTCCTCCGCCGCTCGCCGGAGGACCACACCGCGACTCATCCAACCACCCATTTCGCTCCTTACCGGGTCGAGGCATTTTGTCCTCGACCCCTTTTTCTTTCTGTGCAGGCAGCAGGTCAAAACGACCTCACCTGTAGGTCGGAACAATAGAGCACAGGTGCTCCAGTTCTTCACCTTCGCCGGAGCTCTCCAGAGCTCCCTGTCATCATCGGAGCAGTTCAACAGCAGCGAACTGGCACGGGCTTTCTTCTCCACTTCTCAGCAGCGTCCGAGGACGTTCCTACAACGCATATCGGCCGTGCGAAGTTCACCGGCGGCCAGTTCATATAGGAACCTCCATCACCGTCGGATCGAGCCACTCCCCAGTTTTGATATCGGCCCTTCGTTCTTCGGTTGCCCTCGACCGTCGGATTTCGATTAGGAGCTCATCTGGAGCGTTGATCTCACAAAGAGGTGCCAGCGGCTCTCCACCGTTCGATATACACGTGGCACTCTCTTCACCGTCGATCACTAATAATGAGGGTAAATTACACTTAGGCTCTCTTTTCCTTGCATTTAGAATTTAGTCATGTAAATATTTTTTTTCCGTTGTTTTTATTTTGGAGATTTTACACTAAGGACCTTCTATTTACTTTATTTGCATTTTAGTCCCTGCTTATGTGAGACATGTGCTTCGACACGTGAGTTTTTGGACATTTTGCATATTTAGGGCTTAGGGTTTATTGATGTTATGAAATGAAGTTTTATTTCTGAGATTTGCAGTTATACCCTTGTGTGTGATGTTATTCAGCATGTGTGGAAATTAATGTGACTTTTGCACTGACACCCCTATTGTTTTCACATGTGTTATGTAGTCAGCCCTTCGAACTTAGTTTTTATTGCATTCAGGTCCTTGTGCGCTGGGAGCCTATTTTTGATTTTAATATAATATCAAATCAAGTCCAAATTTCGTGAAAATTGGAAACGTGGCTCCTGCCACTGTGTAGAATGTTCACTAAAAATTTGGTACATTTTTTTGGGTTTTTGGTATTTTAAAATTTCAAAAACAGCAATTTTTGCCTCTGTTCAGATTAGAAAACCATAAAAAATATTAAACCTCTTTTAAAAATTCTAAAAAAATTAGGACTTGTGTAATTTTTGCGTGTTTGATTTTCTATGCAATTTTCGTGATCTTTGGATATTGACAAACCTTAAAAATTAAAAAACCTTTAAAAACTCATAAAAATTCTAAAAAATCATAGAAAATCCAAAAATTAATAAATCCTTTTCCTGAATTTTCCTTTTTGTTTATACTTTTCATGAAAAATACCTTTAGGCTCTTTTAGGACAATTTTATATTTTATTTTAGTCCTTGAAGCCTGGCTGGACAGTAACACAGTTTTGCTTCCTTCTTTCATTTTTAGAAAAATATATAAAAATCAGAAAAATCTCAAAAATTCATCAAAAATAGTGAAAAACATAAAAAACATAAAAATATTTTTATTGGAATTTTTGGACCCTTTTGAATGCTCAAATAATTCCTTGAGTGTGCTTATTTGTTGTCTTTTTATTATTTCCCTTATTATTAAAAATCTCAAAAAAAAATATAAAAATATTAAAAACCACCAAAAAATTGTTGTTTTTATTTTTCTTATTTTTTACTACTTCGTAGGCCGTGAGGCCAATTCATGCTCCCTGAGTCCGACCTTGGGTGCTACACCAGGCTAATCTCATAGCCAGGGCCACTATTTGATTTTTATTGTTTTATCTACTTGATTGGTGGTCTGCTTCTATTTTTTCTTGTTGAGATGAGATCTCAATCGATCCGGGTCGCAACGACCCTTTGAGTGATTATTTTTAGCTGATCCGGATTGATCGAATTTTGGCTCATCACCTACTCAGGCTGGAGATCAACTCTTAACAATCATTTGACAGTGCTTGATGAGTCCTCAATCTAACCCTTTAGATATTCATACAAGCACCAGCCTCCATGATTCAATTATTGAATCAACAGCTGTATGATTATTAAGATGGCCATGGTACATAACCCTAATTGTACTAAGGGACCTATTATGCAAATTAGTTATTCTTCATTTCAGATCAGGGAATGATATTCGCAATAACATTTATTACATAATGGATCGTCGTGGGCTCGCATGTCAAACAATCTCCCACTAGCCCAAAGAGCAATTAATGGGCTAATCATTTAAACCCACACTCATGTGACAATCATAGGCTATTTAGAAATAGCTAGGTAAGCTGATCAGTCACTCTGTTCCCAAAAGACTATGCCAAGTCTATTTACGACACTTGCATATCCCTAGGTAACAATGCCCGCATCCAATGCGAATGTTGCATCTTATGCAACCAATACTCAATCTAGTCAAAGCAGTTTTAGTGTCCTTGACACTATTGCTCAATTATTATAACCAGTATTTCCATAATCCTTATCAGAATACCCTTATTCCGGGAGATCACTATCTCTTAAGGTGTCCACAGTTAAGACCTTTTAGATCTCTATCTATAAAGTCTTAAGATTTTGAAGATATGACTTTGAGATCACTATCTCAAAAATCTTGTCATCTATGAAGACATTGTCATTACTGCAATCAAGTGTTTTCTTTCCATAGTAGGATTAGCAACACTTTACTACTCCCACTGCATGGCAGATATCTGGCTTTTGTACACATCTAGCATACGCTTAGCTTCTCGTAACTGATGCACAAGTGCAAGCAGTTCTAGAATTCACTTCCTCAACTCTTTGAGGTGTTATCCCTTTAGATAGGCCAGTACCAAATCTTAAGGGAAGGAAGCCTTTCTTGGAATTTCCAAGAATGGAATATGTCCAAGGTGTACTACAAATGTGACAGTCCCAATACCCTCTTTTCTTTGCTTCTGAACAACTTCAGAACTAAGATCTAAGAGGTATTCTTGAGATCATATCTCAAGGTATGGAATAGCCAGTCTATAAAACACTTATTATCATCCTTATATTATTCTAAATGATTAGGATATTATCTACATTTAGCACGATGAACACAATGGCACTCCCACTAAGGTTCACGTGGCACATCAAGATTCTATCTAAAATCATAACATTTATGATTTCATCAAATCTGATGTTCCAACTGCAAGAAGCTTATTTGAGTCCGTAGATGGAGTTTCTTTAGCTTGCACACATTGCTTTCCTCAACCATGAAACCCTGGGGCTACTTCATGTGAATATCCTTAGAGAGGTATTCTTAGAGGAATGCAATCTTGACTGACATCTTGAAGATGCAATAGTCAAGTTGTGTAGCTATGGTTAGCAATATTCTGATGATTTTAAGCATGGTTACCGAAGAGCAAGTCTCATTGCAAGCAATGTGTTCTCTTCCAGTGTGTAGCTTATGGATACGAACCAAGCTTTGAAGGTCTCTACCTTCTCATCAGGTTCCCTCTTCTCTTGAAGATCTATTTACACCTTTATGGGTCTTACCCATATAGGTGGATCCTCGAGGGTCAATATACAACACTTGTAGATGAAGTCTACTTTAGACTTTATTGCTAATATCCATCTTTCCATGTCACGATCCTTAGGAGCTTCATCACATGAAGTCCGATCATTGTCAGACTTAATTGACACATGTAATACATCCTCAAACTCATTTGAAGAGGTATTAGTGTTTCATCTTTAATTGTCCTTTTAGTTCCCGATTTCAGGAGCCTCATTATCTTCTCAATATTAAATGAGTTCCTTCACTTCATTTTCATCTTAATTCTCAAGAGTCTCAATCCTCCAAGAATCACATTCTCAGAGATGAGATCTTTTAAGAATCTCAAGGTCATAAAGTAGGTATCCAATACCATACTTTAATTTCCTAATGAAGTAGAACTCTCTAGTGCTTAATTCCAGCTTACTTGCATGGAATCTTATTAAGGATATATAGTGTAGTCTCTACTACATATATACCTGGAAACTAAGAGGTAATTATGCTAAAATTCATCACTGATCAAATCATGTCACACATGATCCAATTGTATCTCCCTACAACTCTATTGAGTTCAGGTTTATCAGGAGGAGTGAGATAGAAATGATATTCATATCTCCATAAGGTATTCTTTGAATTTTATCTAACAGGTACAAGCTACCTAGGTTAGATCAAATTCATTTCATCTTTCTTCAAACTTTGGTTCTAAATCGAAATTGTGAAATCTTTGAACATTTCAAAGGTTCCTCGGGTGAAGATAAGAAATCTCATATCATGGTAATCATAAATAGATATCACATATTCATAATGTTACTATGATATAGATGATCTACATACATCAATATGTATGAGATCTTGAATACCTCAATATCTAACACCATTCCCAGAGAAGGGTATATTGGACATTTTACTTTGAATACAATATTCACAACTATGTAAGATTTGAAATTTTAGACAGTATAAAGTTTCATATCTTACTAGTCTATTGATCAAATCAACAGCCAAATGTCCAAGGCTTGATGTCAGATCATTGTCAAATGATCTTCATCCTCCTATTGATCTTATAAGGTTTGATTTTCAGTATTAGAAATCTTAATGAACCATTCATTAATTTTCTAATTTTGTGGAGTCCACTAGTTGTTAGATTACTATCTGAAATATTTCCATCATAACTCTTTATGATAGTTCTATCTCAGAATTCATGTTTATTTCCAACATTTAGAAACAAACAATGAGTGTACTCTACTATCTAGGTCATAGAGACATTCTCCAAGACTAAAGGCTCTCCCACTGAGGATATGGAGTCTATCTATCCAACAGAGATTGCTGCAACAATTACAGCAATATCCATGTAGATGACTACTAAACCTTAAGGTCAAATTTCTAATCTTCTAATATATATAACCAATTGCAAATGTCATTAGAAGATTGGGATAAAATTGTTTGTCAGACTTCATCTTATGAAATAAGAAAGTCAGAGTCAAAGATTATATGTAGATTATTCTGATGCTCTATCTGAATCCTTCACTAAGGATTTTAGACAGATTTTATAGTCATACTATCAACACATCAACTTATTGTAGTATTGGCATTCATCCAACTCTTTGGATGTCATCTGGAAGTCACAGAAGTACAATCAACTCATTGATATTCCTTCTCACATGGGTCCAACCCATGCTTCCACTGTGCTCTCTTCATCTGTACACAACCATTTCTTAAGACTAAGGATATCTTATGTTAAATTCAAAAGAATTCAATGTATGAGCATTTCAACATTTATACATGCTTCATTAAATTCATACAATATGAATATCATGAAGTTTCATGAATGACTTGAGTATAGATAGTAGAATGATGACACTCATCATATCTGCTTTTTAGAGATTTAGGTTCAGGTAGGTATTCAAACATTTTGAATACATCATCTCTTTTGAGCCACCATTCTGCATAATGCAGAGAACCATGTCATTCATGATTAAATGTCTAGAGCACATATGTATGCCAAAATATCTTCTTTTCTTTTATAAGGATTATTCGATAATTACAATCACCATCGACATGTCACTTCTAAAGTACACTCGATGAAAGATCAAGACTATAGAGACATACGAACCCTAAGTTGATGTCTTATTGTCCTATTTAATTGTCATTCCTCATTATGTTGAGGAAACTTGCACATTGCAACCACATACATTATGTGTCCAATTGCAAGTACAATATCTGGATCATGAGTCCAATCCATGATATTTTACTGGTTATCATTGAGTATAACATTGAGTGGGTTTAGTGAAGGATTATCTGAAATAAGAAATTTGCATAAGGGTATATTATATATATATACATATTTTTACTTTGATTTAGGAATTTTATATCAAAGTTGTCTTGCTTTGTCAACACCAAAAGTCCATTCCCTTAATCACTTTCAATGTAAGAGATATACTTACCATTATATCTCTAGCAAGATCTGGGATCTCCTTTCCTATCTTTGTCACATCCCAATAATATGAGAACCTGCGACTTCGATAAAAAGAAGCGGGAACAGATTCCACCTTGCAAGTCCAACTTACATCTCCCAATTCGGTCTTTAACACCCGGCCCACCACCCCTAAGATGATGTTGACCCGTCATTAATTGAACCAACCGTCAACACGATTAAAAGTCGCTATACGCAATCCAATATCGCCCCAATAATATGAGGACCCGATATTTGGGTCACTACTTATACGGCCTTACTCTTTCAAGAAGCAAAGAACCCGATCCAATTAAATCATATATAGGATCTGTCACTTCGGACAGGCGTCTCCTATATACAACAACTGGCGACAGAATTCTTTGTCTTGACGGGAGACCATGGATGTCACTTATGTGATCCTCCATCTCTTATCCAAATTATATAATTAATTATCGTGAATCATATTCACATAATTAATTCTTCCAAGGGAAATACACATCTATTCATAATAGAGTGTTTATTGGATATAATTAACTTAATCACATTAAATTAATCATCAATCCAATCATCAATCAACAAACTTGATTATTACTTGAATAGTAGGTATAATCTCAAAGTACGTATTATTCGTATTTTAATAATTAGAAAAATACACTTTAACCTTTCCGGCATTATCGAGTCCCTACATGTTGTCATGGCCAGTACCGACGAGAGTGGGACGGACCACATACGTTGCAACCCACGACCCCAATGCTCTCCGACTAGGCACCATATCCACCTCAGGAAAGGATAATGCCAGATAGATCATCATGTACTTTGAGATGCTCATCGGTTTTTCAACCGAAATTATACCATATAATATACATCAAAATAATTTTTGATTATATTATAAGGAGATTTGCTAAACAAATCCCCAATCCTATTCAAGCAAGAGGGTTTTTCATGTAAAAGTTGTCCTACAACTATTGTAGGATAAACTAAGGTTTTTCATGAAATCAATGTTTGTTGATGAATTCATATCAATCAATGATCAAGATCAATTATCCAATTATCTTATCATTATGGTTAGGAAAATGTCATTCAATGAAATAATTATCTCTTTAAATATTTCACAAATATTTATCGCTAATTATTTCAGAAAATTAACAATTAATTTTCATCATCATATTTGAATGACTTATCACAAGGTTCATGATCAAAAGATGTTAATTTCCAGCAGTGACCCCCAATCAGTAAAATTAACTTATCTCGATCAATTTAAATCCAAAAATTGAAAAATCAATTTCCTAAGAGTGCCAAGTTTATTTATTAAAGAACCCAAGTGATAATTCACGCATTTCGAGGCGCATCAAAACAGTAATTAACTCGTTAATCACGATTAGGTCCGCAGTTCCCGCAACAGTGAATACATGCATATTCAAAAGGCCATATCTTGAGCAAATGAAGTCCAAATTACATAAACTCAGATCCTATGGTTTCCTTATTAAATGGGAAACAAAATCTAATTGCAAATTTCGAGTTTAAACAATTTAAACAGTACTGAAAATTGCAATTAGACAGAGGTGCGAAAATTGAAATGCGACAAAAAAACGCGACCCTTTCAAACCCAAGCCGTCCTAGGTCTGTGGATCATATCCAAAACCTTATTCGACCTAAGGCTCTGATACCACTTGAAGGATATTGAGAATCCTCAAGCGCATCACGGAAGCGTGTCGATCGCATCGTATGCGATCGGTGCGACTAGTCGCACTAGTCGCTAGGCGGAAATTAAAATTTTTAAATCTAAAGATGAAACCACATGATCACGAGAACATTGCTCGAATCGTTTCATCAAACCAAAAAGTATAAGGAATACCTCTTGGAGCGTGGTTGTGATCGTGAGATCCCAAACAAGAGATCCTCCTATCTTAAGTCCGATCCACGAAGAACGCACTTGCGAGCTCGTTAATGAGACACGTTCCTCCCGCAATCCTCGATGAAGATCCAAGCAATGAATCCCTCAATTTCGTCAAATGAAATCTGTCATCTTCCTCTAGAGCAAGCAGCCCCAAAGAAGAAGGAGATCCTCGAGTCGTCGAAGGCGAAGGCGAGAGAGTATCTTCAATATTCAAGATGGACGGCCACTTGAAATTGAGAGAGAGATGGTAGACGAGAATGAGAGGGAGAGAGTAGTAGGCTTCTACAACTCCTGATAATGTTCCAAGAAAAGGCTAGGCTAGACCTCCTTTTATATTAATTTAGGATCCAATGGAACTCAATCCATGGGACACATAGATCCAACGACCATGCTTGGTCTATGTAATAATCAATGGCTATGATTGTTGTTGGTTAAAACCAACAACATTTATTTATATTTAAATTAAATACATGTTTCAACATTATCAATACATTTTAATTTAACATAAATAAATTTATCAAGAGATAATGTGATAACAAAAAAGGGAGGCAACAAGCCACCCTAAATTATAGGGGGTGTCACCTATGAATAAGTCATAGGCGACACTACCTTTTATTTAGGTGGTTATTTTGTCTCCTTTTATTTTATCTTGTTATCTCTATTATTGCAATAATATCCACCAAATTAACTTCAACTTAATTTGTGAATATTTCCATCATGCCATCGAAAAATATGTGAATCAAATTCACAACCCAAACTAATTTGTAAATTACATTTCCAATTAATTAATAAATGTGAATCCAATCCACATTTAATAATTAACAAATGCTATTTATGAAATTTCTCTCTCTTGAATATGTATATTATAAATCATATTTACAATACACAAATATTATGGATAGTATTATCCACATTCTCTAATCCTTGATAATTAAATCCTATTTAATTATCTTGGATATATTCTCACAATATGAATCCCATTCATATTATGCTTGATTATTAAATCTCATTTAATCATCAAGTCTTTCTTGCTTGGATATGCATTTCATCAAATGAATTGTTCTTGAACCCTTTCAAGAATAATGTGCTTTCTCCGCAGATATTTGGAGATAAGGACATGGAGATTGTATTATTCCACGTATAGTGACTTGGATATTGAGATCTTATCTCAAATCAAGATCTCACGAACCTTCCATAGATGCTTGATTAAATCAAGCCACAAATCTAATCTTCTCATTGAATCTGAATCTCATTCTGACTAATGTCTAACACTTGGACTAAGATCGAATTGCTTCTCTATTGAAAGGAGTCACTAAAATCCATATCTGTTTCATCACTCCCTCGGAATGGAAGCGTCATGGATATACAATTGTTTTATGATCACATCACCCTCAGGTATTCCCAATACCTGTACATCCTGCATACTGGAAGACCTATGATCAACCCGGAGATCAAGATCAATTTTATACTGTCTTCTTCAGGGTTTTATCAATAAGTTTCTCATTTAATCATTGGGATTTGGTATCGATCATACACTTTCCAAAAGCATATATCATACCTAGGTCTTGATCATATACTTTCCAAAAGTATATATCAAACCTACAAATTCAGTCAAGCTTCCAAAGCGAGACGACCGTGCACAGAATTTGATTCTTCCCAATATCTCATGAGTGAGCTCTTATCTTTCGGTTCAGTAGTGAACCTGTATGATCCCTTTGAGAGATCGTATTACTCATATGCCCTTATATGTACACCAGCTCGCCGGTGTATAAACCTTGATTAGGTCATCAACCTATCGGTCTGCCAAATGTACATACTCAGACATATAGCAATACATCTGTCTCCGGTCAAAGGATGCGTGCCTATGCTGTGACAACATTCAACATAGGACTTAGGTTATCTCGATCTCGTTAAGTCAACCCACTGACTTAACTAATCTAACAGCTCCGAATCACTATTCCCATGCAGAGGACCTGCATCAAGAGGTCGGTCAGATATCAGCCTATGTGAGAAAGGATTTCCATCTCCTACTCAGGCTGGAGATCAACTCTTAACAATCATTTGACGGTGCTTGATGTGTCCTCAATCTAACCCTTTAGATATTCATATAAGCACCAGCCTCTATAATTCAATTATTGAATAAGAACTGTACGATTATTAAGATGGCCATAGTACATAACCCTAATTGTACTAAGGGACATATTATGCAAATTAATTATTCTTCATTTCTGATCAGGAAATGATATTCGCAATAACATTTATTGCATAATGGCTCGTCGTGGGCTCGCATGTCCAACACGCTCCTCGAGGAAAGAGTTGCAAGACCGGGGAACTAGAGTTACCTTATTGAGGTAGGCTATTTCTTTGCTACTTTTGAGATGGGGAGCTATATCTTACTTACACGATACAAGTAAAGATTCATAGTCACAAGAATTTGTGTATGCAGACTTGTTCTGACCTGACTGTTGAGGTGACCTGAATAGGAGTCCTGTGGAACTTAGAGGCTGTTAGGTTTTAAATCCATCTCCCATTAAGGTTCCGACACACTAATAATCCAAAGGTCTGACAGAGCTCCAAACTACAATTTTATGAAGATAAGTTTAATACTCAATATTATCCTATTTTCTTTATTTTCCCTTCCTTTTTCTTTTTCTTCACTTATTCTTTCAAATAAGTATTTGCTAAGGGACTAGCAAAGGTAAAGCATAGGAGGATGATGAATCTACGATTCGTCATCTTTATTTAGCTTAAAATCCCTTATAAAATATTTATATATAACACTAGCTCCATATTCTTACTAACTTGCATCTTTGTGTAAATATTGTATATTTGTGTATTATTTTGACCTAAAATAAATAAAGAAGGAAAGAAAGGGAAATAAAGAAAATAAAATAAAAAAGGAAGACTATATAGATACAGGCGGACCCAAACCCCGAGAGAAGGTCAAGACTTGACCTGATCGACCATGAATAAAGTAGGGGGAGATAGGGTCCTCAATTAGGAAATCCAAAAAAATTGTGTGCTATGTATATTTGTATACTACACTATTTTATTTTTACATTAATTGACCTCAAATAAAATAACTTTCAAAACTAAAGTTGTAAATAAAAATGTGTTCTGATTAATAAAAATAATTGCACAATTAAGTCATGTACAGAATAAAATCAACCACACTTGGAAAAAGCCACTAAGCATTAATTGAAAGACCAATTCTGGCTCCATATGAACTCAAACTGAACCAATCTCACTTCCATTGGATTCTAAATTAAATTGTCTTTAAAATGGATGTATTTTCATAATTTTTGTAGTTGCGAGTAAAAAGTTGGTTTTTTGGGATGTTTTGTGCCATTTTCCCATGTATTTTATACATATTATATTTGTATATATTTGTAAATATTTTTACTAATAATTTAAAATAAAAATAAAAATAAAAAAATTAATTAAAAATTTTTAAAATAAAAAAGAAGCTAATTTCCTCATTTACCCATGTATATAATGTCATATATGTATATAGTACATGTATATAGTTGTTATTCTTAATTAACCAACATAAAAAATAAAAAAATTAACACTTTTTTATTCAAATAAATAAAGTGATGAAATTAAAAAAATTAGATAATTTTCAAAATAGTTTTATCTCTCTTTATCTTTATCTCAATTCACTTTTCATCTCTCTTATCTCTTTATCCAAAAAGTGAAAAATTCAAATTTCATCTCCATTATCTCTTCTATTTATATGGCTCCTTCTCCATCATTCCAAATTAATAGGAGGGGTAGTCCCCCTAGTCGTGCCTCGGCTAATCTTTGGTGAGAGGATCTCGATCTCCGAGAGTCTTCTTATCGAGAAAGGTGTCTAGCCTCTGAGCCATCCGGTGACATCGCATCGGCCTCGTCGAGGCGATCATGGTCATTTTCTGCTCCTAAGGTGAGATCCACATTTTTATATTTAATTTTCCATCTAGGCTAATCGTAGTTTGAATTTCGCAATTTCATTTCATCGTCATATTATTTTTCTAAGTCTTAAAAAAATCCATCACGATTTTATCCGCTTCGATCTCGATTTTTCATCTCACGTTCTCGACCTCTCCACGTTCATTTTCTATCTTCCACGATCTATCAACTTCGACAATGCACGGTGGTCGGAGAATCAGATTCGATTCTTCCATTTTTCGCCTGATCCCTGTTCACATATTCCATTGGATTTTTGGGATTTGAACCATTGTGTCCGTGTCCTAATTTGTCAATAAATAAAAAAATACAAAAAATATTTGTTTTCTTTTTTTTTAACATTTGTTTTGCAGGTTCACATAAAAAACTAAAAAAAATATACAAAAAATAAAAAATCTTTTCTCTTCTATTTTTGCTTTACTAAATATATATAATAATAAAGGTAGGCTATCGCCCCGCTAGTAAACGCACGTCCTCCGCCTGAGGAGGAGCTCCTTCGCCTACAGCCACCTGCAGCCCCGACTGTCGCAGCCCTCCAATGCAGCCACCTTCCCCCTCCATCGTCGCGCCTTGAACGTCGCTATTGCTCGTCTGGGAAGAAAAGGAGATGCATTGCGCCCTTGACCATCTCCACCTCCGGCCAACAAAGAGGCGTGCATCGCCCCATCACCTTCCAGCCCATCGTACACACGCACAACTACCCGCCTCCGCCGATCACAGCCAGAAACCACCTCCACGGCCGCCACATAAAGGCACCCGTCCATCGTCGAAGCCACACTTCACTGCCATAATCACTGTTCACCTCCACCTCCTCCTTTAAGCCCTCCACCATCTGCGTGTGCACCCTCTCTTCCAGTCACCTTCGCCCTCCACCGAAGCCGTACCGCCATCATCTGGGAAGACAAGGGAGGGGAGGAAGCCCGTGCTCCCCCCTGTTATTACATGGAAATGAAGCAAAAGAAAAGGATAGAACCCTAGGGTTGTAAAAAAACAAATTTTTGGGAAAATTACGTGTATGGCCCTACAGATTTATGAAATTGCAAACAAGCCGCTGCACTTAGAGCCTAGCACGTGCATCGTACATGCTCTTTGGGTAAGTTATCTATTCTTCTCCGTATTTTTTTGTTATTTATTTAATGCGATAACTAGAACTATTTGCAAAACATTCCTATTTATCCATACATTATTTTGCATGTCCCTTTTATTTAAATAAATGTTTTCTTTAGTCAATAAATTCTTGAAAAATCATGCTATACTTTTGATGTGTTATTCTTTTTAGCATAAAATTTTCATGGTATTTTAATTTCATTTATTATTATTGCAAAATCAAAACATGTCATTTTTATCTTTCTAAAATTCAAAAATTCATAAAAAATTGAAAATAGCTCCAATAATTCCATAAATATTATAGTAGTTTTATTTCATTGTCTTTTAATTTCTATGTAAATTTTGTGCATTAATTATTTATAGCACGCTGAAAAATTGAAAAATATCAAAAATCTTTTAAAAATCATAACAAATTTTACAAAAATCCAAAAATAGTGATTTTAGTTCCTGCTTGTAGATATTGCATATAGTTTGTCATAAAAATAATTATCAAGAGGTTTTGGGTATTAAAATATTTTTAAGTTGCAAATTACTCCAGGCTATGCACAATTTCGCATTTTCCCACTGTTTGATTTTTAAGAAAATACAAAAACATCTGAAAATTCCATAAAAATTCTCAAAAACATTTCAAAACTTTTAGAACCCAAAAATATTTTCTCTGATTTTTTTCTGAGCTTTTTTGATAAGTTGAAAAATTATAAAAAGAGTTGGTGTGCACATTTTTGATCTTGTTAATATTGCTCCATTATTTTGAAAATAAAAAATTGTAAAAATCAAAATCACTAAAAATCTGAAAACCAGAAAATAAAAAAGTTAGAAAAAATGTTAAAAAATTAAAAAGATAAAAAATCACAAAAACCAAGGATAATATTCTTTTGAGATTGCTGTTTGTTCTCTTAATTGATTTTCGATTAATTGAATAACCCTCAGGATTTGTAACCTCCCTGAGTTCGATCTTGTCCGCTATACAGGTTAATAAATAGCAAAAAATTGTTTGTTTGAGCTGAGATTTTGGGGATAGCAACGACAGTTTCACAAATTTAAATTAAAATCCTTCAAATTTCCGCACAACAGTCACGGGGAAACCTAGCAGCAAAATTTTATTTCAAGCTGAGGGGAGTAAAAACCGCTCTAAGAGAATGGGCCAAAGATCAAGCGGATGTCAGGCACGACCAACATGAAGTAAATAGGGTCCTAGGCCAAATCAACGATGCCCTCGCTCTCAATCCTTTGGACCCTATACTCGCACAACTAGAGCATGACGTAAAATGTTACTTGGAGGTACTTGATGCAGATCTAGAATCAATGTGGAGACAGAAGAGCAAGGTTGACTGTCTATTGTTAGGTGGCAGGAACACCAAGTTTTTTCATCTTTAAGATTGCTCGCAGCGTACAAGGAACACCATCCCTTGTCTCCTGAACCAATCCGGAAATCTCTTGGACAAACACATGGAGATTGCTAAGCAGTCGGTGAGCTATTTCAATGGACTTCTTGAAGGATATGGAGAAATCCTCAAGCGCATCACGATAGTGTGATGATCGTATCATACACAATCATGAGCGACTAGTCGCACTAGTTGCTCGATGCAACGGAATTTTAAAAAAAATCAAAGGGGTGAAATCACATGATCTAAGAACATTTCTCGGACCGTTTCACCTAACCACAATAAGGATATAGGAATACCTCTTGGAGCGTGGTTGCAATCGAGCCTCTAAAGAAAGAGACTTCATGTCTCAAGTCCGATCCGTATGAGAAGACACTTGCGAGCATGATGATGAGTCACTTATTTCTCGCAATCCAAGTTGATGTCCCAAGCAATGGATCTCCTGATCTTGTCACACATGATCAAATGCCTTCTTCACGAGCATTACACACCAAAGAAGATGGATAACCAATAGTCGTCGAAGAAGAGCACAAAGGCAATGCGACGATGAAGACGATATTCTCTCATTGAGAGTGGACGACCACTCAAGATAAGAGAGAGAGAGAGAGAGAGAGAGAGAGAGTATGCGTGAGAATAAATGGAGAGGGAGAGAGAGTTCATGTGATGTCATATATATATATATATATTGAAGAGCAATGACCGCCTCTTCTTATATAGTGTTTTGGGAGTCCATGGATCCCAATCCATGGACAACATAGAATCAACATATTAGATTGATTTGTGTTTCTCTCAATGGCTAAGATGTTATTGTAAAAATACAAAAACTAATGATTTAATTTAAATTAACTTTCATTGATAAATTAACAAAATTAATTTCAAATTAAATAATCTTTGATAAGAAAAAAGATAATGAAGAGAATAAATCAATCCCTTAAAAAAGAGGGGACGACTACTCTTCTCCACATGGAGAGTTGAAGTCGTCCACTTCTCTTTGGTGGAATTGATCCATCTCTTCAAATTATCATGAGATCTCATTATGTCATGATATATATCATCATCTCTTGTTGACAATATTTAAAAAATAATAATTCCAAATTATCTTATAGAAAATATCAACGACACAATTGAAATTATGTGAAACTTATTCACAACCCAAAACAAAATATAATTATATTGTCAATTAATCCTTTTTAACATTAATCCAATCCACATTAACAATTAATCAACAAATATAAATTACAAAAGTTTCTCTCTGATATATTAGAAATCTCATTTACAATATACATGGATAATTAGATAGTACTATCCACATTATCCATATCCACAATACCTAAATCTTATTTAATTACATTGGATAATCATTATCATGCATTCAGATAATGTGAATCAATTTCACATTATTCATGATAATTAAATCACATTTAATTATCCATTTCTCATTTCTTTGACATAATTCAACTTTAGAATTATTCTTGAACTTTTTCAAGAATAATGCGCTTTCTCCGCAGATGCTTGGAGACAAGGAATGGGTGATTGTATTGTACCACATATAGTGACTTGGATACTGAGATATTGAGATCACATCTCAAATCCAGATCTCGGGCCTCCCATAGATGCTTGATTAAATCAAGACCGCAAATCTAATCTTCTCATTGCATCTGAATCATATTCATATCAATGTTCAACATTTGGACCAAGATAAGATTACTTCTCTACTGAGAGGAGTCACTAAAATCCATACCCGTTTCATCACTCCCTAGGAATGGAAGCGTCATGGTTATATAATTGTTTATGATCACATCACCCTCAGGTATTCCCAATACCTGTATATCCTGCATAGGGGAAGGCCTATGATTAAACCCAATGGACAAGATCTATTTTAGACTGTCCACTTCAGGGTTTTATTAATAAGTTTCTCATTTGATCATTGGGAGTCGGTATCGATCATATACTTTCCAAAAGCATATATCATACCTAGGTCTTGAGCATATACTTTCTAAAAGTATATATCAAACCTACAAATTCAGTCAAGCTTCCAAAGCGAGACGACCGTGCACAAAATTTGATTCTTCCCAATATCTCATGAGTGAGCTCATGTCTTCCGGTTCACAAGTGAACCTGTATGATCCTTTTGAGAGATCGTCTTATTTATACGCCCTTACATGCACACTAGTGCGTCGGTGTATAAACCTTGATTAGGTCATCAACCTATTGGTCTGTCAAATGTACATACTCAGACATATAGTAACACATCTGTCTCCGGTCAGAGGATGCGCGCCTATATCGTGACAACATACGACATACGACTTTGGTTATTTCGATCTCGTTAAGTCAACTCTTTGACCTAACTTATCTAAGACCTCTGAATCTCTATTCCTATGCAGAAGACCTGCATCAAGAGGTCTGTTAGATATCATCCTATAGATAAAGGATTGTCATCGCCTTCTCAGGCTGGAGATCCTATCTTAATAATCATTTGACGGTGCTTGATGAGTCCTCAATCTAACTCCTTAGATATTCATCCAAGCACCAGCCTCTACGATTCAATAATTGAATCAATAGATGTATGATCATTAAGATGGCCATGGTACATAAACCCAATTGTAGTAAGGGGTCTATCATGTAAATTATTTATTCTTCTTTAAGATCTGGGAATGGTATTCACAATAATATTTATTGCATAATGGCCCGTCGTGGGCTCGCATGTCCAACACTTCTTGCACCATCGGCTTCCTGCACTCTTAGTTCTCCTCCCCCACAACCCAAAGCTATTCTCTCTTCGTCAGCAGCTTGTTGGTCATCAAGGCCTTTCTCGGAAGATGAAATCAGGGAGGCTCTCATGAACATCCCCTCCGCAAAAGCCCCGGGGCCAGATGGGTTTAATGCGGGCTTTTTTAAAAGACATTAGAATCTGCTAAAACCAGACCTTGGGGATGCTATGAAACACCTTTTTAATGGCGGAAGCTTACCACGGGATGTCAATCATACTTTTCTAACACTCGTGCCAAAGGTAAAGAGGCTGCTGGGGTTGGGGGACTATAGGTCGATCTCATGTTGTAATGTATTGTACTAAATATTCTCAAAGGTATTGGCAACAAGATTGGTGAACATTATGCCCGAATTGATTGCACCAGATCAAACAGCTTTCATCAAAGGCAGAGACATGGGAGACTGCATCAGACTCGTACAGGAAGTTTTGCATGGGTTTGATAGAAAAGCAAATAGAACCAAAGCTTGCATCAAAGTTTACTTGACTAAGGTATTTGACTCGCTTGACCATGCTTTCATACTGGAAAGCCTGCAGCTAAGAGGGTTGGACGACACTTGGATTGGATGGATCCGGAATTGTATCTCTACGCCTATGTTCTCCATTCTTGTGGACGACTCTCCATACGATTTCCTCCCTTCAACTAGAGGATTTAGACAGGGTGATCCGTTAAACCCATTACTTTTTGTCATCGCTATGGAGTCTCTATCACTCCTAATTAATGAAGCAATAATGCAAAGACAAATCTGCCCCATGCACCTAGGAAGAACCTGAGTGCCGTCACACCTTTTCTTTGCAGACGACATACTATTTTTTTGCAGGAAGTCGGTAAAATCACTGAAGGGGGTGAGCCAAATTTTTAAGAGATTTGAGGAAATTTCAGGCCTTGCTATGAACTTGAGTAAGAGCAAGTTAATTCTTCCTAAATTCGCTTCCTCGGACTTTGGTCTTTGCCTTGAGGTTGGACTGCTTAACCAACCTCTTCCTGTGAACTATCTGGGGATCCTTCTCACGGCTGTGAGGGGCTAGTCAACAATAGCTAATTTTTTAACTGGTCGGGTGAGGACCTTGCTTGCGAGCTAGAAAGCAAGGTCCTTAACACTAACCGATCGCCTTCAGCTGTTAAGGTCCGTCATCTATGACGTATGCCTATTTTGGATGGGGGATGCTCATTCCCCAATAAACAATTAGGAAAATTAAGGCCATGTGTGCGAACTTCCTTTGGGCGAATGGCCCACACCACATCAAATGGGAGTTAGTGTGCTTGCCAAAAGCCGAGGGAGCCTTGTTCTGCGCTCCCTCCATGCCACCAAAGACGCTATGCTTCAAACGTGGGCTTGGAATGTTGTCAACAATAGAACGTCAATCTAGGCAAATTTCATGCAAGAAAGGTATCTTAGGGGGGTCATTTATGCCATTGCCAGAAGCATGATAGTGACTCAAGCATTTGGAAAGCAGTTCTAGATAACCGAAGGGGGTTGGAGGCGGCTACGACATTGTCAGTTGGGGGTTTAACCCGGACAGAGTCGACTCGAACTTTCTCTTTCAAGGAAGCTTTTGAGTTCGTTAGGAAGAAAGATGAGAATGTGGGGTAGGCACGCCTGCTGTGGAACAACTCTGTGGTGCCCAAACATGCTTGCACGCTTTATCGTGTGATTCTAAATAGGCTGCCTACGCTGGACCGCTTATCAAAGCATGGCCTAGAGACAAATGGAATTTGCTATCTATGTGGTTTGCAACCGGAAACTCGAGATCATGTATCCTATAACTGTGACTTCTCTGCCGGAGTGTGGGGTGATGTGTGTGACGCACTACACCTTTCCACGCTCACGGGTCCTGACTTGAAAACTATAGTAGAAAAGTGTGCCTCGTTGCCTAAAGGAGATAGGAAAACGACTGCTATGGTGGCACTTGTGGGTAATCTGGACAGAAAGAAACGCAAGGTGGACTTCTGCGTGGTCCGCAAACATAATGGAGATTGCTAGAAGAATCATTGAGTTAGTCTCTATCTCAAGGAGAACTATTCACCCCATCTAAATGCACTGAAAGACTGAATCACTGGAAGCCCAATTGTCAATTTTGACTTTTCCTTTTTTTTAATGCTGCATAGTATGGCCGCGAACCAATTGTGTAACTAAAGTATCAACTTAATATACATTTTATTCTTTATCCAGCAAAAAAACAAACCTTTAATTTGAAATTATAAATACTACAGGCCTTCAGTCTCTTAAACACATCTATGGAAATGATAACCAAGGTTTTTACCAAGAGGCTAAAATCGAAAGATATGCCTTCATTATCGGGTTCTCTACCGTTGACTGCACCCGTCAAGGAAGGCTGAAACTGAACTATATATCTTTCTTATCGGGTGCTCTAAGGGAGCCAAGCCCTTGGTGGGGGGCAGACCAAGACCCCCACTTCCAAAATTAAACATTCTAGCTCCGCCCCTTCGGAATGGATTACCATCTAAACCAAGGTTTTAAAAACCGAACATACCCGTTGAATCGGTTAAACCAAGAATCGGAGGAAAAATGGTACAACCATCCAATTTTTATTCAAAAAATAAAACCAGTCAAAACCGATCAAAACCCGGTTGAACCGCTTAAATCCGGTCGAACCAATTGAACCAAACCACTGGTTCAACCATCCATTTTTTGACAAAACATGTTTTTCAATAAAATTAACAAGATACAAACTTTTCAGAAATATTCACAATCAAGTCTCATTCTAACTTATAGTATAATACTCTTTTATATCTTCTCATTCACATGTGTCAATGACTCATTATTGCTTGTCCCTTCCTTCCATATGAGCATTGCCTCTCTCTTCCCACATAATGTATGAGGTTGTCCACTTATAACAATAATAAGCGAAGAAGACACTGTCATAGTCACACTACGAGAAGCAACAAATCAACAACACTTAGGATGTGTTTGGTATGTGGGTTTTAAACTGGTAGCAGGTAACCCATTTTTGGATTTTGCTGTTTGAATAGAGGGTTAAACTGGGGGTGGGTTAGAAGTGAGTTTATTTGGATATGATTGTATTGAAGTTTGAAAAAGTGAGTAGTTATTGTGATGTGATTGTATTGGAGTTTGAAAAAGTGAGTAGAAGTGGAGTAGTTTATAATTTTTATATGATATGATGGTATAATATAATTTTTTGATGGAATTGATGATGGAGAATTGATTTATTTAATTTTTTAAAAAGATAAAAAGTGAGGTCCACGTAGGAGTGAGAAAAAATGGGGTGGGGGGTAAACTCCCCCTTGTGCCGAACGACACCTTAGAGTTTAATTACTTTTAAATTTGTTAACTTTTTACATCACATATATGTATTTATATAAATTTTATGAAATTGATTATTATATCCTTTCGAATTTTTGAAGAACATGTATACCCCTAACTTTTAAACAATATCATTTGTGCTCCAATATTTTCTTAAAAATTTCACAATATCATTCTAATATTGGTATAAAATAGGAGCACAAGTGTAATAATAAAATGCCATTGCTATTGATTTTATAAAAATATAGGGAGCACACGCAATTGCATTAAAAATAGGGATATAAGTGTTACTGAAAAATTTTGGAAGGCCAAGAGTAAACAAATCCTCGAATGATATGATGTAATATTTTTCGTATTATTTGTATGATATACCGGTTTAACTCGATTCGACCCGGTTGAACCGTACAAACCAAACAAACAATACAACTGATCTTTTCTGATTTTTTTGAAATGATGATGTAATCACCGGTTGGATCGGTCGGTTCCATTGGTCCCACCATAGAAACCAAAAACCGATACATGTTCGATTTGATGTGTGGTTCGATTTTTATAACTTTGATCTAAATGCGAGATAAAGATCTGTTCATCTCCCAATGTCTTGTGCCCTCAAAATAATACTGCAAAATAAAAAATCATTGCTGCCCTTTCCAAGCTAGACGTCCCTTCGTATACCACAGAGAATCTTCATCTTCGTCTCGGCACTCAAAGCCCTCACCTTTGAAAATCAATCATAGCTTAGACAGATATCTCAGATGTCTGATATTTAGGACACCAAACTGTCCTTTTAGGGATACCGACAGACAATCTATTTTCACTAATCATGGCAAAGGGAATCATATCCGTTTCTTTGAGGAAGATATTACTACTACTTTTGTCGCCAGTTGGGCCATATCGCCCTGAAATATTATTGTCTTTTCCAAATGACAAGGAAAAAATATACCGTGTCCAACTAAAATGCCACTTTGGAGTTTTATGATAATTTACTTATGTAGGTGGTGACTCGGTACTTTCTGCCCTCTACAACCAAAAGCCTTAAATCCATCGTGCCGACATCTTTTATAGCGCCTCATACTTCTTCAAAGCATCGTTGTTCCTCCTCTCCAAACAGGACTCTCAACCTCCAGTAATTCGTCTTACCCACCATCTAATTCAAACTCGCCAACTAATCCCTTTCGGTTGGGGGGTTACCCCCACTTTGGGTGGGTAACCCCCAAAAACCCACACTTCTAACCCACTTGTGGGGCCCACTCCCTTCCCATAAAAAATATATACATTATACCATCATATCATCTAAAAATCATAAAATACTCAACTTCTACTCATTATTCCAAATTTCAATACAATCACATCACAACAACTACCCACTTTTTCAAATTTCAATACAATCATACAATAATAACTACCAACTTTTTCAAATTCTAATACAATCACATCATACAAACCCTCCCAACCCTTAACCCACCAACCAAACACACAAACTCAAATCCGGGTTATCCACCCCTGGATAACCCAGCAACCGAACACCACCTTAGGGCCTGTTTGGTAGGAGAATAGGCCCTGGAATAAGGGGTCAATTCTCCTCCCGACACGGTTCCAGTGGTATGACTATTCCCTATTATTCCATCTTATTTCACTCTTATTCCTATCTTTATCACCTTACCTACCTTTATTTCACCTTATGTTCCTTATTCCTATCCTCCATCCGAACGGAGAATAGACCCTTATTCCCCTTATTCTCCATCCTTATTCTTGCTTATTCTCCTACCGAACGGGCCCTTAGTGATGTTGGATCTGTATGCCCTTCATGATGGTTTGCCTTTTGTAGGTCGACCTTAGACGTGGGCACAATATAATTGGTTGTATGTCGTTGGAAGGACTTCCATCCTATATTGTAAGGTAGATATTTGTGATAAGACTACATCTCTCAAGTCTTGCTTTCAGCTATGTCTTATTATCAAGTTCTCCAAGCCCATCATATCCCTCAGATGGTCTCACGAGATTCTGGAGATCAAAGTTTCCAAAGCAGCATTCAATCGTTTTGAAAATTCTCTGACCTCAAACTGGTGACAGATGTTAGCTCTCAAGAAACTTTTAAAACACTTGGTCACTCCTCTATCCATGGATTCAATGGCTATGGGATTTGGTTTTACATACGACCACCATCTTTCAGAGAGCTAAACGTGTAGAAGAGGTCGCGACCTACTTATTCGTCTTTTCAATCAAATGATAATATCATGTTATTATCGTGCCAGTGTAGAGTGGTCAGGCAACTGCTAATAACAAAAAAATATATGCAAGGGAAGCAAGTATAGTATGTGGATTAACTTGCACAAGTCCTAGGTTAATTAAAACTCAAGGAGGTAACCTACTAACTAATTAAGGGGTTGTTCGATAATGGGTTAGGCAATCTTAATACCCCACTATCCCACTCTCGTGTAGACTCGGGTTGTGTTAGGAGACACAACTCGTAGAGATCTAGCACAGGATAGGGTGGAACTTTCCGTCTCATGGTGATCTTCGCACCTTCTGAAGAGAGGTGATAATGCCTTGCACATCAGGGAAGCCTGATGATCGGATCGTATCTGATAAAACAAGACTTGTCGTACAAATCACGGTAACAATGGAATTTAAAATTTCGATGGAATCACATGGATTGGAAGCCATTCTCAATCCAATTCATCATGATCAAATGAGTTTAGAACGTATCTCTTGAAGCGTGACCATGATCTATGAGTCTCTAAATGAATAGAGCTTCTATCTCAAGTATGATCTGATAGAGACATCACTTGCATGCTCGGGGATGAGTCAGTGACTCATGGAATCCAAAGAGATAATATGAGTAGTTTTTTTGGAGGAAAAAGGGTGAAATTCCGAGATGGGACCCACTGCCAGATAATCTGAGTAGTTAAGCTCATGATTTTATTGTACAAAATCATCATCCTTCTTCAAGAACATGAGGCACCGAAAAAGAAGAACCTCCTCAACAGATCGACCATATTGATCCAGTAGCAGGATGGCGACAACTTTTGTGGAGTGTGATGAATAGCCATTCATTTACCTTTATTATTCCATTTTGCATATAAATTGTTAGCAAAACACTTGTAAACACAACTAACTTGTACAAATCAACACTCAATATTCATATGTAATTAATACTTAATTACATGTATCTAAAGCCAAAATTAAAGAATAAAAGAAAAGAAAATTAAATGAAGTATCAAAGATAATAAATGATCCTAAACCCTGAGACCTGGTAATTATTGACTAGGTTGACAAGGAATAAAGTAGGGGGAGAAAGGGGTCAGATGCATACAAAGAAACCCAAATTATTTATCATGAAAATAGCCATTTTTACACCAATTTATTATTTATTAAACACATCCCAAATAACAAAATGTTCTAACACCAAACTTATACATAAAATTGTACAGAAAATTATAAAAATTGTCGCCAATATTATCATACACAGTGCAGCTTGTACACACAGATGAAAGGGCCACAAATAAAACATCACAGATCAACACATATGAATTCAAAATTCACGAAACTCACCTCCATTGTTTTTCAAATTAAATTATCTATCTAATAAAGGTCGTTTCATTAAAATTGGAGCAAAGGTACAAAAGTTGACTTTTTGGGTACTATTGTACTTTGTATCTGCATATAAGATTTATGCATTTATTACTTACATTTTACCTTTTTAATATTTTCAAATAATTTTATATAATATATAAAATATACTAAAGATGTAAATATTAATAAAAACATGTAAAAGGTATTAAAATAGCTAATACATATAAATACATATGTATATATACATGTATTTATTTACACATAAAAATAAAACTATAAAAATAAAACAAAAATATGTAAGCATGTATTAAATAATATCATAATTATAAAAATGTAAATAGAATATTATATATAAAAAATATAAATAAAAATAAAATATGAAATACATATATAAATACATGTATATACAGATGTAAATATTAACATATCACAAAAAATATTGTAAAAATAAATAAAAGTCATAAAAAATAATTTTAAAAATTATAAACATTTTTCATGTTTTAAGTTTTATTTAGTAAAATCATTTAATATATTTTTATTGAATTAATAATGATTTTAATTTTGATTTTATTCCGACTTGATCCATGTGTACCAATCAGGACTAAGCGACTCTTGACCACCTAATCAACAATCCCATCTGCACTACCTTAGCTTTTTGCTTTATCAGAATTGTTGACCCCCCCAAACCTTCTCCCATTTTTTACTCTTCCTCCACACCTTCTTCCACCTCGAGACCACCACCTCTCTAAACCTCCCATATCCCTCTAGCATGCCATCCTTCTAGCCTTCACCAACTCCTTCTCCTTCGTACACAACCACCTTCCCCCATTTCTCCCTCCACCATGTTAATAAATAAGAAGCTTGAGCTTCCTTTATCTTTTCTATCCCCCTTCGATTCTCATGTCCCTAAGAACACCTCATTGGAGTGGATCCTATGACAGGAGGCATCCCCTGCATGTTCAACTGCGAGGAGAAGGGAGGAGAAAGTTGGTTTGCCTTCATCGGAGTACCTCCAAGTGAAGCTTCTAGTCTATGATCCCTGATCAGGTATGAGATGCTAGTTTAGGTTATTTAGGTTGCATTTTAGTCCCTTAGTGTAATGTAATCCTTAGCTTTGCTTGATTTTTAGTTCCTTATTTTTAAATTGTTATTCGTATTTCGCTAGATCATTAGGTTCATTGTACTCAACTCCCTATTCTGACTGCTAATCACCTCTATTCTCTCTTACCCCATCATGCTTCATCTAATCCATCGTCAAGCCAACCTTGATTTTGCACAAATCAGGTGAACTGATCTCCATCCTTCTTCCTCGCTTGAGATCATCACCGACCACCATCCTCGTGTGCTACTAGCTTCAAACCTGGGTTGAGGAGATAGCCCTCGAACCCTTGAATCTTTTTATGCAGGACATAAGACCCGAGGGTACATATGGAGATGAGATTTAATAAAGAATAAGTACCCAGATTACCAGAGCCAAATCAACCTCCAGGCCTTGACCAACGAGGTCTGGGCCACTATGACAACCCCTGTAGTTGTGGAGTGAACCCAGGAAGGAGGAAGATTGGTCACAATGAAAGATACTTTCGGAATGCCGGAGAATCAACAAATGAAGATCAGGGAAGACTTATTCTTCCATGTCTTCTACATAAGTTCAATGTTGTCCAATCAAGGGGGAGGCCCATATCTAATCTGGGCCCTCCATTTCAGGTGAAACGATGCTCGACCAGAGCCCTTGGATTTAAGTGGAAACACGTGGAACCATAGGAACCACACTCCTCCGCCATCACACGCATTGTATTTTCTTGTTTTGAACTTTTTATGGGGTTTTAAAAAAGGTTTTGCAAATTTTTATGCAAATATTGAAAAGGTATTGCAAATGTTTTTGGGATTTTTAATTTTGTAAATTTTTAGACAATTGAAAAAACAAAAGGTTTTTGGTACAAAAAAGGAGTGCATGCAGATATTTACATGGGCGTGCATCTTTTTATTTACAAAAATTTGGATTCAAAAATTTACGAATTTGTATATATGAAGTTTGTAAAGGTTTGTTATTTGCTTACATTATGTACATATTTCTCAAAATAATTGGGAAAGTTTTTTGCAAACATTTTGAAAACATTATTTTGCAAACTAATTTGACAAATAATTTTTACAAACATTTTACAAAATTTGAAAACCATTTTACAAATATTTTTCGAACAATATGTATATATTTTTCAAATTATTAAACCATTTTCTAAACATTTGCAAATAGTTTTCAAAACCTTTTATTTCAAACAAATAAAGAAGTTTTTACAAACACTCATTTTTATAAAAGTTGAAAATATTTTACAAAATATTTTTCAAACAATTCTCAAAAGCTTTTTCAATGAACTTTCCAAACTATTTTTCAAACATTTTGCAAAATATTTTTACCTGATTTATTAATCGGTATAAACAAAGAATTTTAATGTGTTTTACATAAGTATATTCTTTACACTCAATTACTTGTATTTTAGCCATACTTTTGAAAACATGAAAGTACGAGTTATGATTAAAATATATACAACGCATATACGACCCCCCATACTTAGCTTGAGCTATGTCCTCATAGATCAGAGAGAAAGAGAAGAAGACATAACTCGTACTAAGTATAATACATCATGTACTGTAATGATGGGATAAAGAATGAAGGACAAAATGAATGAGAAGTTGATTATCCCCCCCCCCCCCAATATTTAGGGTGAAATAATCCTAAGTATAGCAGGTTGTATCTACATATAGGGAGGGTCGAGGGTAATAGTGAACATATCACAACTCAATTTGTCTCCCCCTATGCTTAGTGTAAGATATCCCTAAGTATAGCATAAAAAATCAACAAGAGAGGAGACAAGCGAGGGGATCAAGAAAAAGAAACTAATAAGAGTATAGATAAAGAGAAAATATGTTGGGTGAATATACACATCACTTCCCCTATACTTAGGGTAAAACAACTCAAAGTATAGGCGACAACATAAGTGATGAAACAGAACGAATAAAGAACAACATAATAGGCGAACCCTATACTTAGGACATTGTACATCCTAAGTATAGAAACATAGATATGGTGAACGATCTGGGGTACACACGACACACAGAAGAAAGAAGGAATGAAAAAACAAAACATATATACAAGCAATAAAGAATGGTGAATTGTAGGACGGTATCTGATAGTCGAATACTGTACTTTTGTCATCGTCTTCCTATGAGAACGATGACACAGTCAGAAAGAGAAAGGCACCTAATATGCAATCAAGTGGATGTATGATACCGGGAAAAATAGATCGAAAACTAAGCCAAAATCTGGTATCGGGAAGCAGAGCACCATCTCATAAGAACAGAGTGAGAGATCAAAACTGATATTGGAAGACACGAAGGAGGAAGGATTAGTACAGAATCCCCCATGTCAATCATAGTCTCACGAAAAATGAAGACCATGAGACTCTCTCCGCAGCTTGATATCCGGTGAACATAAGGTCTAAAGATCAAGAATACACTAAATATTACAAGACACGACTCAACCTTGCAAGAGTCATCAAGGTGAGCAGACATAGATGGGTCAGAGATCTAAGAAAAATCAGAAGACTTGGTCTCATGATCGATTAAATAGGATACACAACTAGAGATGAGACTGAGTATACAAATCGGCAGACTCGGTTTTGTGCTTCACCAAATCAGAGACACCATAAGTCAAACTGAGTACACAGAAAATGATGTATCCTTCCACAGATAACCCTCGGGGAGTGATACATACTAGGCAATGAATTATCTGACAGAACTCATCCTTGCAAGGGTCGTCAAGGAGAGAGAACTCAAAGGAGTCAGTTCCATCAAACAAATTAGCAGAACAGTCTCGGTAGGCAACAGATTGGCTACCCAACAAAAGAGACTGAAAGACCTTGAAGATGTCACAGTCTCTCGCAGATAACCCTCGGAGAGTACTGCAAACTAAGAAGAGGATATTCAGAAGAATGAGACTCATTCTTGCGAGGACCGTCAAGAAGAGAAGACCCAAAGGTGTACATCCATCTAGTTTAATCAGTCTCGTGCTCCAATAGATCGGACACACAATCAGACAGTGAGAATCAAAGCTCATATCAAATGACTCGGATTTCGAGCCCCACCAAGATAGATAAACAAGCTGTGAGTGAAATCGATCATAAAGAAAATTGTTGCATTCTCCCATAGATAGTCCTCGAGGAGTAATGCAAACTAATTCCATGAAACTAGGGAGACACTAGCATCTAAGATCGGTTCCTCAAAATAATCAATCCATCATTTATTAGCAGGAGGGCATATGACTATGGGAGGGACACAGATCAGTAGGTCAGTCACAATGTAATCCCTCAAAAACTCAGATCAGCTAAGATGGATAAAGATATCAGATAGAGATCCTCTAAGTGTCCAATGGGGATAAGAGAGGTAGGAGACAAAGGATAGATAAGGCAATAAGATAAGTGAACATTGCAGGTTCCAAGCACCATCGCTTTGAATCACATCAAATGTCTGAATCAAGACAGAAAAAATTAAATAAGAGATCGTCCAGTCATAGCATATGGAAACATCATCAAACCATCGGGAATAAATCACATCCTCTTTTCAGTGGGCAAGATCAAAAATCCTCAATAGACTATCACACTTGTAATAGTGAAAAATAGGTATCCTCAAGAATATCATGCACAGATCAGATCCATATCTACTAAAAAGAGCATACTCATCTCAGCCATAATCACATCTGCCTAGCTTACTCAAATAGTTAATGCAATCCAAACCTCAATGCGGGCCTCACAACCAAGCACAACACTCCCAGGTGAAAGAGGAGGGTGGGGGAGATTGGGTGGAGCAAAGAAAAAATTGCAGTCCAAGAAGAGAGTCTTCTTGAACTGGACCAAAGATCTAGTGACATGGGTGAGAAGAAAGCCGCAAGATCTAGCTTCCAAAGTGAAGATCAAGACCCAATATCAAGATACAGACAAAAGAAAAAAAATGACTCAAGAAAACAAAAGAAGAAAGAAGAAAAGACTCAAAGACTGATAACTCAAAGAGAAGATGAACGCAAATGGATCCAAAATCAAACAATGTTCAAAGCAAACTCCATTTTCACCTACTCAACACAGTGAAGACCGAAGATGGCAATCATTTTATCTTTTCAATTTTAGACCGAAGATGGCAATCATTTTATCTTTTCAATTTTAGAGTTAGGTGATTTTCAAACAGTTGTACAAGCTCACATGTGTAGTCTCCTATAGTGCTCAAGACGACAAACCACACCTTCTTGAACACGAATCACTTCGTCTATGGTCGGAGGTAAGTGCTTGTAGCAAGTAACATGGCCCAATAGCCGACTCAAGTGCTTAGAGCACAAGTTCAGGGTTGGGGGCTCTAGTCCTTCAGTGTATGCACCTCACTCGATCAGAATACAACCTACATCCAATGTGGGAATTGCTCTTCCCAAAATAATGAATCCATTAAGTTTATTTTAAAATTCTAGTAGAGTTACTAGTATCGATTTTATTTTATATTATCATTTTTTAGTATTTTTCAATGCAATTTCCTAACACGTTTCCAATTCTATTAAAATCCTAGGTGATTAAAATCAAAGGGAGAAGGTCGGAAAAGCAATACAAGTCAATAATCAACAATGCATGCATAGTCATGAGACTTACAGTGCTTCCACGCTCTCTTCATACGGGATGCATAACATAATTGAAAATCAACCTATATGAAATGCAAGACAATGAAATCTCCCTAGGATAGAATATGCTATTACCATGAAGCATCAAATGTTAATTATTTAGACATGAACCTGAGCGTTTGGTCTGGGAGACACCTCGATGCTCGCCACAACAGGTCCGGCTAGTGTTGTACAATGCCTCTCTCTACGCGTGGGTTCAAATCTAAATAGTTGGCCCTTAGATTTGACTAAGTTCAAGAATCTATAGGTACATGCAATTATAATTAGAGATTTGGACCTACTCTGTCCAACAAGCAAATCCTAATGCATGGGCTCAATCATACAAAACAAAATAAAAAGGGTAAAAAGCTCAAAACTCTTGAAACAAAATAAAAGAAAGGCGAGAAACTGCAAAAAGCCAATGAGGCCCCTAGGTGAACAATCGTCCAGGCAATGGATCTTGTAAAATGTCGAAGTGTCCTGTAGAGTTTGAATTATTACAATGATATTCTCTCTCTCTCTCTCATTTTAATTACAAATAATAAAAATAAAAATACAAAGAGATTGTCTTCCAAAAATCGTCCTAGTCTTAACTTGATGCTTTCTCCTGTCGCCTTGTGTAGAATAGCTGACTCCACTTATCGTGGGTGTGTAGGTATCCAAGGAGATCCTCCATTGATTATCGCTCCCACCCAAATAAGATTCAACAAAGAAGAGGGTTAGGACAGTTCACAAATAATATAAAATAAAATAGAAGATAAATGAAAAATCTAAACAGGAGAGAAGGAACAAATAAATACAATCTATGCGACGTTGCTCCCTAGTAATGACGTCAATTGATGGACACGGATTTTGCGAGGGTCTAAAATTATCCCCACTGAAGAAGTGAAGATAGATTGTCACTGAGGCAACCACTCATAAGATCACATGTTCAATCAACAAGTACCCACAACATATAATGAATCAATGAATAAAAAATATGGAGCACAATTTATTATACTCTACCAAAACATGTGTACAATGTGCAAGAATGTAGAGATCGAACACAAGGAGCAAACTTGATACATTAGGTAATAGAAGTGCAAAATTTGTCCTTTCTCTTGTCCATTTTTTCTTTTTGTGTGGGTTTTTAATAATGTATTTTCAATGGAATTTTTATTTTTATATTTTTTAAATTTTATTTTCTTTTTTATATTTTTATATTTTTTATTTTTATATATAATATATAAAGATATCTATAACTATATAGAGGTATATAATATATAATAATATAAATATAGCTAAAAATAATAAAAAGTTTTAGAATAAAATGTTTTTGTATCTATTATATTTTGCTACTATTTTTATTTTTCAAGTAATTTTTCTAATTTTTTATACAGTTAAAGTCAAAAATATCAAAGAATGGGGATTAAATAAATAAGCCTAATTGTTTTGGAGTTTAAAAATACTAAATGAAGTCAAAATTTTCCAAAACTATTTTTCTTATGTAATAACATATATAAATATTCTCAAACACAAACATCTATTTTTGGAATTTTTATTGAAATTTTAGTTTTTATAGGATTTGAAAGCTTTTTAATATTTTCTTATTTTGTAGGGTTTTGGTCTAGAGATATAAAATACTTATAATAAATAAATATATTTTTTGGAATTTTTCAAAAAAGATTTGATTTTTGGGTATTTTAAAGCTAGATAAGGGCAAAATGGGCTCCATTTGATTTTTAATAAATAGTTAATGTGCATAAAATGCAAAAAAATAAAATATGGCATGAAAGACCAAGCATTCAGCTATGTCATCATAATTTTTGGAGCACGGTGATATTTTTAATTAATAAACAACAAGCACAAAAATGTATGAACTAACAAGGGCATATTTTCAATTTAACATAAAGAGCAGGGTGATATATACAAATTTCCCAAAAATATGCTACGTTTATTTAATATTTAAACACTAAACACAAATACCAAAACATGTAGGAGTATATATGTAAAATGCCTAGCTCACTGGGACGACACGGGAGCTGAGCTAGTCTGGACCCGTACGCAATAAAAAAATATCTAGGGTTCTCAATTGCAATTTTTACACATTTATACTATGAAATAAATTTATAGGACTAATCCAAAATAAATAAAAAATGCAGGGGAGGATATGTGATTTACCCCCTAAGGTGCGCTATTATGCGGTCCAGATCAATCCACTTGACACGTGTTGCACTCACAACTCACGATAACTGTTGGGTTTTCATGTCTCCAACAATTGAGGCTTTGCAGATCCGACGTCGTTCAATCAATTTGGGGCTCCTCTCTGGATCAGACGGTCACTGCTCGTTACGAAGAACATGGAAGAACTAGCCTTCCCTAAACTTCAATCCTCGATTATTCTCACCCCCAAGATCCTTCTTCAATGCTGGAGTGCTCTACATGCTCGAGGAAGGCGTCTGCAATTGATGGCACCTTCAAAATGGTTCAGACCCTAGTGGTGGTAGATTTGGAGCTCGAGGAAGCACAAGAGAACCTGGTGCTATTCTTCGAATCAACTGGGTCTCAGACACCCCCTTCAAGACCTACAAGTTAGCTAGAAACACTAACGAGTCTTAAGAGATAGTATTGGCAGTTATTAGGTGGATGGAGTTGGAATGGTACGACGAAAGATAGTGGTCGGAGCTTTAGAGCTCCAATGAAGCTAATTTCTAAAACTAAGCTAAATCCACTAATTAGAACATAAACTAAATGCACAAAAGAGAAATTAATGTCTAAAGCTACCTAAAAATGATAAAAAGCATAGCTCGTACCTGGGTTTGACACCAGGGAGCAGAGATGGTCAGAGCGCTGCCTTGGGTGCACCATCTCCTCCTCCTCCTACAACCACTCCATACATCAAGGGTGCGTCTGTTGTCACCATGCAACATGCTTGACCAAGGGTAGAGGGCCTTAGGGCTTGGAAACTAGACCAAACTAAGCTTGGAGGGAGTTGGTTTTATTTATAGACAAAGGCCCTGACCGACTTTGATTGAAATTATTTAGTGGCTCGATGGAAATCAATAAGATCTCATGATGGTGTCTGAAAGATGGTTGTGATGGGAAGAGAATCGAAGGACTCGAGGCATTTTGGTGATCAGAACAGCCTGGAAAAATCAAGGAAATGGGCCGCTCGAGGTTCTAACATGGTCAGAGATGCCAAATGGGTAGTTGACTAATGCAAGGCAAAAATACCTTTCGAAATAAAGAATAAATAGTAAATAAAATAATAGTAAATAATTTTATTTATTTTATGTTATAAAATAAAAAAATGTTTAGTATTTTCTATAGTATTTAATTATGGATTTTATTTATTTGTATGGGTTAATTTGTTGTGAGTTATTATTTACAAGTATAGTTATAGGTATATTTACCTATATGTGACTTATTTTTTTATATTTTATATTTTTATAAAATTAATTTATATATTTATAAATTATTTTAATATACATAAAATATTTTTCTTTTATTTTTTAGTGTATTTTTTACATTTAAATAAATATGTATACTTATTAGAGTTCAATGGAATTGCCCCTGCGGGGAGCTAACATGGCTCCCCCACGTAATTTTGTCTATTTTTTTTATTTTTTTGAAAATTTCTTACATGAATATTCATCAATATATCCTTATATTATGCTATTCAAATTTCGTACGAAATAGAGACTTCTATGGCCTCCATCCAGACAATCATTTTTAATGGTAACAGAATTGCTAAAAATGACCTTTCTGGATAGGGGTCGTAGGAGTCTCTATTTCACGTGAAATTTGCATGACATAATATAGGGATATATTGATGAAAATACACGGAATAAATTTTCAAAAAGAATAGACGAAATATCGCAGGAGGAGCCAAGTTAGCTACCCCCAAGGGGCAGCCCCATTTTATCCCACTTATTATATAGGTATAAGTGATGTATATCCATCTATGCATTTTATGTAGTATTTTATTTTTAGTGTTTTCTTTATGGTTTTATTTTATTCAAAACATGTACATGAATTATAAAAAAATATTTACAAAATTATAAAAAATATAAAATTATAAAAATCATGAAGAATAATAAAATTGAGTATTTTATTCAGGTAAATTATACAATAGGGGTCCAAAACATAACTTTTGCATATTGAGTTTAAATTAAACGAAACTACCATCATTAAATAGCTAATAAAAGTTATATAGTTAGAGATGATTTTGTTACATTTTGAGTTCATATGGAGAAGATATAGATCTGAGATGTTTAGGTTTTGGAATTCTATTCTGAGTACAAAATGTATATTGTGTATTATTTTTTCTTGAAATTAATTTTGTATTTTTCTATGTATTTTTATTTAGACCTTTCATGTAAAAAGTTTCTTTATTTGATGTATAAATAATAAAGAATAAAATAGGTCCCAAAAATTAATTATTGAGAAAATAAATTGGGATTCTTATTGTTGTTTTGGGTGACTTGATCTCGGGGTTTAGGATCATAAAATGCCTTTGGTATTTTGTCCTTTTTCATTTATTTCATTTATTCTATAATTTTTATATTAAATACAATATTTTGTACACAATAAAGAATGTAAATGATGAATGTTATCTTGTACAATTTAATGAAATTTACATGCATTTAAATATGGGTTTAAGGCCAAAATGATAGAATAAAGGTGATGAAATGAAGCATCACCTCCCTATTAGGGAAGAGGTTGGAATCAACATCTACATAAAGGTGACTAGAAGGATGCACAAGGTCATCCATGATGGGTGGAGTTGTGGTAACTACGATGTATGCTTGTGTGGGTATAGGTTGTGTCAGAGGTGTCCTGGCCAAGTGTCTCCCATTATTTTTTTTGGAATTGTATATTTTGCTCATTTTTTATATTTTTGGTGAAGGGGTTCTCCTATGGGCATCCTATCATGATACAACCTCTCCAAAAGGTGAAGCTCCAATGCGTGTATGCGTTGTGAGGTCATCTAGCACTTTATCATTTGGTCCACTAATCGGATCATTCGGTCAAGAGTGGGGTACATGGGAGAACAATCCAATAACTCAACACCGAGAGGGGGTGGGGGTGGATAGTGTGGCTGTGGTGGTGGGGATGATGAAGGGAAATGCACAAAATCTGGTTGCTGAAATTGTGGTATGCTGGCTGCCCAAATTGGGATGGAAAGTCAAGTATGTAGGTTGCTAGTGTGGATATTCAAGAGGAGAGTCCATATAGATGGGCAAGTTTATTGGCGGATATGTAAAAGAAGAAAAATCTGGATAATAATCATCATGACAAAAAGGAGATGTGTCGATTGGGATGAGATGAGAAAGATGTGCAAAGTCTGAATAGAAAGTGGTCCAATCTGCCATCTCTGATACAAGAGTCGGGGATCAGGGAGATCATGAAGGTCATGTCAAGATAAGAACAAAAAAAGGAACAAATATGCATAAGAGAAAGATCCAACAGACACATAACAAACACATTCAAAATTCTCAATTCACCAACTCAACACTGTGAAGATTGTAAATGTTCGGTATATTGTCTTTTCAATTTTAAAGATAGGTGATAATACAATTATTTACAAGCTCATAGGTGAAGTCTCCTAGAGTGGTTCATGTTCGAGTAGTGATGTACACCGACTTGAACACAAGACCACATGAATTATGGTTTGAGGTGAGTGCTTGCAACAATATTAGGACATGAAAGTCAATCCAAGCACGTAGGGCACAAGTCTAGGGCTTTGGGCACTAGTCCTTAAGTGCACATCCCTCACTCAGACAGAAGGGTACCTTCGACAATGAGGGGGTTACTCTCCCATAAAACAATGAATTTTTACCATTGTGTTTCTTTTTAGGATCGAGTTCGGTTAGTGGTCTTAAATTTTTTGGTTATCACTTTTTTAGTTTTTTTGAAGAAAGAAAACGTCTAATGAATTTTCCTATTCCTTATTATTTTCCTATGTGGAAGAACACATGGGAAAGGAATTCGAAAAATTAGATGCGTGTGAATCAATGAATGCAAATGCTAGCTATAGTGATGTGTACTCCAATAGTCTACATGAAGTATGATCTGTGCATAAAATAAAATCTATCCTATATGTGTGCAAGGTAGAACCGACCTAGCAGGAACTTATACTCGGAAGAAAAAGTTGATCTATTTGACCAAGTCCAATCGAATTATAGGTACAAAATTCTTTATTATGCTTCAGACCTAGTGATACCTGTCTCAACTAAATAGAAACCTAAATCTAGGGTATCAAGGACTCAAAACAAAGAAAAGAAAGGTGAAAAAGATAAAATACAAGAAATAAAATGAATAGAAGTGGAAATAATGGAGAATGAAAATAGAAGGCGATAAAAAAGATAGTCTGATTGGACCCTTTGGTCTATAGACACTTGATGAAATGGGTCCGAATAGTCTCTATGTGGAGAGTGTAAGATTATGACAATTATATATCACTCTCTCACAAAAATAAAAATAAAATCTATACTACACTACATTACTCTGCTCCTCTCGGTTCTCTATTGGCTTTGTAGCTCTCTCCTATCGGCTTGTGAAAAAAGGTCGATCTCCACCTCATTCAGGTCAGTCGATCTTTGACAAGTCTGTTTTTGCCAATGTTAATTTACGTGAATTATTATGCATTTAAAATCGTGTAGTTTTGTTGTAGGTGGGAAACCAGAATCGGTTAAGAAATAACCACAAGAAATTTAGTCAATTTTAATCAATGTGGTTTTATATTTATTTTACTTGAGGAAGTCATAAGGTCGAACTCAAGGGAAAAAAGGAACAACCTAGAATTTTGTCTATCAAAGTTCATGCACTCTTTTCGAGATGATTCTTTTTTTTTCGAATTTTTAATGCAGGTTTGGGATGCAAAATGTAACTTTGGCCGATTTTAAGGGCTAGAAAATGAATATCAATCAAACGATGTCCGAAAATTTTGAAACGTGGGTGACATTTATGATGAAATTAATGAACTATAGTTTTTTGGAACTTTTGGATGTAAAATAAATATTTTATGAATTTATGAATGTAAACACAAGGAATTTCAATAATTAATTATAATAAATATTAAACCTAATTATTTTCAAGAGATGAAATTATCCAAGATCTATAAGTAGGTAATTGATCTCAAAAAAAATCCTAAAACTCAAAAATACTAAATTTAATACCTACTAAAATTAAATATTTAAAATATGCAAAATGATTTTTAGAAGGCAAATGATGTGTGCAAATGCAATTCTTTTTGGGCACAATGTAATATACAACTAAATCTACAATCCGTGATTTTTTGACATATTTCAGAGCAATGGTTAATTAGTTATGAATTTGCAAGCACAAAATGAACAAAATATGCATTTTTCCACAAAATAGTAATTATTAGTTAACCACAAATCAACAAAATGTCAAACATATGCCATAATGTAGAGAATTAATTGAAGAACATGTGCTACTTTTGAATAATAAAAATAATGCAATGTAGAGGTTCAAAATGAAAGGGGAATATAGGGGTATTTATGCAATTACAATAATTAAATAAATATGAAACTACAAACAAGGGATTAAAATGTAAATACCAATAAGTGTAGGGAGATTCTGTGAAATTTCCGGACAGACACGTGCTCTGCATGTCACTTACAGTGGAGGGATGTATCCTCAAATAAGTTAACCCACGGAGGGTCGTTCGCAACTTACCTAGTGGTCACGTGCATAGCACATGACCCTGGGGATGGTTGTCGTTCCCCCAGCACACGTGTATTGCACGTGGGCGGGGGCCTCAGGCCAGCTGTTCGGAGGAGTTCCGACCTTCGAAGGTTGAGTGGCGACTCAGTGCGTGGAGGGATGAGGGCTCCTGGCTGATGTCTTCGGCGAGGATGAGTTGGCGTGGTCGGTGGAGCTCGTGGCGGAGAAGCGGAAGGGATCGGTGAAGTCGAAGAAGTCCAGTCGGGATTTCCTGCTTTTGAAAGAAACGGCGAAGGTGTCGATGATGAGGGGGTGCAGCCACGAGGAAGAGCCGGTGATCAATGAAGGGTGATGGTGAGGTTCGTTTGTGTAGCTCCTGCTTGTGCGAGGTGTCAAAGACGAAGGAGGAGCAGGGAGGTCTTCTGGAGCGGATATCAAGGTTGAAGATGGCTTTGAGCGCGTGGCATAATGTTGGAGTGTTGGGTTGGTCGTTCGTTAATCGGAGGTGAAAGGGGTATTAGCAGTGGGATGAAGATGATAACGGTGAATTGGGTTGACGGTTGACGAGGACCAGAGCGAGGGTAGAATTGACGCCGAGGTGTCGTGCAGCAATGGCCTCTGGGGAGGCCAGATCTCGCCAAAGATAGGGGTTCTCCAAGCTGTCACCACCGGAGAGAACCTTAAGGAATTAGTGGTATCGAGAGATGATTTTGTGAAGGTGGCGGCGCTGGTGATTAAATAGTGAGGAGAAGGGGGTCGACGATGGAAAGTAGTGATCGGTTTGAAGGTTTGATGAGGCAACGAGATGTGCAAGAGTGGCGAGATACATTGGGATAGATTTAGGAAAGGCGGGATCTGATTGAGATTGAGGGAGGCTGTCGACGATGGAGGATTTCACGGAGGAGGAGGACGATGCTAGAAGAGGAAGGCGGTGCGAATGAGATTCGCGGAGGTGGGTCGGGGCGGCTGCCTTTGGAAGGAAGTGCCGCTCCCAATTGGGAAGGGGAGAGGAGGAAGGGGACGGACCTACGATCATCCAATCAGCCGAGATCAGGCGGCCCAGTGGGGATGGTCTGAGCACGTGCAGGGCATGTACGCGGGAGGCACGTGCTCCGCACGTGCATGGCTTTTTATTTATTTTTTAATGTTATTTATTTATTTATTTATAAAAATGAATCTGAAAAGCCTAAAAATGAGTGACACGTGGTGGCTCCAGAAGCTGCCACGTGTCAGCCCTAGAAAATTTAGAAATCCAAAAAGTTTCTTCAAGAAAATTGCTCGTATCGTTGAGATCTACAACTTTCATGAAGACTCCAAAATCAAAATTGATCATTTGTGCAAAGTGATATTTTTAGGGTATCCCATTTACATACAATACCTTTCATTTTTGGGTTTTTCTAATTTTTTATCATTTTTAAACCAAATAAAAATCAGGAAAAAATATGATAAAATCAAAGATAAATATTTACACATTAATCTATTTTTTTGGATTTTTATTAATTAAGAAAAAGAAGAAATAAAATAAAACACGAAAAAGATAATTTTTGCATAAACAGTTAGTGAAGACTTGGACTTAGTTAGTTCTTTAAATTCAATATCAGTTCGAATTTGGATTTTTGTGCATTTTAATAAAACTTTCATCAAAGAAGACAAATAAAAAAGAAATAAAATAAAATAGGTTAATTATGCACATAAAATAATAGGTCAAAAACTACTAAAATACAAAATGTACAAAAGAGGCCCAAAACTCAACTGTCATATATGAGCTTCGATTCACTTGAACTTGGTCTTGTTTTGAAGGTAGTTGAATGTAGATTAGTTCAAAAGTGAGTAGGATTAAAAAGAACACTGGATGGGGAAGATACGAAGGTTTTAATCTGGAAATCCTAGAACTAGGGTTTGGATTTTTAGTCTACTTATTTAGGTTAGTGATTTTTTTATTCTTCATTTATTCTTGTTGTCAATATGTACACAGTGGAGGTGGTTTCAGGTTATTTGGAGTTAGCATGAATTAATTAAAAATCGAGGAAGTTAGGCTATTTACAGGTCAATTGGACTGTGATTTTTGGCTTCTTATTGTGTGCAATAATAAGTGATAAAATGCAATTATTATCAAAACATGCATGAATGCTAATTATGCAATATAAATGAAGAAATGCCAATAATTTTTAGGGACTAGAGCTTAATTAATGACTTTTAGAGTGATGAATCTGAGAATCATCATCCCCCTATACTTAAACCATGCTCGTCCCTAAGCATCAAAAGAAATGTAAGGATGCGAAATGAGATTGGGTTCCATACCAAGATCTTGAGCACAAGGTGAAAATGAAACTAGACCTAACCTTTGGATTATTAGTGTGGCAGAACTTCTGTGAGACTCAGAATTTTAAAAATCAACAGCCTTCAAGCTCTACACATCATTGTCGCAGTTTCGGTTCAGAAGTCATCTTAGATCAATCCTCCTCCCAAAGCATACCCCATGAACATTGAACAATCGACTCATGTATGTGAAATGTTTTAGCTCTTCCCATCCAGAATGCCCGACTACCACACAAACCTCCTCTCCAGTAACTCGTCCTCGAGGAGTCAGGTATTTCCTTCTGAGGTCTGTGGTGATGTGTTCACAAACGAATAGAGGGGGAAATTAGAAAAAGAAGAAAAGAATTGGAGGGTGACCAGTGATGAAGTTTGATCGAGGAGATCTCGTTCGAGCTCCACCAGAATCATTTTCTGATGGTTTAAGCTTGCACCTACGACGTCTCCACATCGGCTGATAATGCATATGAAGCTTGAAGTTGCCCAATCAGAGATACGGAGTTCGGAAAGGATGAAGCTCCAAATAAACCTCCAAGTACTACTCCTTGCTCTCAGATAAGCTCCAAAGATCTGCAAAAAACTCAGTGCTCAAAGGGGATCTCTTCGGCTAACTTTATTAGCTTAAAACAAGGGAAATGGTGAAGGAATGGGTAGCCTTCGGCATGGTCAGAGTGGAGGCTAATCCAAGTCATGAATGATCTGGAGGATCAAATTGTGTGAGAAAAAGAAGAAAGTCAGGACACGTGTGATGGTGTGGTCGGTAATGATTGAAAGTGATCAGAGCACCTCTGATCGAGAAGATTGGAGGTAGTTGTGTAATATATGATCTAACTAGATGAAAGGATCAGAATGCAAATATAAATGCAAAAATGACAGAAGATAAAACCAAGGTCACCGACAGGTGAAATGAGGATGAAAATTGCCTCGATCTAATACGAGACCAAAGAGTCAGAACGTGGCGGCGGTGGACTCCCACGGCATATTGGATCATGATGTGGGTGACGGTCGCTATCACCTCGCTTCGACTCCAGATTCCAGCTTCAAGCAGAAAGAATGGTGGAAAACATATTATCCTGCAACTGGGCAAGGAGGGAATGTACAAATAGTAGTGACTTTGATAAGATTTTGAATTAGAAATGCAAGTAATCTGAAGCAAGATCAAAGGAGTAGATAACCTGGCGATGGAGAGGTTAATGGGGGTTAATTAAATGGATAAGGAATCAGGAGGGATGACTGAACGAGGTGTGTGGGAAAATCTGAGAAGAATGGTTGGCACAGAGACAAGCAGGGAATGTGAGTGGAATAAGACAAAATAATGAAAACAACAAAAGAGAAAGAAAATGAGTAAAAAATGAAAATAAATAGAAAACAAATTTAAAATAAAAAATAATGTAAAGAGAATTTTTTAATAATTTAATTAGCTTATTTATGGTGATTTTTAATGAATTAAATAAAATATATACAAGAATATAAATAAATTAAATGTTTCATTTACAAGTATATATACCTATATTTACAACATCATGATTAGTTATTTATTATTTTAACAAATATATATACAATTTGATATTTTATAAATTTACAACAATTTTCAAAGGTGTTTAATGATATATTTATTTTATTTTTATGAATTAAATTATTAGGGTAAATAAATAGTAGTATTTCACAATATACATAGTGATACATGTACAATATATACATAATTTTATTTTTGTTGTTTTTTTTATTTTTATTTTTATTTTATATAAATTAAATAAAATATTTTCAAGTGGTTAAAAATATAAATTATACAAAGGAAATACAAATTATATACATATAATATACATTTGTATAATATACAATAGTATCTTAAAAAGCCACATTTCACATCTTAACTCTCATTTTTATTATTCCAACTCCATTTTTAAAGATTATTTAATTTGGAATACAATGAAAGTAAGTTTGATTAATTTAGAGTTTTGGTGGAGAAGATATTGATCTAACAAGTTGAGCTTTGTGGCTTTTCAAAGTGTTGTTATTTTCACAATGTACATTGGTTGTTTTTGCATTTATTTTTGTTATTTACAAAAGATTTTTATGTACAAGTTTCAAGAAGGAAACAATTGTATTGGATGTGAATTTGGGTACAACATGTGATATATATATATATATATATATAAAGTAGTGTACAAGTGATGAATATATACACATGGATATTGAATTTCTGAATTTTTGGTATTTAGGCCTTATCTCTCATTACCTTATTCCTGATCAATCAGGCCAAGTCTTGACCTTCTCTCAGGATCAGATTTAGCATGTATCTATTAAATGTATACAGTCTTTGATTTTCTTTATTGTCCTTAGTTTCTTTCTTTCTTTATTTTAAGTTAAAATAGTAATAAATATACGAAAATTATTAGTTTCTTTCTTTCTTTATTTTAAGTTAAAATAGTGATAAATATACAAAATTTACACAAGAATTAGAGTTAGTAAAAGAATAGATTTATTGATATTTACAGTTGTTTTATAATGGATTTTAATATGAAGTAAATGAATAAAGATGATGAAATGAGATTCATCAAGCACAAAGTTCCAGCAATCGAAAATTCTAAAATTATGCTAACCCACTGATTGATTAACTAAACTAACATCTAAATTATGTTACTGGAAAGAAATGCAAGAGTTTAAACCTAGATTAATAGCTTATACCCAACAAGACGTCAAGGAGCAGATGGCTTCACTGAAGGTGCTCCAGCAATGCTTGGATCACCACTCTCCACATCTTCTACTCGCCGACATGGACTAGAGGCGTTTGCTATCACCAAGGGCTTCAACATGGAGTTCCTATTGGGGTTACAAGAGGGAAAGTTGGATCAAAATAAAAAAGGAAGTATTGGGTTGTTGTATATAGACATGGATTTGGGGGGAAAGGAGCGATCGATTGCGTGGAGAAGAAAGGTGGTAGGTGGAAGGTATGGGTAGGATGTGGGTTAGGGAGATGAGGGATGCAGGAAGGTGGGTGTCTTGAGAAGGAAGAAGGTATGGATGAATTGGAGAAAAATGATAAAGTCAGAAGTCATGAGCCTTCTAACAAAGTCGGATGGAGGAAAGGATTGTTGACCTGCGGGTCAACATTCCTTGCATTCTGGTCCGTCCACATGGACCAAACAGAAAAATCAGAGGGATAACTCCCTTATTAATTCTATGTAAAATAGTAAATGATTTTATTAATTTAGATCAAAACATAAAAAGTATTTATTATTTTATGTGGTATTTTATGATGATTTTTATTTATTTTTACAAGACTTTTTATTAGATGTTGGCACTTACATGTATAGGCATGGGTATATATACATGTATTTTAAAAATTTTATTTTTATTTTGTATTTTATATTTTATATTTATATTTTATAATTTATTTATATTATATTTAATACATTTTTTAATCTTTAATTTTCTTTTTTTCTTATTTTATTTATTTACTTAAATAAATAAGTATATTTATTACATATGTATAATTTACCTATATATTTATTTCAATATGTTTTTATGCTTTTATTTTATGTTTATGATTTAAATGTGTTTTAAATGATATTTATAAGTACATAAAAATATAAGAAAGATAAAAATATAAAGAATGAGTGTATTGAATATAATATACAAATATATAGTACAATAGGGACCCAAATGCCAACTTTTAAATCTCAACTTAAAATTAAATGAATCCACCTTCATTAAATAGATTATTTAATTTTATGAACAATAAAGGTGAGTTTGGTCAATTTTGGGGCTGTATGGAGGACGCAGGAAATACATGTTTGGGAAGTTTTGTTTGCAGTTTTTTTGTTCTGAGTGTCCTGTATACACTATGTATTATTTTTATGTGAAATTATATTTGTATTTTTCTTTGTAGTTTTATTTAAAACTTTCATGTTAAGGGTTTTATTATTTGAGGTATAAAAATTAAAAAATAAAATAGGGTCCAAAATTATATTTATTAATAAATAGAATTAGGTTTTCTAAGTTCTATTGTTCTATACAATTTCTCTACTTTATCTCCCCCTACTTTATTCCTTGTTGAGAAAGTCAATATTGACATGGTCTTGGGGTCTAGGGTCATTCAGATTCTTTGACACTTCATTTCCTTTTCTTTTTCTCTTTCTTTTTTTCTTTATTTTTATATTTTGAAATTAAATACTTATATTAATACATTATTCATGAATCAATTTATGAGTATAATTTTGTACAAATTAATGATACATAAATGCATTTAGCTTGACATTTCGGGCCAAAATGAAAGAATAAAGGTGATGAAATGGAGATTCATTACCACCTTATACTTGCTTTGCTACTCCCTAGCAGGCACTAATGACAATGAGTGCAAAAAAAGAAAATAAAGAAAAGAAAAAAAGATCTTGGAATAACTTTTGGATCTTAAACTTGTCTTGATAAAGTTAAAGTTTGGAGCTCAGTTTAAGACCTTTGGCTTTTAGGTTTGTTCGATACCACATTCATGTTAGAAATTGTGACTCAATAGCCATTAGGTTCCATGCTCCTCTATCAGTTCAATTCGCAGCCAGGTCAGAACCATTCTTTTAGTCACATATTCTCACAACCTTGAAATGTCAAGTACCATGTCTGTTGATTGTGTTATCTCTTTCAGGATAAATCATTGAACTATCAAGTGATCTCCTCTTTTGTTAACTCATCCTCGAGAGATTGATATTTCCTTCTATGTTCAGGTACATGCTAGTTCACAACCTATGGGGGGGAAGCAAGAAGAATGGGAAAATAAGTGGAAATGGACCATTGTAGTCGCATTTCCTTGTGAAGCTCAGCCAGTGTAACTGAGTCTTCACCAAGAAGCATACCTTTTATGGAAGCTCAATATTTTAGGAATTTTTGATATAGGCTTCTTCTTTGATGTTTTCTTGATTTGGCATTGTTCTGCATTCTTGTTTTGCCTGATGGATATATAATATTTTCTTCTACCCATGTTTTGGGGGCTTGGAAAAAGGTTTACTAGCAGAGCATTCCTCATTCAAAGCTTTATTTCAAACTAATCTTCAATCATTAGATGTCTATGATACCAGAGGGAGTGGGTTGAAGTACCAATTTTGGCAATCCCCAATAATGGTTCCTGAGCCACCCTTAACGAAGCGTCCTAGTATCATCTCAACTTATACTCCAAGATCTTTCAACAATCCGACTGGGTTGAGCTAAGTATTAAGTATAAGGTCTCTTTTCAAGCCATTGTCTCAAGAGTCGTATGGATGTCATGAAGGGCTCTAGTTAGAAACATTGAATTGACTCATGAATACTATCTCATGGAATCCAAAGAATTAAGTCACAGTAACCTAAAGCATCTCAATTCCAGTCCTTAATGGATTTCTCTAATTAAGTGGATTAAGGTATAGACCAAGCTCCAATATTCATACTTTATTTATACTTGTTCAATTATCTACATCATTCCGAAAAATGCAAATACTATGCAACACAAGAAAATCTTTTTATGAAACTATTTTCTGGTTTTGAACTTTTTATAGAATTTGGGGAATGCAAATTTTTATTATATTTTGGAATATTTTGCAAGTTTTTATGGGTATTGAAAATTCTGAATTTTTTAGGGATTTTTCAAAAGATTAGTGAAAAAACATTCACAAATATTTATGCGGGCATGTGTGCATAGTTAAAAAGATTGATTGTATAATTTACATTGGGAATTTACATAAGTTAATGGTTGCTTACAAGATTTATATACAAGGGTTATATAATGAATTTTATACAACTCATTATTTATCACAATTATGTACTAGTTTCTCAAAATAGTTTTAAAATATTTTTAGAACATCTTGAAAACTTTATTTTACAAATAACTTCTACAAATAATTTACAAAATTTGAAAATAATTTTGCAAAGATTTTTCAAAATATATCTACAACAATTTTCCAAATCATTTGCAAACTAAATTTTCAAAAAAAATATTAATTCTTGTAAAGAATTTGCAAAGATTTTTACAAAGATTTGAAAATAAATTTCAAAAGATTTTTCAAGTCAGTTTAAAACCATTCTTCAAATCATTTTACAATCATTTTTAAATTTGTTTATTAATCATATTTACAAAGACTTTTTGAGTATTTTTATACATATGTAGAATGTATTTTTTACGATTGATTAATCGTATACCCTTACCCATGTATAGTATTTTAGCCATAATATTTAAATACAAAAGTACAAATTATTTCCAAAGTATATACAATGTATATATGACCCCCTATACTTAGCTTGAGCTATGTCCTCAAAGTGATCAAAGAGAAAAAGGAATACATAACTCATCCTGAGTATAGAAAAGTCTATACTACAACAACTAAATAAATAATAAAAAGTCAATCCCCCCTCCATACTTAGAATCAACTATTCTTAAGTATAGTAGACTTCACACATGGCAGGGATGGTCGAGGGTGCGGATGGATAGATCAATAGTTCGGTATATCAACCTATACTTAGGGTAAGGTATCCCTAAGTATAGAACATGAATCAACAAGTGAGGGGACCGAAAGAAAAATAAAGAAAATAATGATGAAGCAATGGATCACATCACTCCCATTATACTTAAGGGATCCCTGAGTATAAGCAATGACATGAGTGATGAATGAAACGAAGAAAGAACACTCGAGTCGTACACCTCCCCTATAATCAGGATAAAGCACATCCTAAGCAAGGAAAACATACAGATCGAGGTGGACGAGAGAAAATGATAGATGGAATGAGAGAAACGAAAGAGAGTATATACAAAGGGAGTAATATACAATGATCACAAAGGTAAAAATTTTACCTTCTTGCATGGCCGCTAAGGAATGAGTCTTAAAAGATGTAAGTCGCTATCAGGATCAATAGATTACAAAGCCCTATCAAGATCGACATGGTGGAGATCCTCAGTGGTGTCAAAATGAAAAGGCATCAACTCATTAGTGGAAGTGGTAAGGTTGGGTTTGGCCTGGGAAGTCTCCCCTATAGCCGCCCTCCGCAGTAATGTATATATAATGTAAATATTGTGGCTCTCATCAACACATCGCCACACACAAGAAGATGGGGCACAAAAGGTCTATGCTTTCTGAGTCTTCACTTTGGAAGAGGAATTCTCAGATGTCAGTAGCATCCATGTTAAAGCGAACATATCTGATCTCAACAGTGAGTTCATAGTCCTCTGAGTTGGTTGACATAGGTATCAGGTGTGGGTTTCTGACTAGAAATGGGAGTGATGATCGTCTCAATCAGAACACTCTCATTGTGGGAATGAAAGCGTATCTCTCAAGATCCATAATCAATAATGGTCTTCATTGTAGTAAGGAAAGGTCGACGTAAGATGATCAAATTACGCTCCACCTAGGTGGAAGTCTCCATGGGAACTGCAACAAAATCAATAGTGTAACTCATGCCCTGGATTGGAATGAGAATGTTTTCAATAATACCATTCACCATCTTTATTGGTCGGTTATCAAATTGACAAATTATCCTGGTTTTGTTGAGAGGCCCCAGAGTTAGTGTCTCGACAAGTGGGAAGGGTAGTATATTAATTGATGCGATACTATCAAGGAGAGTATTAACGAATTGATGGTCAGAGAAATGTCACATCTAACGAAGGGTGTACCGGTGTCCCTTTTCCTATTTGGCAGATGATGGGAGATGGCGTGGATAGTGGCCATGGTCAGAATGCGATGCTCAGTCCTGTGATGTCTCTTCATTTTCTTTGGTGTTGGTGCATGCATAAGGTTCGTGGACATTCGAAGTGGGGCACCAAAAATATACCGAATAGCCATAACCACTTCGAGGTTGGTCAATAATTTTTTAGATTTTTTATTTCTTCCTTACTTGGGAGGAAGTAGAGTCAATGTGTACACAAGCTTGACTAGAATCAACATGTACAATGTCATCCTTGAAGGGTGGGTGGGTGGGAATTGTGGTGTGTGTATGTGTGCAAAAAGTGTGTGGCACATGTGCCTTCTCCTCACAATCAGTCCTGGCTAGGTGTCTCCCAATATTGTCTTTTTGGATTTTTATATTTTTCTCATTTTTTTGTAATTTTAGTTCCTTTGATCTCTCTTGGGTGGCCTCTCATGACTCTACGACAATCAATGGTGAAGTGATCGTGTGGTTTTATTTGGGGTTGTGAGGTCATCTATCCTCTATTGCATTTGCTTTACTACCCGAGTCACGCAATCAAGAGTAATGTCCATGAGAGGTGAATCCAGCTCAGTACCAGGTGAGGCTGATTGTGGGTGGTGTGATTACGGTGGTAGAAGATAATCAAAATCTGGTGGCCGAAACTGTGGGTGTGGTGGATATGTACAAAAAGAAAAATCATGATAATACTCTTGAAAAAATGGAGGTACACCAACTGGAGCAGAGTGAGAAATCTGCAAATTCCTGATAAGAGCTTCTCCAGCCAGCCATCTCGATTTTCAAGAGGTGGAAATTGGGGAGAGCATGATAGTCAAGTTAAATATGAAGGAAAAAGGCGTAAATGTATAGAGTGATCAAACACACAAAATAATCACAAATAAAAACCCCTTAATTCACCAACTCAAAACTATGAAGACCATGAAGGTTCAATCTTTTCTCTTTTTGGTTTTAGAGTTAGGTGACAAGGAAAATATTGACAAACTCACAGGTGCACTCTTAGAGTGGCTATGTTTGAGTCAGCGTACCATAGCTATTTGAACACAGGATCACTTCGTCTATAGTTTAAGGAAAGTGCTTGCTGCAATAATAAGGCTCAAGAGCCGACCCAAGTGCTTAAGGAACAAGTCCAGGGATGGATGCTCTTATCCTCATGTGTATGTGCCTCAATCAGCCTGGAATGTACTTGTGACAATGAGGGGGTTACTCTCCCCACAATAATGGTAATTTTCTCTCCTTCTCTAACGTTGGCCTACAAAGAATGGATCAACCTCCGCTCTGCTTGGCTGCCTTGGTCTCCTATAAGACCGTCCTCCCATAACGAGCCCTCGCAGAGAATTCAACAAAGAAAGATGATTAGAATAGATAAATGATTATTTATAAAAGAAATAAAAATAGGAAAAAGGTGTATACACACACATATACACATACAAGTATCCTATCATATGTTGCTCCCCAGCAACGGCTCCATTTCATGTTTTGGGAGACGAGACACCCAACATCCAATCTTGGAGGGACTGTGGTGTCCGATAAGTCTGATACAGCAATCACTGTTGCGACATCTTTCTCGGTACTCGGTGCTCAACTCAACCAAATAGATCAACAATCAACATACACTATAGATAAAATAATGAAAGAATGCGAGGTAAATTTTATTATACCTTAAAAAATGTATGTAGTGACAAATAATAGGGGTCGAGCCACTAGAAGCAAATTGGGATAGGTATAATTATTATTAATTAATATAAACTAATAATAATTGTCTTTGCACTTCTTCTACTTTTTATTTTTTGTGGGGTTTTAATTATATTTACTTTTTATGATTTTTTTTGTTTTATTTTTATATTATTAAGTTTTGATTTTTAAATTTTTAACGTTTATTTTCTTTTACTTTTGCAAATTTTTAGTTACTTTTTTAAAGATATAACACGTATATATAATAATAATAATAATAATATAAATTATAAATAATATAAAGAATTTATAATATATATGTAAATATATACAGGAACAATCCTTTTTATTTTTTCAAGGGTTTTAAAAATTAATATGTATTTATAAGTAATAATAATGATAATAATAAGTATATAAGTATTATGAGATATACATGGTATATATACGTGTACATGATTTTATAATATTAAATATATATATAATCAAATTTTGTAAAATAATTTAATTTTAGGGTTACAATATTTTCTCTACTTTGGGGATTTTTCAGATAAATTTTGCTATTTTTTGTGTTTATAATTTATTAAAAATATTAAAGTTGGGAGTATAATATTAGGCTGAATTTTTTTAGGTATTAAAAATATTTAATGTGTCCAAAATTTTCCTGAACTATTTTTAAAATATATTCTATAATCTAAATAAAAATAAGAAATTAAAACTATTTTTCTAGATTTTAAATTAATTTTTACATTTTTATAGGCTTTTTTGGGTTTTACAAGTGTTTTCTTTTTTTTATTTTTGTTTGTAAGTATAATACTGATAATATATATACTCTATTTTTTTGGAATTTTTAGAGGTGCTTTTCTAATTTTTTTGTATTTTATAAGAAAATAAGGGTTAAATAGTTCCTAAAAGACTTTTAATAAATGGAAAATACTATAAATACCGAAATAAAAAATATGGTCATGAGCAAGCCATAATTTAAGGCATCCACATAAATTATCCCATAACTTTTAAAGCACATGAGTTATTTAACAAAAATAAATAAGTAAAAAAATAATTACAAGCTTGGAAGGGGTATTTTGCAATAAAAATAGACAACAAGAGCTCGCATGCAAATTACCCAGAAAATATTACACGTATTTTTCAAGTTTCCACACTGAATTTTAAAAATAAAAGCCATAGAGGCTAGCTTGCAAATATCATGATACCTCATGTGATGCAGCACATGAGGAGAGAGGATCTTTTTATAATATTCAAGAAGTTCATTGGTCCTATTGCAATATATACAAAAGTTTTAAATGAGAACAAATATTAAGTGGACTAAACTTTAAATATAAAAAGTCAACAGGGTTACTTAATAATTTACTCAGGACGCTCAATCAGATGGAGGATCGTATGCCACATGTACTTCACTTGAATGATCTCACGGTCCAAGGCGCGTAATGCTTGGCCTTAATGAGCAGACCCGATTAGATCTTGGCCATGATTCTTGATCGGATGGTTCTAGGGGTGTCACAAAGAATACCCCCAAGAACATGTTCCTGGTGAGCTCTGATCGATCGTTCCTCCTCGCTTCAACCTCCAATCACCTCTCCAAAAAGCTCCTTAGCTTCTTGGAGCCTCACGTAATCGTAGGAGGTCTCAAACAAATCTAGGCCCCATCTATAGGGGCCTGAAGCTCGACAGTACCGGGAGGTACTGTTGGTCTTCGAGGTCCATCTCCAGGTGTCTTCCTAGCTCCTTATCCCACGCAAAATAATCGATGAAGACGAGAGGGTTGCTCTCATACCTCTATTGAAGCTAGAAGCACTGTGAATGATAGGGGTGAATGAGCTATGATGGAAGGTGGCAGAGGGAGCTTGATAAACCTCAATCCTTGCAAGATCGATGGGAAAACATAGGGGAAAGATGGAGAAGATGAAGGGGGTCGAACATGAGTGGCAAGGCAGGTCAGAAATAAGGGATTGACGATGAATTAGAGTAAGAGAATAAAGCTCCGGTAATCAAAAATTCTAAAATTCTGCTAACATAGTGATTGATTAACTAAACTAACATCTAAATTATGCTACTCGAAAGAAATGAAAGAGTTTAAACCTAGATTAACAACTCATACCTGATAGGACATCAAGAAGAAGATGGCTTCGTTGGAGGTGCTCCGACAATGCTTAGATCACCACTCTTCACCTCTTCTCCTCGCCGACAAGGATTGGAGGCGCTTGTTGTCACCAAGGGCTTCAACATGGAGTTCTTATTGGGGTTATGAGAGGTAAAGTGAGATAAAAATAAAAAAGAAGGATTGGGTTGTTATTTATAGACATGGATTTGGGGGAAAGGAGCGATCGACTGCGTGTAGAAGAATCGTGGTAGGTGGAAGGTATGGGTAGCACGTGGGTTAGGGAGATGAGGGATGCAGGAAGGTGACAGTGTCGAGAAGGAAGGAGGTATGGATGAATAGGAGAAAAATGGAAAAAGTTAGAAGTCACGAGCCTTATGATGAAGTTGTATAGAAGAAAGGACTGTTGACCTGTGGGGTCAATATTCCTTGCATCTTGGTTGGTCCACGTAGACCAACCAGAAAATTAGAGGGACAAATACCTTATTAATTATATGTAAAAATATTAAATGATTTTATTAATTTTAGGTAAAAACATTAAAAATATTTTTTTATTTTATGTAGTATTTTATTATGATTTTTTTATAATGCTTTTTATTAGATTTTAATATTTTGCATGTATATACATAGGTATATATACATGTGTTTACAATATTTTATTTTGTATTTTGCATTTTATATTTGATTATTGTATTTACACATTTTATATATTTATAATATATTTTATACATTTTTAAATATTTTTATTTTTTATGATTTTATTTATTTACTTAAATAAATAAGTATATGTATTATTTAAATAAATAAGCATATGTGGTGCATAGATATAGTTTACCTGTATATTTCATTTCCTTATTTATTTCAATATGTTTTTAATGTTTTTATTTTATGTTCGTTATTTAAATGAATTTTGAATGATATTTATAAGTATATAAAATATAATAAAAATAAAAATATAAAGAATAGTATATTGAATATAATATACATGTATACAGTACAGTAGGGGCCCAAAAGCCAACTTTTGCATCACAACTTCAAATTAAATGAAAACACCTTTATTAAATAGATAATTTAATTTTATAAATAATAAACGTGAGTTTGGTGAATTTTGAGTCTTTATGGAGGAGATATATGTTTAGGAAGTTTTGTTTGCTACCTTTTGTTTTGAGTGTCCCGGGTTACGACGTTTTGTATTTTCTTTATATTTTTATGTATAACTTTAATGTTGAAGGTTTTATTATTTGAGGTATAAAAGTTAAAAAATAAAATAGTTCTCAAAAGGCTATTTATTGATAAATAGAATTAGGTTTCTTGAGTTGTATTCTATACAATTTCTTTGCTCTATCTTCCCTACCTTATTCCTTGTCGACCAAGTCCATAGTGACCTAATCTGGTCTAGGGTCATTCAGTGTCTTTGACATTCATTTCTTTTTATTTTCTTTTCTTTATTCTTTTTTTGGAATTAAATACTTATATTAATACAATACTGATGAATCAATTTATGAGTGTTATTTTGTACAAATTAATGCTATGCACACATATTTAGATAGGGATTTAAGGTTAAAATGGTAGAATAAAGGTGATGAAATAAATATTCATCGTGTACCCATAGTTAGACTCACCTCCAACACATACCCACATACTTAAGATGAGATAAGGAAAGAACAATTTATTTCATTTTTAGTTTTGTTTGTCCTTGATGATTTTGATGCAAACACTACGTAGATATTCGTTGCATATAAGACTTATTCTTTACTAATTTTCAACAGCATAATCATGTACATCTTTAATATACCTCATAAATTGACCTTTCAAAGTTTAATAATGCATCAAAAATGAAATAATAAAACTTTAAAATTAATTTGGTATATCATAGAGAATTGTGGTTATGATGTCGAAAATTATCAAATAATAAATCTTATATGACAGGAATATCTACATAGTGTATGCATCGAAATCACCAAGGACTCCCTTAGCTCGGGACCTCTGAACTAAGGAAAGTTAATATACATTTCGTAATATACACAAATCTTAAATTATGTATATACATGTGTTTTATATACGTGATTAAATAAGATACATGTATCTTATTATAATAAATACTAACTGGCCATTTGACTTGTTTGACTGATTCACTACATCTTAATAACCTTTCTGCACATAAAATGTGAATATAGTATATAAAACTTCCCCTCCCTCCATGTTGATCTATTACAAAATGTTACGATATCACATTAGACCCATTTGAATCAGTTGAAATCTTAGTTTTCGATTGTTCATACCCCTACCCTTATGCATGCCCATACCCATCCATACATGCCCATACCCCTCCATATACTCTTACACACCCATTTGCATACCCATATATCCTCACACACTTTCATATACACTCTTATATACATTCCCATACCCCTCCATACATTCCCATACCCATCCATACACTCTTACACACCTACATTCATACCATATCCCTCACACTCTTACATACATACCCAAATACACCCATACACGGTTCCTATACTCTCTCCATACCCTCATACACACCCATATGCATACCCTTATTCCTCACACACTTGCATACATGCCCAAACACACCCATACATTTCTCAATACACTCTTACACACCTACGTGCATACACAAATTCCTCACACACTTGCATACATATCTATACACCCTCATACACTCTTACATTCATACCTACATAGAACCATACAGTCTTACACATCTACATGCATACATATATTCCTCAGACTCTTGCGTACATGCCCAAGTACACCCATACATGGTTCCTATATAATCTCTATATCCTCTCACACATACCCATATACATATCCATATTCCTCACACACTAGCATACAAGGCAAACACACCCATACATTTCTCAATACACTCTTTGACACCTACATGCATATCCAAATTCCTCACACACTTGCATACATACCCATACAACCTCATACACTCTTACATTCATGCACACATTGCATCATACACTCTTACACACGCACGTGTATACCCATATTCCTCACACACTTGCATACATGCTCAAACACACCTATGCATTTCTCCATGCACTCTTATACACCTACATGTGTATCCAAATTCCTCAAACACTTGCATACAAGACCATACACTCTTACATTCATGCCCACATTTCGATATACACTCTTACACCTACATGCATACCCATATTCATTAGAAACTTGCATACATGCCCAAACACACCCATAAATTTCTCCATACGCTCTTATACGCCTACCTACATACCTAAATTCCTCACAAACTTGCATATATGACCAAACACTCATGTATACTCTTATATTCATACCCACATTGCACCATACACTTACAAACCTACATGCATACTCATATTCCTTACACACTTGCATACATGCCCAAATACACTAATATACTCTTATATTCATGCCAACATTGATCCATACCTCATACATAGCCACTGGAATACCCATATTCCTCACACACATGCATACATGCCCAAATACCCCCATACGCTCTTAAATTCATTGACACGTTTATACACTCTTACACACTCATATACATACGCATATTCCTCATACTCTTGCATACATGCATGCATAAATACCTCCTACATGCTTAACTCCACGTATGCCCAATGCTTACATACCTAGCTAAATTCCTTAAATCATACTCGGCTACCCACATTCTACCATGGATTCCCACATACATAGCCTCCTACACATATGCACGCCCATATATAATAAATGATAGATACCCACATACCTAGCCTCATACTCATGCATACCCACATTCGTACCCATATGCATACCCAAATATACCATGTACACTTACATGCATACCACATACATACATACATACATACATACATACGTACATGTTTACCTATGATCGAGTGTTTGGATTTTATTTTCTCTTTTTATCACATTTATTGTGTTGTTTAATTATCTTGGAAATTTTATAAGATGTTGAACTATGCGCGAGTGATACCACTTGAATGTAACAACATCTGAGAAAATTTGATTTTGATATGGGTCGATTCGGTATATTATCCTACCTTATCCTACCCCTACCCATATACCTACAAAACATACATCAAGAGTCACATGTTGTTGTAAGGTGTATTTCTTAGCTTGTAAAGTTAAGACCCCGACATTTGTGAAAAAAATATAACACATGATGGGGGCATCACTCCCCAAAATGTGTTGTACACATCACCAGGACTGTACTTAACCTAGTGTAGAAGGACTCACATGTGTGAATGATATTTTGTGTGATTTTGTGAAATAACTCATATGCATTCTATATGCTGGTCCTATCTAACATATATATAATAGACATTTAGAAACAAATAAATTAAGAGCTTACATAACAATTCCATACACCTCTCTATGTCATGCATATTGAGAGTCATAAACATAAACATTGCGATTGATAAGTATAAGCGATATCAACTACATGAATAATGATATTATCATGTACCACCATCACATAAATGGTTAACACATATTTTGCACACAAGTACATGTCAATATATTAATTAAAACATTTGACAATAGGAAGTTTAGTAGAAAACGGTAAAAAAAGAACCACAAAAAATAAGTCTATATAGTTCGCCATATTTTTCAATTTTACCTCTTAGACATTTCACTAAACACATAGACTATATCAAAATCACAACATCCAATAGGATACAATGAACTAAAATACAAAGTAAACAAATAGATTAATGAATTAATAGATAAGAGATATACTTGATAATGCACTTTGGCCACAGGAAGACGATGGAGGAGGAAGTATTGGTGGGCAGAGGATGTGTAATTGGAATGACGACATGCCGAGAAGGATAACGTGGAAGATGTAGGAGGAGGAGAATGTCGAGGAGGGTGATATGCCCATGGAGGAGGATGAGAGATGTGAAAGGATGGTGCAAAAGATGAGGAAACTCAATCAGAGGAGGAGAACCTAGGGCACACGAGGGAGAAGACATAATGGGAGAAATGAAGTTTTGTTTGGCCTAAAGTTTCATAAAATACAACCAAATGTGGGGGACTACTTGTGGTCACATTTGAGGTGCGAATTTTGGTTGCTCAATTTGTAGTTGCATAATAAAAAAATACGACCACGTGTACTCAGATTGTGCTCGTAATATATAACGCATCACAAGCCACTACTTGTGGTCACATAACGGTGCCAGTATTAACATAATTTCTTGTAGTGGAAGAGGCCTATTTTGGGCTCTCTTCCTTTCTTACCATCTTTCTTTAAAAGAAAAGAAAATGATAAAATGCAACCCTCTTCCCTACGAAGGGGGTCAGCTGCAGCAACCCTTCCTACACCTCCTCGCCTTCCCCAATTTTGCAATTGCCGAAGTGGATTGTATCTCCGGCTCAAAGCCAAACCCCAAACCCTCCATATCTTGCAAACATCCACCTCCTCTTTCTATAAAAGGGAGGAGCCCCTCTATGACAACGAGGATGACACCACCATCCTCCTCTCCCACTATGTTACTTCACCACATCTCAATGAGACCTCATAGCTGTGAACCATGCCATCGCCACCCATTCCACCCTAAGCTCCACCACCGACAACCCATCATTTTCGCCTCAATCCTAGCCCTTGATTTTGAGTACAAAGGGCCTTGTTGCTATAATTTTTATTTCAAATACTTTTTTTAACTCTAAACCCAAGTATAGTTTTGTTAAATTCCAAATACTTTTATGTAACTTTCCATTATTTAAATTATTCCATAATTTTGTATTTTAGCCAATCAACCTTTCTTATATTACAATTTAGTCCTTTTAGGGCCTTTTTTGTATTTTCTATAAATTTGTTTTCTCTTTTTGCGATTTTTCCAAATAATTTTTAAATGAAAATTGTAACAATTGCATTCAATCTCTATTATTTTTAAGCATTATATTTCATACCCTAGCTTTTAAGTTATTTTGCATTTTTGACCCCTATCTTTGAAAATTCATTAAAAATAATCGAAATTTCATAAAATTTCACTGAAAATCATGCAAGATCCTAAAACATCTACAATCCAATAATAGATGTTTCATTATATTTTAAGTTGGTAAATATTAAAGAAAATAACTTGGTGTATGTTATTTGTTGATGATATTGTGTTGATTGACGAGACTAGAGATGGAGTAAATGAGAAGCTTGAGTATGGAGATGAGTTGGAGAGTAAAGGATTTCGTATAAGTAGGGATAAGACGGAATATATGCAGTGCACCTTTGATGGAAGCAATAGTGAAGGAATCAAGGTGAAGATTGGTGATGATAAAATTCAGAAGAGAGATTTGTTTAGATATCTGGGATCTATTTTGTAACATGATAGGGAAATTGATGGAGATGTTATTAATAGAATAAATGCAGAGTGGCTAAAGTGGGGAGGAGCCTCTGTTGTTCTCTATGATAAGAAAATTCCTGTAAAAATTAAAGGAAATTTTTACAAAGCAGCTGTGAGACCTGCTATGCTCTATGAATATGAATGTTGGCCTGTGAACCATAGACATGTGCAGAGAGTGGTTGTAACAGAAATGAAAATGCTAAGGTGGATGTGTGGACACATACGTAAAGATCGAATTCGAGATGATGCAATCAGAAAGAAAGTTGGTGTAGCTCCTATCGAGGATAAGATGTTAGAAAACCGTTTAAGATGGTTTGGTCATTTACAAAGAAGATTAGTTGATGCACTAGTTAGGAGATGCGAATGTTGGGATATTGAGCCGGTTAAGAGAGGGCGAGGATGGCCCAAGAAGTGTTGAAAGAAATCATACGAAGGGATCTTAGTTTTATGGATATAAGCCCGGGATTGACCCAAGATAGATCTGAATGGAGGCGAAGAATTCATGTAACCGACCCTACTTAGTTGTGGGAAAAGACTTTGTTATTGTTGTTGTGAAATATTAAAGAAAATTGGTAAATATGTCTTGTAAATATGTGTCAATTTCTAACTTAATCTTTTCTCTAAAGTTGTGCTACATAAGTCTTGTCCTTGTGGTCGACCACCAAACTTATTAATGTACTTTATAGGATTCACTTTCAACATGTTCATTATTTTACTTATCTAAAAAATATCGAGAATCATGTGTGTTCACAATGACACATAAAATCAACATTTTAATGCACCAATTTTTGTGTTTTTAGTGACTCCCATTGAAATAAGTATGTTGTATAATCTCTACAAAGAGGTATGTTATTTTTTTACTTAGTGAAGTATAAGGTCAAACAAAAGGAGGCTATGAAGAATTCAGATGTGACTTTGATTATTTAAGTATGTCAAAGTAAAGTGCGAAATACTAGTGATAAGTGGTGAGGTACAATGAAACAAGTGCCAATGTTATACCCAATATTTTAGTGATTATTTTATTTTTTAGTTTTGAATTTTTTTAAAAAATTAAATTAGAGAATAAAACAAGGGAGAATATTTTTAATATGTTTTTAAGAGAAATAAAGGTCAATTTGTGAATTAAATTTATATGTTTAATTGAGATCTAAACATCCCATTTATGTTTTCCCTGAAACTTTATTGCATGAAGAATCCCAAACACAACTTTTTGTAATTTTTTAATTAAGATAAATAAACTATGATGCTTGTAATATTTTATTATGCACAATAGAACCCTGATGTCACTTAAAAAGAGTTACATGAAGAACTCTGAATAGTTGCTTTACCTTACACATAGAATTGTAATGTTACTTTGGTTATTAACTCAATGACTCTTGATGTTATCAAATCCTACACATATTTTAGAGTTGACTGTTTTTTATTATTTTATTCATCCTTTTCTCCCATCCTCCCACCACTATGAGCTCTACACATGCAAGGTCACGAATGCATAACACTACCATAAATGCAGCTTCTACCTCTCATGTTGTTGTCTCTTCTTTGTCCTTACCTCATCATCATCCTCCTCCTCACTGCCATATTTATGGGTGCCCTCTACCTTGTCTACCAAACCCCACTTCCCTTCTTCACCATTGATTCCCTCTCCTTCCAAGGTTGTAACCTCATGGAGCTCTCTCTCATCGTGCTCGCTAAGAACCATACACCAAGATCTAGGTCTTCCATGGGTTGGGAGGGATCGTTAGGGCCCTCCACTATGACACAAAGGTAGGGATGGGGTCTTGTCGATACTATGTCAGCACTCGACGAAGGGAGGGGTGTGAGGATGGTTCTAGCAGGTGAGAGGGCAGGGGAAGCACTACGAATGGAGGGGAAGGGGCTACACAAGGTGATTCTAATGACAATGGATATTAGAGTTCCTACGAGGTCAATGGTGGTAATAACGAAGACACGGAGGTCACATTGAAGGGAGCCTACTATTTCAATCTCGATAAGGTGGAAATCAATGGGAAGCCTGCACGGAGTACATGTGACGTCAAGATTGAGCTCTTGTGACTATAATTCAAAGTGTGGGTTCCTTCCTCCTCGTCCTTCTCCTTCCTCCATGCTTAACCTGGACTATCTTCCACCATGCTGGCACCTTCACCAAGCTCTATCTTTTTAAATTCTGGAAATTATTATTATAGTTTCATGCAAACCCTCTTACTTCTTCGACCAACCGATATAGATGAATATATAGAGAGAAAAGATATGTAATGAGAGAGAGAAAAATGATTGTAGTATGGGGTGCAAAGTCGGTGAGGAGGAGAGTTGGAGAAGGATGGAAGAGAGGGAGGAAGATACAGAGGGACATTGTCTACAAATATTTTGTATCTATAGGGATAAATTCGTCAATTTCAAATGGATTTTGTCATACTTAATGAGCAAGTAAGAACAAAAGTGAATATAGGATTATATCAAGTAAGATTTAAGCATTATTTAAGGTTCTCCATATAATTCACGATCATGGAGGGAGATATGAAACTATACATGATTATGTGTATAAAAACCCATATTTAGATAAACAATTAATTACCACGCACGTACCCCTTAAGCGAAGAAACCTAGAAAGTCAATTTTAAATTTTATTAGTACAATTACTTGTTTGAAATATGAATTTCATTAACGTTGATGATTGAAGTTGAATAGAAAATATTTAATAAAAAATCAAGTCTCAAATAAGTATAAATCAAACAAACTTTAAATATTTTTACTCTGCAAACCCCATAAGCTTTGTTAATTACTCATTGATCATTGTGTTAATCGTGATTATCATAGAACCTTGCTTTGCTTAACACCACAACTCCTGCCATGAATTTGACTCTTCTTGAATTAATTTTCTTGAGTTAATCACGTGTTAATCAAACAACATCGAGACACAAGGGTGGGTTTCCCTCCCTATTCTCTCTTTCATTCTCAATTCACCCTTTTTCTTCCTTTTCATCTTCCTTCATCCTCTTTCATTGCATCGATATGCTACCTCCAAGGGGTGACATTGCACCAACAAGTATGGCATGTGGGTAGAGGGGGAGCTAGTGGCAAGGGCGTCAAGGGGGTGGGGAGGGAGGGGGTGTCTCAAATCCACTAAAGGAGGATGAAAAGGTCGCAAGAAGAGTTAGGTGAGCCTTAAAAAAGAGAACGAATGGCCACACCATGGCTGCATAAGAGGGAGAGGAAGAAGATGGGAAAATGGAAAGAAAGAAAGAAAGAAAGAAAGAAAGAAAAATGAGTACATTATAATTTAAGTGATGATTTATTAAAAAATGTGCTACTTTTTTATTTTTTTGTATTGTTATTTTTAGTAATCTGACTTGATTAACTTAGCAACATGGATAAAATTGTTAGTAAAGATACTTTTTAGAGGTTTCCATGTAGTTATGAAATAAATAGATGAAAAAACATAATCAACAAAGTTCAGATAACACATGAAAAATCCCTATCCATTTAATATTGTCAACTTTAATCAAAAAGATTAAGTTTAGGGATTTTTACACCATGAACCATCACATGAAGTCTCAAAGTCATAGTAGCTGAGATCAGGGACTGAATATATATTCAAGTTACAAAAAGAAAGGAGTGAATGAAGAGGACCCTAAACTATATATGAGGCAAAATCGACAAATATATATTAGGGGGCTCTCAACTCTATCCCTCCATTCATTTTCTTAGGGAGAAGGAAGGTTGCGAAGCACTTCAGGCTTAGTTTACCTCGAACTGAAATCGAGAGTGAGTTTGACCCCTATCATAATTGTATATCCAATAGTTAGGGAGGTTCTGACTCGTTGATGGGGAGAGTGAACTACCAAATATTCGATATTGCAGTAGGCACCATCGAGATTGACAAAGAGTAGTCATGCTCGAACTAAAACACTACTACTACCGATAAGAAAGGAGGCTTTGTAATGTCCCGGGCTTAGGTCCCCGGTCCATTATCGAGGAAAACTGGCCGTGACAACTTGTTGAGTATGGGCCCAGATGGACCCGTTGGCAACCACCCAAAATGCTTAAGCTCAAGTTGTCAAGTAGTAACCCCACCACTTATAAACCACAACCACACTTCGTGAGTTTTAGGTATGGCACTATGTTTAGGGTTGGCATGTTGCAACCTCCCCCACTTATATTCGTAACGTCCTCGTTGCGACATGGCGCATCACTTATTCCCAGTGACAGTGACGGTTGCACGCTTCGGGTAGCCTTTTCCTCCAACCTCTTTGTAGGGGCGGCTCCACCTCTCGGGTAGCCCTTTACACTATCAAAGGGGACATGGCTCTGATACCATTTGTAGCGTCCTGAGCTTAGGTTCCCGATTCGTTATCGAGGAAAATTGGCCCAGACAACTTGTTGGGTACATGCCCAGATGGACCCGTTGGCAACCACCCAAAATGCTTAAGCCCAAGTTGTCAAGTAGTAATCCCCACCACTTATAAACCGCAACCGCACTTCGTGAGTTTTAGGTACAATACTATGTTTGGGGTTGAGGTGTTACATGCTTTTTCAATCCCTATAACTCGATAGAAAGGTCGATAGAAAGGTGCAGATAATTTTCTAAATGATCATTTTTGATGTGGATAAAGCTTGTAAGCACATACGATCAGCAATAAGCTTTAGGGACCCGATGCCAAAAGGTGAATGCTGAAAAAAATGAGGGTTTGAAGCCGATCACTATAAATCATGTCGATTGAGCGCTAAGCTTTGGGTCCTACATAGCTGAGCTCTTATTAAATATATAAAGGGGTGGAAGAGAGCCAACACGGAGTAGGAAAAGCTGCCTTCCATAAGGATATTCCCAAATTACCCTCAAAGAATGTCGAAGTGGAGGGGGTTGGGGGGAAAGGAAGGGGCGGGGGATCATAGGGGCTTCGGGGGTTCGGGTATGCGCCCTTGGATTGTTGTTGCATATTCTGCTCTTGTTGCAGCTGTTGCTGTTGTTTTCTTGATCTACCGTACTGGTCAAGGAAGTTTTTCTGACCTCTAGGAATATCTGAGCCTTGTTTTCCAGGCTGATCCCGACAACTAAGCAGAACCCCTTGGTCTCGAGTTTCTTTGTTACGCAGCTGCTTTCTCGTGCGACGGCAGTTCCAGTGCAATACGATCCCCCCTAATTAATGCGGCAGGAACACTTCAACCTCTCTCAAGCTTTTTCCAAAGTACTTATAGGGTCGAGCTACCTTCGACAATAAAAAAAGAGATAAAAGGTTTGAAAATGGGTGGGGATATATGTTTTATATTTAGGCAACGAGGGAGGAAGGGTAAGTAGGCATGCACGTGAGGATAAATATAGTTTGCCATTAGGGATGCAAACAAACATATACAAATATAGGTGTCACCATAGCTTTATCCTTTTTAAAATTTGGATACGAAAATGGATATTTTACAAATGTTAACAATACAAACCATGTCCTTAAAAATGGATACGGACATGAACATATAATCATAATTTGGATACGGACTATCCTATAGATAACAATTTATTCTAAAACTTGAAATCCAATGATAAAATTACACAAACTAAAAATACAATATGAAAAAATAATATGTTAACTAAACTTTTATGACAAAAAAGTTACACCACAAGATATATACATGAGTAAATTAACAAGAAAAGGAGCCCAACTGTGCTGACTTTCCCAATAGAGACCTCAATTTAGAATGATATAAAGAGGTATTAAAATTTAAACTTTAAGCTTTAATATTGACATAGAAGGATTGCAGAATCTTATGGAAGCATGTATTTTTTTAAAAAAAGATCGAACTATTGTTGCTCCTAAAATAAGGTCTTAATTGGGAATCGATGTATACTAGTTTTTCACGGGATTTTCCTCACAATTAAGTGACAACTGGTTTTCCAATACATTGAAGGATACGGGAAAAATCCTCAAGCGCATCACGGAAGTGTGATGATCGCATCGAATGCGATCGGGAGCGACTAGTCACACTAGTCACTCGATGCAGCGGAAATTAATTTTTTTATGTGACGAAACCACATGATCCAAGAACACTTCTCGGATCATTTCATCTTAAACCACAAACAAGTAATAGGATTACCTCTTGAAGCATGATTGCGATCGAGTCTCTAAACGAAGAAACCTCCTTTCTCAAGTCCGATCCAACGGAGGAGACGCTTGTGAGCGTGGGGATTAATCGCGTGCTCCTCGCAATCCATGTTGATGATCCAAGTGACAGATCTCCTAATCTCGTCACACGAGATCCAACATCTTCTTCACGAGCGATACGCACTGAAGGAGATGGAGATCCATGAGTAGATGATCCGGCTGCATAACGACGATGCTGAGTCGATGACGTCTCTCACAATGGCTCCATGGTGGACGGCCATTATAAGAGATAGATAGAGACTTGGCGTGTAGAGAAAAATAAGAGAGAGAGAGAGTGAGAGAGAGGTTCGTCGAATCGGTTCAAGTCGAAGAGCAAGGCATGCCTCTTCTTTTATAGGGTTTTGGGAGTCCATGGATCTCAATCCATGGACAACACACAATCAATGGTTCAGATTGATTTGTGTTTCTTTCAATAGCCAAGATGTTGTTTTAAAAACACAACAACTAATGATTTAATTTAATTTAATATATATCGATAAATCAATATATTTAAATTCAAATCAAATCAAGTAATTATCCTTGCATATAATGAGGAGATGAACCATATACCCTAAAAATAGGGGATTGCCACTCTTCTCATGAGATCTCATTGTCTCGTGAGATCTTATTATCTCGTGGTATATCTCCAAATTATTTCACAAATATAATTCACAACTATCTTGTGAAATATTGCAATCATGCCATTAAAAAATGTGAATCACATTCACATCCCAAAACAAAATGTAAATTATATTTTGAATTAATCATCTAATGTGAATCCAATTTACACTAATAAATAATTAACAAATATAAATCAAAATATGCTCTCTTTTATATATTATAAATCATATTTATAATATATATGATTAATATGGATAGTGCTATCCACATTATTCATATCCATGATAATTAAATCACATTTAATCATCTTAGATCTCTTTTCTCATGTGCTCAAATAACATGAATCACATTCACATTATTCATATCTTTGATAACTAAATCACATTTAATTATCTTAGATATCTCTCCTTATAATATGAATCAAATTCATATTGTCCGTGATAATTAAATCACATTTAATTATCAATTTTCTCGATGCTTGGATACTTATAACAACAATGAAATTATCCATGAACTCTTTCAAGGATAATGCGCTTTCTCTGCAGATACTTGGAAATAAGGACATGGTGATTGTGTTTTTTCACGTATAGTGACTTGGATATTGAGATCACATCTCAAATCCAAATCTCGGACCTCCCATAGATGCTTGATTAAATCAAGACCGCAAATCTAATCTTCTCATTGCATATGAATCACATTCAGATCAATGTCTAACATTTGGACCAAGATCAGATTACTTCTCTACTGAGAGGTGTCACTAAAATCCAGACTCGTTTCATCACTCCCTAGTAATGGAAGCGTCATGGTTATATAATCCTTTATGATCACATCACCCTCAGGTATGCCCAACACCTGTACATCCTACGTACTGGAAGACCCAGAATAAATCTGAATTATTAGATCAACTTTATATTGTCTACTTCAGGGTTTTATCAATAAGTTTCTAATTTGATCATTGGGATTTGGTATCGATCATATACTTTCCAAAAGCATATATCATACCTAGGTCTTGGTCATATACTTTCCAAAAGTATATATCAAACCTACAAATTCAGTCAAGATTCCAAAGTGAGACGACCGTGCACAGAATTTGATTCTTCCCAATATCTCATGAGTGAGCTCATGTCTTCCGGTTCAGTATTGAACCTGTATGATCCCTTTGAGAGATCGTATTACTCATATGCCCTTATATGCACACCAGCACGCTAGTATATAGACCTTGGTTAGGTCATCAACCTATTGGTCTGCCAAATGTACATACTCAGACAAATAGTAACATATCTGTCTCTGGTCAGAGGATGGTGCCTATAGCGTGACAGCATACGATATAGGTCTTTGGTTATCCCGATCTCATTAAGTCAACTCTTTGACCTTTCTAATCTGACACCTCCGAATCTCTATTCTTATGCAGAGGACCTACATCAAGAGGTCGGTCAGATATCAGCCTATGTGAGAAAGGATTACCATCTCCTACTCAGGCTGGAGATCACATCTTAACAATCATTTGACGGTGCTTGATGAGTCCTCAATCTAACTCTTTAGATATTCATCCAAGCACCAGCCTCTATGATTCAATAATTGAATCAACAGCTGTATGATCATTAGCCATGGTACATAACTCTAATTATACTAAGGGACCTATTATGCAAATTAGTTATTCTTCATTTCAGATCAGGGAATGATATTCACAATAACATTTATTGCATAATGGCTCGTTGTGGGCTTGCATGTACAACAATCTCCCACTAACCCAAAGAGCCATTAATGGGCTAATCATTTAAACCCACACTCATGTGACAATCATAGGCTATTTAGAAAATAGCTAGGTAAGTTGATTAGTCACTATGTTCCCAAAAGACTATGCCAAGTCCTTTTACGGCACTTGCATGTCCCTAGGTAATAGTGCTCGCATCCGATGCGAATGTTGCATGGTATGCAACCAATACTCAATCTTCATAAATAAATTATAGTATCCTTGATACTATTGCTCAGTAATTATTATAACCAGTATTTCCATAATCCATATCAGAATACCTTTATTCCTGGAGATCTCTATCTACCAAGGCATCTACAATTAAGACCTTTTAGATCACTATCTATAAAGTCTTAGGTTCTTGATGATGAGACTTTGAGATCATTATCTCTAAGTCTTGTCGTCTTTGAAGATTTTGCTATTACTGTAATCAAGTGTTTTCTCTCCATAGTAGGATTAGCAACTCTTTACTACTCCCACTGCATGGTAGAAATCTGGCTTTTGTACACACTTAGCTTCTCGTAACTGATGCACAAGTGCAAATAGTTATAGCATTCACTTCCTCAACTCTTTGAGGTGTTATCCCGTTAGATAGGTCAGTACCATATCTTAAGGAAAGGAAGCCTTCCTTGGGGTTTTCCAAGAATGGAACATGTACAATCCCAATACCCCCTTTTCTTTGCTTCTGAACAACTTCAGAACTAAGGTCTAAGAGGTATTCTCGAGATCATATCTCAAGGTATGGAATAGCCAGTCTATAAAACACTTATCATCATCCTTATATCATTCCAAATTAATAGGATATTATCTACTTTTAGCACGATGAACACATAGGCACTCCCACTAAGCATCATGTGGTTCATCAAGATTCTATCTGAAATCATAACATTTATAATTTCATCAAATCTTATGTTCCAACTTCAAGAAGGCTTATTTGATTCCATAGATGGATTTCTTTAGCTTTCACGGCTTACTTTCCCAAATCATGAAGCCCTGGGGCTACTTCATATGAATATCCTCATAGAGGCATTCATAGAGGAAAGCTATCTTGACTTCCATCTCGAAGATGTCAAAGCCAAGTTGTGTAGCTATAGTTAACAATAATCCGATGGGTTTAAGCATGGTTACTGAAGAGCAAGTCTCATCGCAAGCAATGTCTTCTCTTCCATTGTGTAGCTCATGGCTACGAACTGAGCTTTGAAGGTCTCTACCTTATCATCATATTCCCTTTCTCTTGAAGATACATTTACACCTTTATGGGTCTTACCCATATAGGTGGATCCTCGAGGGTCCATATACAACACTTGTATATGAAATCTACTTTAGACGTTATTGCTAATATCCATCTTTCCATGTCATGATCCTTAGGAGCTTCATCACAAGAAGTTCGATCATTGTCAGACTTAATCGGCATATGGAATACATCCTCAAACTCATTTGAAGAGGTATTACTGTTTCATCTTTAATTATCCTTTTAGTTTTCGATTTCAGGAGCCTCATTATCATCTCAAGATTAAATGAGTTCCTTTACTTCATTTTCTTCTAGATTCTCAAGAGTCTCAACCTCTAAGAATCACATTCTCATAGATGAGATATTTTAAGAATCTCAAGGTCATAAAGTAGGTATCCCATACCATCCTTTATTTTCCTAATGAAGTAGCACTCTCTAGTGCTTAACTCTAGCTTACTTGCATGGAATCTTATTAAGGATATATAGTGTAGTCTCTACTACATATATACCTGGAAACTAAGAGGTAATTATGCTAAAAACATCATTGATCAAATCATGGCACACATGATCCAATTGTATCTCCCTACAACTCTATTGAGTTCAGATTTATCAGGAGAGTGACATAGAAATGATATTCATATCTCCATAAGGTATTCTTTGAATTTTATCTAACAGGTACAAGCTACCTAGGTTAGATCAAATTCATTTTATCATTCTTCAAAATTTGGTTCTAAACCAAAATTATGGAATCTTTGAACATTTCAAAGACTTCTTAGGTGAAGAGAAGAAATTTCATATCATACATAATCATCAATAGATATCACATATCCATAATGTTTACTATGATATAGATGATCCGCATACATCAATATGTATGAGATCTTGAATACCTTGACATCTAACATCATTCCCAGAGAAGGGTGTATTGGATATTTTTACTTTGAATACAATATTCACAAGTATGTAAGATTTGAAATTTTTAAACTTTCTAAAGTTTCATATCTTACTGGTCTATTGATCAAATCAATAGACAAATGTCCAAGGCTTGATGCCAGATCATTGTCAAATGATCTTCATCCTCCTATTGATCTTTTAAAGGTTTAATTTCAATATTAGAAATCTTAATGAATCATTCATTAATTTTCTAATTTAGTAGAGTCCACAAGATGCCAGATTACCATCTGAGATATATATCCATCATAACTCTTTATGATAGCTTTATTCTAGAATTCATGTTTATTTCCAACATTTAGAAATAAACTATGAGTGTATTCTTATATATGGGTCATAGAGACATTCTCTAAGACAAAGGGCTCTCCCATTGAAAATATGAAGTCCATCTATCCAATAGAAATTGTTGCAACAATTGCATCAAAATCCATGTAGATGACTATTAAACCTGAAGATCAATTCTCCAATCTTCAAAAACATATGCAACCCATTGCAAGTGTTAGAAGATTGAGATATAATTATAAGACTTTATCTTATTCAATAAGCAAGTCAATATCAATGATTTATGTAGATTATTATGATGCTCTATCCGAGTCCTTCTCTAAGGATTCCAGACAGACTTGATTGTCATACTATCAACACATCGATTTATTGCAGTATTGGCATTCATCCAACTCTTAGGATGTCATGTGGAAGTCATAGAAGTATGGTCAACTCTTTGACTATCCTTCTCATCTTGGGTCTGACCCATGCTTCCACTATGCTCTCTTCATCTATAAACAACCATTGCTTAAGACTAAGGATCTCTTATGTTAAATTCAAAAGAATTCACTGTAAGAGCATTTCAACATTTATACTTGCTTCATTAAATTCATACAATATTAAAATTATGAGGTTTCATGAATGACTAGAGTATAGACAGTAGAATGATGACACTCATCATGTCTACATCCATCTAGACTCTTAAAAAACATTGGTTCAGGTAGGTATCCAAACATTTTGAATACATCATCTCTTTCGAGCTACCATTCTGCATAATGCAGAGAACCATGTCATTCATGATTAAATGTCTAGAGCACATATGTATGCCAAAATATCTTCTTTGATTTTATAAGGATTATTTAACACTTACGATCACCACCGACATGTCACTTCTAAAGTACACTCGATGAAAGATCAAGACTATAGAGACATACGAACCCTAAGGTGATGTCTTATTTAATTGTCATACCTCATTATGTTGAGAAATCTTGCACAATGCAACCACATACATTAGGTGTCCAATTGCAAGTACAATATCTGGATCATGAGTCCAATCTATGATATTTTACTGGTTGAGTATAATATTGAGTGGGTTTAATGAAGGATTATCTGAAATAAGAAATTTGCATAAGTGTATATATTTATATATATGTATATACATATTTTATTTTGATTTAGGAGTTTTTATATCAAAGTTGTCTTGCTTGTCAATACTGAAAGTTCATTCCCTTAATCACTTTCAATGTAAGAGATATACTTACCATTATATCTCAAGCAAGATCTGGGATCTCCTTCCTTATCTTTGTCACATCCCAATAATATGAGAACTTGTGACTCCGATAAAAAGAAGCGGGAACACATTCCACCTTGCAAGTCCAACATGCATCTCCCAACTCGGTCTTTAACACCCGGGCCCACTAATGAGCGTGAAATTCACCTCTTTGATATTGATGAATTGTAGTATAGGTGGCGAATTTCGGTCGATCAAAGACCACAAGCTTTGAATGTTGTGGAGAATTTTTACTTGGCAAGTCTACCAAGGTCGAAAACAGGGAACAATGATTCCTAGTTGTGTGGTCTTAAATCAAATTAAATAATTAACTAATGTTAATTAATTTATGCGTTGATAAAATATACAATGCAATGATGGAGGTGTGATGCGGAGAAAATAAATAGAGATGATTAAGCTCAGGACCTGTGAAGTATAAAATTCAAATCTCAATGAAATTTATCAATTAATTCTCGAAAGACTATCACAGATCAAAAGAGATCATTAACTCCCAGAAAATTTATCAACTCCAGGTTACAGGACAATAGATTTAATCAATGAATATGCTCCTCAAAATTAATCATCGATCAAACAAATAGAGAGTTAACTAATTGATCCTCGATTTAACCCCTGTAAAGATTAAATTATTGGGAATAATCAGCAATGATCACAAGGAGTTAATCAAATTGAAATCCTCGGCCAAACTCCTGCAAAAGACTTATCAATAACTCCTTAAGCACAAGTATGCCAAAATTGAGCTTACGTGTCAAATGCGATCCTCGAATAATAATACTCAGTAAACAACCTCAGATCTGTTCACAAATTATGCTAAGTGATAGAGAATGAAATTAGCTTCAAAATAACATATTATACGCTAAAATCAGAGTCCGTATGAAAAAGATATGCTAAAATGAAATTCCAGGGACTAAAATATAAATAAAAATAAATTTTTCTTTCAAAATAGTCCCTGGAGGTGCTTATCTATAATTTCTGAAAGTCGGAGGGGCTCCTCTGCAATTTACCCTAGGCGGGGGTATAAATGTAAATTCTGAAAGTTGTAAGGGGGTCAATGCAATTTGCCCATGCACGTGCGCCAGGAGCTTCGGGTGAGGGAGCTGAGGCTCGGGGGTGGCTTGGACTCCCGAGGCGGAGGCTTAGGTGCCTGGGCTCGGGCTCGGAGGCCCGAGCCTACACGGAGATCTGGAGGTGCTTCGGTGGATCTGAGTCTTGCGACTGGGGCCGAGGCTCGGGTGGACACGTGGCGGTGCTGAAGCCGTTGGATCAAGGGCTATTGCCCCGATCCAACGACGGTTGTTCGAAGGCGGAGACGCGACGAGGGATGAGGTGATCGCCGTGCAACGCATAAGGCGTGGTGGAAGGCGATCGCCTGGGCCTTGGCCGGTCGACACACGACCGGCTGAGGCCTGGGGAAGGCTGCGGTGGGTGATCCTGGGGGCGGACGGAGGCGAGACGGTGGGCGCGCGGTTGACGATTACGAGGCGGAGGAGGCGGTGGGCACACGGTTAACGACCGCGAGGCGGAGGTGGCACGACCGAGACTTTGGGGGCGATGGTGGCGGAGGAAGCTTCGCGACGTAGAGGCGGAGGAGCTTAGGCTCCGTCGAAGTGCGGTCGATGAGGTGGCGCAAACGGGAGCGCGGCTGGAGAACCTGCTGTTGCTGGAGCTTCGAGCTCCGATGACGGAGATGGGTCGCCTGGAAGCGGAGGAGGCGAAGGCCTGCTCCGGTTCTTGCCTCAATGGCCGGCGATAGGCCAACGAAGCTATTGTTTGCCGGAGGGGAAACTACACGGAGATCAACTCCACGGATCTCGCCTAAGGAAGCCGCTGCCACCAGCTTCACGAGGAAGGGCGGATACTTCATGAAGGTGGAGGTCGGCGGAGTTTTATAGAGGGCTAGAGGGCTGGGTGTAACGACCGGAGGTGATGAACGGCTGGGGGCGTGGGTGGTCGAGCGTTACTTGGGCGAGGCGTAACGGGCGGAGCTCGGGAGGCGCGGGTGGCTGAGGAAGGAGAGGGGGCAGGTCACGTGCCACGCACGTGCACGCGGGAGGAGAAGGCGGCATGTGCGTGGCACGTGCGCCAGGAGAGAGAGGGAGCAGCAAGTGGGGTGCCACGTGGCACGCCTATGGGCTGCCACGTGGCACCAAAAAATTTCAACATTTTAGAGAGGAAAAGGAGACAGAAGATGACCTCGGATTGAAAATTTTCCTTCAAGTAAGTTGTTCGTCTCGACGAGATCTACAACTTTCATGAAGGACCCATGAGCAAAAGAGGTCACCTATGCGAAGTGGTATTTTTGGTGGTGCTCCATGTGTGTGGAAAACCGTATTTGGAGGTTTTGTAATTTTTTTGGTGGTTATTAAAGGGGATAAAAATTATAGAAAAAAGTATAATAAAATAATAAGAAATTAGTTACATACTAATCTAATTTTTTTTTATTTTAATAAATAAGAAAATAGGAAAATAAAATAGAAGTCAGAAAAACACAACTTTTGTACAGACCGATAACGGACGCTTGGACTAGGTCAGTTTCTTTGATTTCAATTTTGATCTGGATTTGGATTTTTACGTTGCTTAATAAAACTTTCATCAAAGAACAATAATGAAGAAGAAATAAAATTAAAAGAGTTAATTATGAACATAAAAACTCAGGTCAAAAATAGCAAAAAGTCAAAATGCGCAAAAGAGGCCCAAAACCCAACTTCCACATATGAGCTCCGAATTTTATGAAATTGGTCTTGTTTCGAAGGTATTTGAAAATGGAGTACTTTAAAAGTGAGTAGACCAAAATCGGACATTGTATGTGGGAGATATGCTCATTTTAGTTTGTCAGATGTGAAATTAGACTTTAGGATTATTTGATACTTATTTGAGTTAGCAATTTTTTTGTATTTTTTATTTAATGAGGTTAGTAATATCTACACAATGAAGGTGGTTTTGAGTCAATCAGAGTTAGGATGAATTATTTACTAATGTGAGAAGTTAGCGGCTTTTTGGGCTAATTTATACTTGGGATTTTTAATGCAATTATGCATGATGGAATGCAAATATTATTTACACATGTATGAATTCTATTGATGCTTTGTTAATGATTAAATGTGTGTGAATGTTGGAAAACAGAGCCTAAATGACCAATTTTAGCATGATGAATACGAGATTCATCATACCCCTATTCTTAGATCATGCTCATCCCCGAGCATGAATGAATGACTTAGTTGAATACATCCTTGACTGTGCATGTGAATTTTCATGGCTTAATTCGTAGAAGACCCTTAATTTGAGTGATCCTAAAATTCTGGGCTCAACATGCTTTAATCAAAAGGAACCCAACTTCTCTAGTTTTCAGACTCTCTGTTTGTACATATAGTATAAGGATATGATTCTTAGTGTACTACATTCATGAGAGTCAAGTCGAGACATCACCCAAAGTTCCAATCCAAGAGACTCTTTTCTAGACCTAATCCTCTGCACTAGAGAATAAGTCTATTATTGCTTCAGTCAACTGTCTCATTAGTTTGTCAGACTTGAAAGTGTAGATGGACGGCCAGATGATGGAGGGCATAGGATTGTGTCTGATTTTCTCTCTCTTACATTGAAACAAGGTGCCTCTCGAGTGCCTTATTATTCAACACAAGTATATTTTTGTTTTGTTGATCAATGTGTCCATCAAGAGAATTTGGAGTCGTCTGCACTTGTTTTTCTGGGAGTACAGCAGGGTGTGTCTCTTTTGAGTATCTAAGATACCATCGACACCCAGACTTGTAGCATTTACGATGCAGAGCCCTTTTTTGATGTCAACCCGACTCCTTGGTCCTGATTAGCGCTTGGTTCAAGTGGATACTTTGAAAATGTTTGGGAGCGCTCGCCATTGGTGGAAGCTCATTTAGAATTTGACTTGGATAATAGAGCTTTTCTTTGACATTTCATTGCTTTTCTGTTGTTGGCTAGCTCCACTGTTTTTACCAAAAGTTGGCTCACACTGATCAACAAATTTCATTAAGTTTCATCACACCCTGGCACTTAGGTCAATATCAAAAAGATAGCATATGAATCTTGTTCACATACTGGCTAGGGTTTTGGTGACACAGGTTTTCTGCAGCCTTCATTAACATTATCCCATCCTCGAATATCATCAGATCCGGTCTAAACTCAAATCTCCAGTCCTAGTTCCTCAAGTGATATCTCAACTCATCTCATCAATCATGCAGTTGTGAAAGTGATTGTGTTGATCATTTTCTTTTTGAAGGTAGAGATGAAGAGTGCAATATAGCGCTCAAATCTTTTAAACTAGGTAGGTGTGGATTATTAATTCTAAAACCCCTAACGACTAAGGCAGGCTAACTCAAAATCTCAAGATCTCTGAAATCAAGTGTCCTCAAAAATCCTCAAGCCTTGAGTGATGGTGAATGTGTCAGGAATATATCGACCAAGGAATGCATGAAATTCTTGATGAAATGCAAGACCATGAGTGATGATTTTTTTAATGCAAAAAAGTTTTTTGGTGTTTTTTTGAAAAATAGGTATTATACACACTACCTGTACCCATCCCCGATGTTAGATAAAAACGATTAAAGTACGAGCTATGGATAAAGTACATAAAATATATACAAACACCCCCCCATACTTTGATTGTGCTATGTCCTCATGGCACAAAGTGAAATGTAGACATAGCTCGTACGAAGTATAGATGGGTCAAAAATAAAAGAAGATAAGTGCTATATAAACAATGGTATCGGTCCCCCTATACTTAGGCTCAGGTTAGCCTAAGTATAATCGGATAATTACAGATGGGGAACCGGGTAGATTTACGGATGTACAAGATCAAGGAGGTTTGCGATGGACCTTCTTACGGGAGTGTGGAGGGAGATAGTATGGAGATGTGGAGTGTGATGAAGAGGGGGCCGATGAAGAAGACCAGCCATCGTCGGAGCCGTCCTCAGGAGTATAATAGTCGTCTACAGAGGATCTCCAACTTTTGTCGATCAGAGGTAAGTGCCCATGGATCAGAGCTGTACCTATTGCACTTATCTGATGAACCACATCAGGACCGGACGAGGACTCTTCAGAAATCACCTTGTGTCTAAGGTAAAAGGTGACTTTTTTGGTCGGTTTGTTTCCTTGGGAAGTATTGGGAGGAAGTTGGGCAGTCTTCATCTCCCTGTCTTGAGTAACCGATGTGGCATTCGTGAGTTCCTCATCAGATGAATCCCCATAAAAGTCGACCAATTTATGAAGGGTCATGTATTGCTTCGGTCGAGGGAGAATGTTCCTGGTGATTTTTTGGTTTATGGTTGGGGGTGTTGATGTCACTTTCGGATGATCATGAATTTTGGTGACATTGGATGTTTCTGGAGTCGGTTCCTTATATGGTTCAAGTATCTCATGAATTACTGCGACTCAAAGATTGGACCACTCAAATAATCGTGGTGATCTTCAATAATATGGTCCAATTCCTCATAAGATCCAAAATCATGATTTTTTATAGGAGCGGTGATATGGTGGTGAGAATCCAAAGTTTGTCCAACAGTCAGTCTTTTAGGTGACTCTCCTAGGGTTTGTATCAGTGTGTCATACGGAGATATCTGATAATGTGAAATGTTTATCTCCTGATCATAACTATCAGTTTCAAGTTGGTTTTCCTCAGAGCAGGACATGTCATTGGGGGTTTGTTCATTGAGGTCTGAGTTCCGGAACTTGATTTCCTGAGTCTCGCAATGGACGATCGCCTTAGCAGTTGCTAAGAACGACTTTCCTAAAATGATAGGAGACTCAACATCCTTCCGGGGTGGTCAATGTCAAGGACAATAAAGTCCACTCTATGTTCTTTACCTTGGAAATTTACGACGATAAAAACGATCCCCCGCGGTCTTTTGGTGGATCGATTGGGTAATTGAACGATCACCCTAGTCTTTTTGAGTTGTTCGAATTTAAGTTGATTAAAGACGGACTTTGGGAGGATGTTTAATGTAGAGTCGTCGTCTAACCGAACATGAGTGAATGTAGAATCCTCAATTTCACATGTGATCCGAGTCAACCTCTTGACTTTGCGGCTTTTGATTTTATGATTCATCACCAAAGAACTAGCCATAGATATGACATGATGTTTAGTTCTTGATCATTTCTTGCCCGTCTTTTTGGGGTTCAGTCGACTCTTCACAAATCTCTTAAGATCGGGGACATATTCTATGGCTTTGATCAGTGGAAGCTCTAAAATCAGACTCTTGCAAAATGCTTCCATTTCAGAATTGTTCAATTTTTTGAATTTTCAATTTTTAAAATTTTTTTGTATTTTCTGTAATATGGCCAGTCAGGGGGTTAGAGGTCAATGGTCGAGTCTGATTGTGTGTCACATGATAATCTAGTGGTTCGTATGGTGGTGGCCTCACTTCTTCTGAATTCTGCATAGACTGGATGAGATCGTATATTCTCTCAGTTTATGTATCTGCTCTATGATTAATCCGAGCAATCTCATCCTCAAACATCTCATGACTAGTGATTGAGTAATCATTCTCCATGTTTCGTGATTCTGGCATGTAACCTCGAGTAGAGTATTGATTGTTCTTAAATATTATGGTTTGTTCATGAGCTGTATTTCCTTGACTTTGGTTTTCTCGTGGATTATCGAAGGAAAATTGATTGTACTCAAGAAGATGGTCATCCTGAGTAGGGGATGGTTCAAGAGGCTGTGAGATCATAGTAACCGAAAATCGTGTTCTACTGTCAATATCGGTTACTCTATTGTCCATCCTCAATTCTGGTCTCTCTCTCATGTCCATAAGATTGTCAGAATGTGAGAGAGGGCTATTCCAAGAAGAAGTGTGGTTATAGGGTGGGATGTATGTACGGGAAGAGAATGATGGCTGAAGAGAATTTGATTTGAAGCTCAGGTTCTATTGAGGAGTGTGAGAATAAAAATATCGGGACAAGGTCGTGGAGATCGGAAAGAAGACCAATGTGCCGACATCTTGTCAAGAGGGATGGCATGATTAGCAAACCACGATTTGCTTGCGATTGCAAGGTCTTTGACGCACAAAAATCAAACACCAAACAAACACGTCGATTCACCCACTCAACACTGGTGAAGGCACGTTAGGGTTCGACCGCTTACCTTTTCAATTTTAATTAAATGACAAAACAATCTTGCAAATTAAGCGGAGCTGTTAGGTACCGAAATTTTTCACAAAGACTGTCCCGAGTTCGTACAACTAGTTGCACCTACTCTCAGCCAGTATAGGTGTAAGTACGGACCGTTTAAACGGCTACCTGTGTTACTTGAGGATGGAGCCTTCCACAATGTCCTCTAAACCACCCACTCTGCTAAGGGAAGTCGGACCGTAAAACAGCTACCCGAGACCCTCACTGAAAAGTATCTAATTGTTTTTAAAAATAGTAGTCTTTGTGAAATTTCTCAGTTTTGGCTCTGTTCTAATGGGTGCGATCTTGTCCTTACAAACAATGAGTGGGTTCCTCTCCACCAAACACAGATTAATTTTATGTCAATTTATTACAGTCGCCTTGGTTAGCAGTCCCGATTTTAAATTGAGGTTATCACTGAAGTTTATGTGAGCACAGAAATTCACGCCTAACGAACAGTCCCAATTCCTTAAACTCCTAAGTTGTAAAACTTGAGGAAGGAAACCGAAAAAGCCGATGCAAACGTAAATCAATGATGCATGCTTAAGAGAAGGACTTACAGTGAATCCTCACGTTCTTCATGCGGGATGCAGTACAAGGAATTAAAATTTACACTAAATGAAATGCACAGATGAAAAAATGCCCTAAACAGATATTCTATTAGAGGGAAGAATTGATTTAAATTTTTAGCTAATGTTGAACGATCTACAGTGCGTTTAATTAGTGAAAGTGTGGCCTAAAAAATACGAGCACAATCAATGATAGAGAAATAAGCGGATATGTGCCTAAGTCCTACGCCACTCAAGTCAGGTCCTAACCACACAGAAGGGGTGGAAACAGACCCGACACACCACAGAAATGTTCAGTCTGAATTATTACAAGGGTTCAAAGAGAGGGACCCTGAGAATAATGCAGAAAATTAAATCTATACTAACTCTCTCTCACCAAATTAAAATGCAATTCTTCGTCCTTGCAGATCCTTGATTAGATCCCAGAATTTTGCTCCCAGTAGTTTGCAATGAGAGATTTTGTGGTTAGTAGCAGAAGTAAGAAAAATGCAAAATAAAATGCGGAAAAAAATGGTACAAAAATTAATTTCACAAAAAATAAATTAAAAAATGATTTAAAACCCTAAAAATTTGTCGTTCCCCGACAACGGTGCCATTTGATGAGCGCAAAATTCACCTCTTTAATATTGATGAATTGTAGTATAGGAGGCGAATTTCGGTCGATCAAAGACCACAAGCCTTGAATGTTGTGGAGAATTTTTACTTGGAAAGTCAAGGTCGAACACAGGGAACGGTGATTCCTAGTTGCGTGGTCTTAAATCAAATTAAATAATTAATTAATGTTAATTAATTTATGCGTTGATAAAATATACAATGCAATGATGGAGATGCGATGCGAAGAAAATAAACAGAGATGACTAAGCTCAGGACCTGTGAAGTATAAAATTCAAATCTCAATGAAATTTATCAATTAATTCTCGAAAGACTATCACAGATCAAAAGAGATCATTAACGCCCAGAAAATTTATCAACTCCAACTTACAGAACAATAGATTTAATCAATGAATATGCTCCTCAAAATTAATCATCGATCAGACAAATAGAGAGTTAACTAATTGATCCTCGATTTAACCCATGTGAAGATTAAATTATTGGGAATAATCAGCAATGATCACAAGGAGTTAATCAAATTGAAATCCTCAGCCGAACTCCTGCAAAAGATTTATCAATAACTCCTCAAGCACAAGTATGCCAAAATTGAGCTTGCGTGTCAAATGCGATCCTAGAATAATAATACTCAGTAAACAACCTTAGATCTGTTCACAAATTATGCTAAGTGATAAGGAATGAAGTTAGCTTCAAAATGACATATTATACGTTAAAATCGGAGTCCGTATGAAAAAGATATGCTAAAATGAAATTCCAGGGACTAAAATGTAAACATAAATAAAGTTTTTCTTTCACAATGGTCCCTAGAGGGGCTTATCTGTAATTTCTGAAAGTCGGAGGGGCTTCTCTGCAATTTACCCTAGGCTGTGGTATAAATGTAAATTCTGAAAGTTACAGGGGGTCAATGCAATTTGACCATAACGTACGTGTGTAGCACGTGCGCCACGAGCTTCGGGTGAGGGAGCTGAGGCTCGGGGGTGGCTCGGACTCCCGAGGCGGAGGCTCGGGTGCCTAGGCTCAGGCTCGGAGGCCCGAGCCTACGCGGCGATCTGGAGGTGCTTCGGTGGACCCGAGCCTTGCGGCTGGGGCCGAGGCTCAGGTGGACGCGTGGCGGTGCTGGAGCCGTTGGATCAAGAGCTATTTCCCCGATCCAACGGCGGCTGTTCGAAGGCGGAGACGCGACGGGGGAGGAGGTGACCGCAGTGCAGTGCACGAGGCGCGGCGGAAGGCGAGCGCCTGGGCCTTGGCCGGTCGACACACGACGGGCTAAGGCCTGGGGAAGGCGGCGGTGGGTGAGCCTGAGCGCGGGCGGAGGCGAGGCGGTGGGCGCGCGGTTGACGACCGCGAGGCAGAGGAGGCGGTGGACGCACGGTCGACGACCACGAGGTGGAGGTGGCACGACCGAGGCTTTGGGGGCGATGGTGGCGGAGGAAGCTTCAGCGGCGTAGAGGCGGAGGAGCTTAGGCTCCGTCGAATGGCGGTCGATGAGGTGGCGCAAACGGGAGCGCGGCTGGAGAACTTGCTGTTGCTGGAGCTTCGAGCTCCGATGACGGAGATGGGTCGCCTGGAAGTTGGAGGAGGCGGAGGCCTGCTCCGGTTCTTGCCTCAATGGCCGGTGATAGGCCAACGAAGCTATTGTTTGCCGGAGGGGAAACTACACGGAGATCGACTCCGCGGATCTCGCCTAAGGAAGCCGTTGTCACCTGCTTCACGAGGATGGGCGGATACTTCGTGAAGGTGTAGGTCGGCAGAGTTTTATAGAGGGCTGGGTGTAACGGCCGGAGGTGATGAACAACTGGGGGCGTGGGTGGTCGAGCGTTACGTGGGCGAGGCGTAACGGGCGGAGCTCGAGAGGCGCGGGTGGCTGAGGAAGGAGAGGGCGCAGGTCACGTGTCGCGTACGTGCGCGCGGGAGGAGAAGGCAGCACGTGCGTGGAACGTGCACCAGGAGAGAGAGGGAGCAGCAAGTGGGGTGCCACATGGCACGTCCAGGGGCTGCCACGTGGCACCGAAAAATTTCAAATTTTAGAGAGGAAAAACAGATAGAAGATGACCTCGGATCAAAAAATTTCCTTCACGAAAGTTGTTCGTCTCGACGAGATCTACAATTTTCGTGAAGGACTCATGAGCAAAAGAGGTCACCTATGCGAAGTGGTATTTTTGGTGGTTCTCCATGTGAATGGAAAACCATATTTGGAGGTTTTGTAATGTTTTTAGTGGTTTTTAAAGGGGATAAAAATTATAGAAAAAATATGATAAAATACGAGAAAATTAGTTACACACTAATCTAATTTTTTTGTATTTTTAATAAATAAGAAAATAGGAAAATAAAATAGAAGTCAGAAATACACAACTTTTGTATAGACCAACAACGGACGCTTGGACTAGGTCAGTTTCTTTGATTTCAATTTTAATCTGGACTTGGATTTTTACGTTGCTTAATAAAACTTTCATCAAATAACAATAATGAAGAATAAATAATATTAAAAGGGTTAATTATGAACATAAAAACTCTAGTCAAAAATAGCAAAAAGTCAAAATGCGCAAAAGAGGCCCAAAACCCAACTTTCACATATGAGCTCCGAATTTTATGAAATTGGTCTTGTTTTGAAGGTATTTGAAAATGGAGTACTTTTAAAATGAGTAGACCACAATCGGACATTGTATGTGGGAGATATGCTCATTTTAGTCTGTCAGATGTGAAATTAGACTTTACGATTATTTGACACTTATTTGAGTTAGCATTTTTTGTATTTTCTATTTAATGAGGTTAGTAATATCTATACAATGAAGGTAGTTTTGGGTCAATCGGAGTTAGGATGAATTATTTACAAATGTGAGAAGTTAGCGGTTTTTTGGGCTAATTTACACTTGGGAATTTTAATGCAATTATGCATGATGGAATGCAAATATTATTTACACATGTATGAATGCTAATGATGCTTTGTTAATGATTAAATGTGTTTGAATGTTGGGGAACATAGCCTAAATGACCAATTTTAGCATGATGAATACGAGATTCATCACCCACCACCCCTAAGGTGATGTTGACCCATTATTAATTGAACCAACCGTCAATAGGATTAGAATTCGCTATGCGCAATCCAATATCACCCCAATGATATGAGGACTGGATATTGAGGTCACTATGCATACGACCTTACTCTTTCGAGAAGCAAAGAGCCCGATACAGATGCGCTTGCATACAGGAGCTGTCACTTCGGACAGACGTCTCCTACATACAATCCCTGGCGACAGAACCCTTCGCCTTGACGGGAGACCATAGATGTCACTTATGTGATCCTCCATATCATATTCAAATTCTAATTAATCATCATGAATCACATTCATTATGATCAATTCTTCCGAGGGAAATATACATCTTTTCATAATAGAGTGCTTTAATTGGATATAATCAATTTAATCACATTAAATTAATTATCAATCCAATTATTAATCACCAAACTTAATTATTACTTGAATAGTAGGTATAATCTCAAAGTACGTATTATTCAAATTTTAGTAATTAGAAAAATACACTTTGACTTCTCCGGCATTATCGAGTCCCTACCCGCTGTCATGACTAGTACCGATGAGAGTGGGACGGACCACATCTGGTGCAACCTGCTACCCAATGCTCTTTGACTAGATACCATATCCACCTCAGGAAAGGATAATGCTAGATAGATCATTGTGTACTTTGAGATGTTCATCGGTTTTTCAACCGAAATTATACCATATAATATACATCAAAATAATATTGATTATATTATAAGGAGATTTGCTAAACAAATCCCCAATCCTATTCAAGCAAGAGGGTTTTGCATGTAGAAGTTGTCCTACAACTATTGTAGGATAAACTAGGGTTTTGCATGAAAACAATGTTTGTTAATGATTTTATATCAACCAATTATGATCAAGATCAACTATCTTATCATTTTGGTTAGTGAAATGTCATTCAAGGAAACAATTATCATCTTTAAATATTTCACAAATATTTATCAATAATCATTTCAGAAAATTAACAATTAATTTCCAATAATTTATTTGAATGACAATCACAAGGTTTTGGATAATCATCCAATTTCCAACAGTGACCCTCACTAACTAAAAATAGCATATTTCATTCATTTTAAATCCAAATTAAGCAAAATCAATTTTCAGAGATTGATAACTTGATTTAAAAACAAAATCATGTGATAAACATGCATTTCCAGGTGTTTTAAAATCGTAATTAATATCTTAATTACGTCTCTAATCGCCATCCCTGAAACAGTGGATATATGGTTAATAAAACAACCATATCTTGAGCAAACGGAATCCAAATTACGCAAACTCAAATCCTATTATTTTCTTGATTAATGGGAAACATTTTTCAATTTAGTTTAAATATTTTAAACAGGGCCGAAATTTTATCACAAGACAGGGCTGCGAAAATCGAAATGCTAAAATCTTCATGAACCCAAACGAGCCAAAATCTTCGTAGGTTCAAGGATCTAATCAAACTACTTCGTCAACCTGGCTCTGATACCACTTGAAGGATACGGGAAAAATCCTCAAGCGCATCACGGAAGCGTGATGATCGCATCGAGTGCGATCGGGAGCGACTAGTCGCACTAGTTGCTCGATGCAGTGGAAATTAAATTTTTTTTATGTGATGAAACCACATGATCCAAGAATACTTTTCGGATCGTTTCATCTAAATCATAAACAAGTAATAGGATTACCTCTTGAAGTGTGGTTGCGATCGAGTCTCTAAATAAAGAGACCTCCTGTCTCAAGTCCAATCCAACGGAGGAGACGCTTGCGAGCGCGGGGATGAATCGCGTGCTCCTCGCAATCCATGTTGATGATCCAAGCGACGGATTTCCTGATCTCGTCACACGAGATCCAACGTCTTATTCACGAGCGAGATGCACTGAAGGAGATGGAGATCCATGAGTAGATGATCCGGCAGCATAACGACGATGCTACGTCGATAACGTCTCTCACAATGGCTCCATGGTGGACGGCCATTATAAGAGAGAGAGAGAGAGATAGAGACTTGGTGTGCAGAGAAAAATAAAAGAGAGAGAGAGAGAGAGAGACTCGTCGAGTCGGTGCAAGTCGAAGAGTAAGGCATGCCTCTTCTTATATAGGGTTTTGGGAGTCCATGGATCCCAATCCATGGACAACACACAATCAATGATTGAGATTGATTTGTGTTTCTTTCAATGGCCAAGATGTTGTTGTAAAAACACAACTAATTATTTAATTTAATTTAATATATATCGATAAATCAATATATTTAAATTCAAATCAAATCAATTAATTATCCTTGGAGATAATGAGGAGATGAACCATATCCCTTAAAAATTGGGGACGGCTACTCTTCTTATGAGATCTCATTTATCTCATGTGATCTCATTGTCTCATTAGATCTCATGATATATCTCCAAAATTTACAACAACAATTGTTGTAAATTATTTCAAAAATATAATTCACAATTATCTTGTGAAATATTGCAATCATGCCATTAAAAAAATGTGAATCACATTCACATCCCAAAACAAAATGTAAATTATATTTTCAATTAATCATCTAATGTGAATCCAATTCACATTAATAATTAATTAACAAATATAAATCATAATATGCACTCTCTTATATATTATAAATCACATTTATAATATATATGATTAATATGGATAGTACTATCCACATTATTCATATCCATGATAATTAAATCACATTTAATCATCTTGGATCTCTTTTCTCATGTGCCCAAATAATATGAATCACATTCACATTATTCATATCTTTGATAATTAAATCACATTTAATTATCTTAGATATCTCTCCTTATAATATGAATCAAATTCATATTATCCATGATGATTAAATCACATTTAATTATCAATTTTCTCGATGCTTGGATACTTATATCAACAATGAAATTATCTGTGAACTCTTTCAAGGATAATGCGCTTTCTCCGCGGATACTTGGATATAAGGACAGGGCGATTGTATTGTTCCACGTATAGTGACTTGGATATTGAGATCACATCTCAAATCTAGATCCCGGGCCTCCCATAGATGCTTGATTAAATCAAGACCGCAAATCTAATCTTCTCATTGCATCTGAATCACATTCAGATCAATGTCCAACATTTGGACCAAGATCAGATTACTTCTCTACTGAGAGGTGTCACTAAAATCCATACATGTTTCATCACTCCCTAGGAATGGAAGCGTCATGGTTATACAATCGTTTATGATCACATCACCATCAGGTATTCCCAACACCTGTACATCCTGCATACTGGAAGACCCAGAATAAACCCGAAGTGTTAGATCAACTTTATACCGTCTACTTTAGGGTTTTATCAATAAGTTTCTCATTTGATCATTGGGATTTGGTATTGATCATATACTTTCCAAAAGCATATATCATACCTAGGTCTTGATCATGTACTTTCCAAAAGTATATATCAAACCTACAAATTCAGTCAAGCTTCCAAAGCGAGACGATCGTGCACGGAATTTGATTCTTCCCAATATCTCATGAGTGAGTTCATGTCTTCCGGTTCAATCTTGAACTTGTATGATTCCTTTGAGAGATCGTATTACTCATATGCCCTTATATGCACACCAGCGTCGGTGTATAAACCTTGGTTAGGTAATCAACCTATTGATCTACCAAATGTATATACTCAGACATATAGTAGCACATCTGTCTCCGATTAGAGGATGTGTGCCTATACCGTGACAGCATACGATATAGGTCTTTAGTTATCTCGATCTCATTAAGTCAACTCTTTGACCTAACTAATCTGCCACCTCTGAATCTCTATTCCTATGCAGAGGACCTGTATCAAGAGGTCAGTCAGATATCAGCCTATGTGAGAAAGGATTACCATCTCCTACTCAGGCTGGAGATCACATCTTAACAATCATTTGATGGTGCTTGATGAGTCATCAATCTAACTCTTTAGATATTCATCCAAGCACCAGCCTCTATGATTCAATAATTGAATCAACAACTGTATGATCATTAGCCATGGTACATAACCCTAATTGTACTAAGGGACCTATTATGCAAATTAGTTATTTTTCATTTCAGATCAGGGAATGATATTCGCAATAGCATTTATTGCATAATAGCTCGCTGTGGGCTCACATGTCCAACATACATACCCTCTCTCAGTCTTTTTCCTCTCTCTGATCGAGAGTTTTTTAGAACCGCATATTCTGATGGGTTTGTACAAGCACCTACTTGAGCAAATCAGCTACATGAATCACAAACAATATCGCAACCAGGTCCTTAACTGTCATCGCCTCAATATCTAGCTATCCACCATTCTCAGGCTCATTCTCCATGCCTTAATTACCAGTCATTATAATCAACCTTTCACTGCCTGGGCAGCATACGCATCACATTCATCATTGCTTCTATCACCACCCCCTCATATACCATGGCATATTAGCCACCACAAAAATGAAAGATAACCTCTTCCTTCTCCTATTTGCCGTCAACCGGCCCTAACGGTGTATTGAGATCAAAGTTCGTATATTTTCTTGTCATTTTCCATTAGTTCGTTTGCTTTCATTCAAGATCAACTCATATTAATGCTGTTGCAAATGGCATCCGCAGGCAAAAAGAAGGCCCTGAAAATACTTTCATTATCAAACCACATTGCCATTTGCAAGAAAATTACAAAATGCTGCAACACCGGCACAAACAAACCTATAAATATCGTGTTATTACAGGAATCAATATGAAATTCCAGAATATTGAATATTCAACTCCCCTAAAAACCCAATTGGCACACGTGCAAATACGATTCTGATCAAGGCATTCAGATTTCTAAATCAATCTCACCCTTTTCCCTGCATCTTCTTTGGGCACCATCCCTTTCAGGATGTCAGCGGTCAAACGCTTAGACAGGCAATTAGAAGTTGTCGACTTCACCGCCAGTGATTTTTTGTTAGCGAACTCTGCAAAAGATGGTATTAGAGGAACATCGATAGGAGGTACACTTTCCTCTTTTTTACGCGGAACCAAAAGTTGAGAGGAATCGTTGCCATTCACTGTCTGAATAACTTCAGCTGCACTTTCCTCTTTTTTGCATGGAACCAAAAGTTCGGAGGAATTATTGCAATTCGCTGTCGGAGGTACTTCTTTGGAAGAAACTGGAAAAGTTGAAGAAGCTGCTTCTTTATCGTATTTGCTGGTGGTCGTCAATGGAGCGGGAATTTGGCGGAGCCGATCATTTATCTCACTGGAGCCTGAAGAAGAAATCCATCTGACAGTGCTAGCAGCCTCTGAGTTGTAGAATGATTTTCCTACCTTCCCATATTTTTTGAAGCATTCATTTTCAAGAAGAGAAGCAGCTGTTTCAACATCGGTCCTACAGAATATGGTGACCAACAAAAAATCAGATGCTACCATCAAAATGTATCTTGAAACTATAGCTAATATACAGTTTAAGAGTCCCCATCAGCATCTGCAGTGAAGGAAGAAGCATGAGAGCTTATGCAAACAATTTCCTGACATTGGGACTGAACTTACAACAGATTGCTATGATTTAGGTTCTGTTTCAGGGCATCCAACAACCGCTGCTTAATTGCATTCCGTTGAGCATCTGAGATCGTGTTTTTGGAAGGAACACTAGCCTGTAGAGCACGATTATTGTCAGTATTATACCGTAAAAGATTGGAAAATCATTCTGAACCGTATAAAATTCGTTTAGGAAATGCATATTTGAATTTAAAGTGTTGTATAATTCAAATAGTCAGAGATGCAAAGGAAATTTCATTCCGCTTTAATCTTAAACTTCATCCATCATAATGCATGATATTGGCTTGATTTGGCATTGATAAGTCCGCATCCAAACTATACAACCTTATTAAGAAACAATCTAAAGTACAGGAGCAATGGAGGAAAATAGATGGCAGAACAACAAGCTTCCACGAGGAATATAACTCAATCAGGGTTTTAATACCCATGAAATTGCCTTTAGTTTGAAAAACTACCAAGGAGAAACAGTGTAAAACCAAATAAGCATTCAACTTGTCTTCTACAAGTATAACTTGTACAAGAAGTAAAAAAATAATTCATCAACCACAAGGATAGAATGACTATCAAGTCAGTGCCCAGGGATACAAAAGCTTGCACGAGGCTTCAATAGATGCCACATCTCACAGATTCGACAGAGACATACAGAATATTGTCAACCTCCCGAGTAGGCTGGGAGTGGAACATGAATTGACCATAAAAGATAAAAGGCGGCGGTCTTCTGAGGTAAACCAAGAAGATGAAAGGAATGTACTGCAATGCAATCACAGTTGAGAACCTTGAAAGCTCAGTTTTGAGTGAAAGCATAGCAATACACCGTGAGGTGCCTACTACAAATGCTTGACATTTGGTCATCGTCAACTGATTACATGTGAGAAGGAAAATGTAACAAATAACCAAGAATGGAAACGCCCAAAGAACACAAATTCAATTCACTGTGAATGGGAATATCACTCCATAACAGAAATTGAAGAGTGGCAGACAGACTTGATTGTGATATGCAAGATTTCTGAGATAAAGAAGGGAGAACAAAAGAATACACGGAAATATCTAAAGGCCAGATTTAGAGAACCCATTGTCCTTAACAATGTACTCTATCCCCCTTGGATTTGCCAAAGCCTCGTCATTGTTCTCGTTCTCTACAAACAGAAATTTGATGTTTCGGCGGCAAACTTCATCAAAAGCCTCGAGTAACAGGTACCTCGGCCCTCGTTCTCTGACCCATCATTTTTGCAACCTATGTTTATCCCAACTAATTAGGTAATGGACAGTCCCAAGCTCGGGTAAATTAACAAGGGTTGCGTATTAGATAGCCAACAGCCAACGCGAGAAACAAATTCCTAAATAGTATTATTTTTCAAGAACACTACTTACGAATTTGTCTCAAAACAGTTCGGATCTTTTCAACATGGATTTAAGCAAACATTTATATTTCGTTGAAGCGTTCCCTACTAGTGACACGATGCATCGTCCAAATGCAATGAGAAGTTGGCAAGGGCTGCTACATTGTTGCTCGGATGTAGTTAAAAATTTGCAAAGGTTATCGCATAAGAAATGCATGCGAGTAGCTAAGCTAGTTCCACTGCATAGCAAGGGTTCTCGCATGATGGACGCATACGAGCAAATAAGTCCAAAAGAGGTTGCGAAGGAAGTTGCGGATAGGTAGCTGGAATATTGGCACTTTGACTAGTAAATCGATGGAGAGAATAGATACGATGGAAGGAAAGAAGATTCATATATTATGTCTCCAAGACACAAAATGGATAGGAGATAAAGCAAGGGAGATCGAGAAGACATGCATTAAACTTTGGTATTCAGGTAAAGATAAAGGCATAAATGGTGTTGGAGTGGTTGTTCATAAGGATTTGAAGGATTGTGTGATTGAGATGCAAAGATTCAGGAATTAGATTATTTTGCTAAAAGTGGTGCTCAGAAAAGATTCTGAATATCATATCAGTTTATGCACAACAAATTCATTTAGACGAAAGGTTTAAACAAGCTTTTTGGGAGGATTTGGATAAGATTATGCAAGGAATCGCACAAAGAGAGATGGTTGCCTATGCGGAGATCTTAATGGACACGTGAGAAATGATGCTTCAGGGTATGCTGATGTTAATGGAGGACATGACTCCGATGATAGAAATGAAGAGGGAAAAATCATTCCGGATTTTGTAACAACTTATGATCTTCTCATAGCAGACACACTCTTCAAGAAGAGGGGGGATCATTTAATAACCTTGTGTTGAAGAGAAGACCTCGGTTATGTTGCAAAGACTGCAAAGTAATCCCAGGAGAGAGTTTGATCACCCAACAATGTTTGTTATTCATGGATGTGCAAACAAAATGACTGGTAAAGAAAAGGAGGGTTTCCAAGATCACTAGAACTTTAGATGGTGGAATCTTTAATTGAAGCAATAAGCTTCAGGGAGAATGTTTTAGAAGACTTCTCTTGGGATTGTAATGGAAGTGCAAATGAGATGTGGGAGGTGGTAGCATCTTTATATCCGAAGGGTAGTCAAAGAAATGCTAGGCGAGTCAAAGGGAGGGGCTCCATGCCAAAAGGAGGCTTGGTGGTGAAGACTGTGGAGTGGAGGGATGTAAGAGAATCTCAAAATTAAAAGAGCATGCTTTAAAGCTATGTCTAAGGATAGAACAGATGAAATTGTCACAAACTACAAAAATAGCGAAGGAAGCAAAGAATGTTGTAAGAGAATTTAAATCAAAAGCTTATGAAGTTTTGACAAAATCTCAACTCTAAGGAGAGCTAGAAGGGATATATTCAAACTGGCTAAAGCAAGAGAAAGAAAGACCAAAAGACCTTTCTCAAGTGAGATGCATTAAGGATGAGAAATGTCACGTGCGTATTACTCAGATTGACATAGAGACTAGATGGAAGCAATACTTCCATAAGCTTTTCATTGGGAAAGGAAATAGAGAGATCACCTTGGGAGATCTAGCTAGTAGTGAAAGTTACTTGAATCGTGCAAGCTAGAGACGAATACAAAGGAAGTAGAGGAGGCTTTGAAAGTTATGAGACATGGGAAATGTATAGGACCTGATGACATTCCTATAGAAGTTTAGAGAGTTTCAGGTGAGCGTCGTTTGACTTGACTTACAAACTTATTCAATGTTATTTGACGAAGCAAGAAAATACCTAAAGATTGGAGGAGAAGCATCATGCTGCCTATTTATAAGAATAAAGGATACATTCAAAAATTTTCAAATTGCAAAGATATGAAGCTAATGAGTCATGCTATGAAGATTTGGAAACATCTGCCCGAAAAAAGGTCGAGGCAAGTTACAAAATAAAAGAAAATCAATAATGTCAAGTCGTTCAATTATTGAAGTCATCCACTTGCTGATGAGAACAATGGAGATTTTATAGAGCTAAAAAGGAAGAACCTCCCTATGATTTTTATTGATTTGGAGAAGGCTTATGATTATGTCCCACGGTAGAGATACTCTGGAGAGTTGTGGAGAAGAGACAAATACATGTCCTATATATTAACGTCATAAAAGATAATGTATGATAGGGCTTCATTTTGCGTAGAATACAGTCTGTGAAGACTGACTATTTTGACATCAACATGGTCTGACTATGTCAAGGGTTTAACTTAGAGTCCATTTTTTTACTTTGATTATGGACGAGTTGAAAAGTTCATGATGAGATACCTTGAGTATGTTATTCGTTGATGATATTGTGTTGATTGATAAGACTAGAGATGGAGTAAATGAGAAGCATGTGATTTGGAGATATGCATTGAAGATTAAAGGAATTCATATAAGTAGGGCTAAAACTGAATATATGGAGTGCACTTTTGATGGAAGCAACGATGAACAAATCGATGTGAAGTTTGGTGACGTGACGATAACATTCAGAAGAGAAAGATTCTTTTAGATATTTAGGATCTATTTTGCAACATGATGAAGAAATTGATGGAGATGTTACTAATAAAATAAATGCAGGTTGGCTAAAGTGGAGAGGAGCATCTAATGTTCTCTGTGATAAGAAAATTCCTTTGAAAATCAAAGGAAAGTTTTACAAAGCAGCCATGAGACCTGCTATTGTGTAGACATAAACGTAAAGATCGGATTCGGAGTGATACAATCAGAAGGAAAGTTGGTGCAGCTTCGATCAAGGATAAGATGCGAGAAAATCGCTTAAGGTGGTTTGTCCATTTGCAAAGGATGTCAGGTGATGCACTGGTGAGGAGATGCGAGTTTTGAGAAGTTGAGTCAACTAAGAGAAGACGAGAAAGGCCCATGAAGTATTGGAATGAGACTATACGAAGGGATCTTAGCTTTTTGGATCTAAGCCTGAGAATGACCCAAGATAGACCTGAATGGTGGCAAAGAATCCATGTAACCGACCCTACTTAATGTGGGAGAAGTCTTTATTGTTGTTATGATGTTTATCCCAACTACATCACGAATTTCTTGCAAAGAAATTATAGCAGAAAGATTATACAAATAATATATATTTAATGGATCCAGGGATTGACTTTAAATGAAAGATATTAATAATCAATATGAATCTCAGCTTAGCACCTCCATGCAGAATATCTCAGATGTTGAATTGTTAAATTAATGGTCACAAAAAACACACTAATAGCTGCATTTGGATGTGGTCACACATGCTTTAAGGGCTGTGATATTTACGAATTTGAGGGCAGATTTGGGAGGAAGAAATAGGTAAAACAGCCATGCATATATCTTATATCTGTACATGCACGTTCTTGGATCATGGAAAGACGAACAAATAAGACATTGTCAATGCTGGAAGTATCACACACTACATCGCATTAAAAGAATATTCATAAGTAAGCATGTTGGGCTTGCTGGTTAAGAAAATCCAGAAACTTGAACGAACACCATTCTCGCCATCTGACAGAAAGCATAATTTCATTGAAATAAGAAAAAATTTGCAAGGAAGGGCATCTGGTCACCTGCTTGGAAGGATCTTTTTTCTTGTAATACCTCTCCTCAGCCTGCTGCAGCCAATCTATTTTCCTGTTTACCATTGATGGTGAGGAAGCTCTTATCCTGGAGAACGCATTAATAGATGGCCCTCCATCTAACATAGTAAAATCACCCATTAATCACAGAAGATAGGGAAGTAGTCCATGATAATCACAGTAGTTATATGTTGAATGAACCAATATAATTTCATTGTTTAGCAACAAATAGAATGGTTTTTTAAATAAATGCCTAAAATAAACTTCTGTAGTTATACAACCACCATTGCCCAAATGTCAATATCTAGGCATGATTTTATAAAGTCACTTTGTTTCACTGTATACGGTTGAATAAAGGCCATCACATTATGATAATCTTAATAGATATGAAGCACAAAAATGCAACTACATTTTGTTTTGAAAAGTGTGTACATAGACATATTGCCATATATATAGATAGGGAAGATTACGGGATGATGTTTCAACAACAATAAAGCCTTTCCCACAATTAAGTAGGGTCGGTTACATGGATTCTATGCCTCTATTCATATCTATCTTGGATCGATCTCAGGCTTATATCCAAAAAACTGAGATCCCTTCATATAGTCTCATTCCAAAGCTTCTTAGGTTATCCTCGCCCTCTCTTAGCCGGCTCAACATCCCAAAACTCGCATCTCCTAGCTGGTGCATCAGTTGACCTTCTTTGCAAATGACCAAACCATCTTAAGCGGTTTTCTCGCATCTTATCCTTGATTGGAGCTACACCAACTTTAGTTCTGATCGCATCATTCCGAATCCGATCTTTACGTGTGTATTCACACATCCACCTTAGCATTTTCATTTCTGCTACTGCCATTCTCTGCACATGTCTACGGTTCACAAGCCAACATTCATATCCATAGAGCATAACAGGTCTCACAGCTGCTTTGTAAAACTTTCCTTTGTTTTTTAAAGGAATTTTCTTATCACGGAGAACAACAGAGGCTCCTATCCAATTAAACCAGCCTACATTTATTCTATTAGTAACATCTCCATCAATTTCTCCATCATGTTGCAAATAGTTCCCAGGTATCTAAAAGAATCTCTCTTCCGAATGTTATCGTCACCAATCTTCACCTCGACTCCATCATTGTTGCCATCAAAGGTGCACTCCATATATTCAGTCTTTGCTCTACTTATACGAAATCTTCAGTCTCCAATGCATGTCTCCAAAGCTCAAGCTTCTCATTTACTCCATCTCTAGTCTCATCAGTCAACACAATATCAACAACAAATAACATACATGAGGTATCTCATCCAATAATTTCTAAATATTTTACATATATTTTCAAGAAAAGATAATTGTTTCAAGAAAACATATTTTACAAATCAAATATTTCTGAATATTTTAGAACAAAATCTTTATCAATTTTTAGAAAGAAAATCTTTTCCACGAACCAATCTTCAGATAAGAAGAAAAGAAAACCTAGTGGATAGCCATGTATAAGCATCCTTATAATTTCAATTACCATCAGAATCAGAATCAGAAATATCCTCATCAGCATCTAGGGAATCAGCATCGTCTTCCCTATTCCAAAATTCCGTCTCTTGAGCATCTTGATCCATAGCCGAAAAACTGAACAAACAAAGAGATTTTGAATAGAAATTTTGACTTCACATATTAGCAGTTTTACAGCTTTCTCAAAAGGAGGAAATTTTATAAGTAATATTGTCAATAAAAAATATTCCAATGCTGCGGTCATAAAAAATTTAATTCCCCGGGTAATGTAGTAATGTGTCAGTTTTCAAATGCGTTCAAAATGCACCATCAATACTGCAAAAGTTTGAAGGAATCATGTTTTTTAAATAGCTCATTCATCAAATGACAATGTCAAAATTGCACACTTTTGAAATGGCATTATGAAAATGCGATATAGACCTACTTCCAGAAAATCCAAGAATATGTTTTCATTGGCGATATCGCATTTTGAAGATGCACTACATGTAGCGCATTTTATTAATGTGATATTACTACACTAATTAGGGAATTAAATGTTTTAAGACTGCTCATATGTTTTTTTATTGACGACACTACTTAGGAAGTTTCCTCTCCACAAAAGAGAACTTTAAACTTTTTAATAGAATGTTAGAACTAGAAATAAATTCAAATTGTCACCCAAGACCAGTTCAAGTACAACTAATATAATTTTTTAAGTTTCTAATAGTTACAGGACATGGTCCATATAGCAAGACATGCGATGCTAAAACAACTTGCAACTCAGTGAAATATGTAGACTATTTCAAAGAGGAGGTGGCAACCTTTTGAAGATGACTGGAGTGAAGCCAGTCCTCTGTAGGCAACCAAGTTGCTCAATGCATGCAGCTACTTTGTTTGGATATTTGCATGTATCACATGTCTTCTGACAAACTGAAATAGGCATCTATTCATATAATAATGTAGTAAGTTGTAGAGCATATATAATCCTACAGGACATTAGATATTTGTCAATATATCAGTACCTGCTCCCCGAAGCACTCCAGAATCTTTTTTCTACGACAACCAGTACCTTCACAGTACTTCACAATCTGGATACAATCACGCGTCAGTATTTTTGAATAAATTCTATTGTAATTTCTTATGTATCTGGCCCGTATGATAAATCAACCTGGGTAAAATTTGCCAGAGGGTTCCTGGACGAACCAGCTGAGGAACTTTGAGATCTGCCCGCATTATTCTTATCATGGGAGATGATAAATTCCTATCATAATTTTGAACGGCAAAATGTCAAGTGCCAGATTGGTGTCCAAAAATGTAAGACTAAAAAAATGATAACCAAATAATACCATTTTCCGACGGTCATCCAATCCAAAATACAATACGCTTCTCGAAGGCAGCTGATCACGTCCACATCTTCCCGACTCTTGATAGAAAGCTTCCATCGACTTGGGTATATTAAAATGGCAAACCAACCGTACATCCTTTCTGTCTATGCCCTAGAAGTTTGTAGGAGCAACATGATTTATTATGATGAAAGACTATACTGTAAAAAGTCGGAACTAAATAAAAGAAGAAATGTTACACATACCATCCTAAACGTAGCATTTCCATGGCAACATGGCACATGCATTGGAAACCCCCCGCATCATACAGAAAATGAGGAACTTAATTATTGCAATAACCAATATAAATAAGTACCAATGACAGATCTATATGAAAGGCTTTCTATTTCTGTAGTTCCATGTCACCTCTATCTAGTCTCCTCTACCTATCAACTTCTGATGTTTGGAGCATCCCTTAGATTTATGTAGAACTATGCCAATTATGTTCTCAGATAAGAAGTTGTATCACAAGCAAGAATGAAATGTGATTTATAAATTTCTCATCCCAGGAACACCTTATCGAATGCAATAATGTATATGCATAGGAATTTGTAGGAAGAAGTATTCCTATAAAACCCGTAGAGCACATAAAATTTCATTAAGTGATCACCATGAGCTGGGAAGCAGAATAAACATGATGGGAAAACTGCCCTTAACTGCAGCTCTACAACTACCATGCATGTAAAGTTAACAGTCCTTGGACAGATGTAAAAATACTTAAAAAGGACAGAATAAATAAAATTGTACAGGAGTCTGCAATATAGAGCAAGTGCAGCTTTGTCTTACCTGCACAAGTTACACCACTATTCACTATATAGGTGGATAAGTCATCACAGACTGATCGTTCATGGCAGTAAATTATCGTGCAGTCATGAGGTCGCGTCTTTATGAGATTGAACACATCAAGATAGGCGTCATCTAAAAGTTCTTTGTATCGAACTGCAGCAGATTTATTGAATTTATCATTTTTTGCAATATGGACGATATCGATTAAAGGTTATTTCTAGACAAGAACTTCAAGGGTGTCAAAGGTACAGAGTAACATGTTCTTGCCGAAGTACTACACCTATCAGGCAGCACCAATGACAAACTACGCAGAACTTCAGATATAAACATGATATAAATATCATAATAATGCAGGTAATTTCAGGACCACTAAAAATACATATTTTTTCTCAATAGTACGAACATCGTGAACTTCAAAAAGATGAATTGGAATATGAAGAAAATATTTAATGTTAAGAAGAAAGAACTTTTATAAGATTGACCAAACAAAACCGAGTCTAATCTCACATTCGGTGGAGTTGGCGACATGAGTTCTGTTGAGAATACGAGACCCGCAGTGAGCCACTCTTACATGTAATGGTTATATATTACCAAATTCTGAATGGAAATCAGTATTTGTTGCACAGTTAGATGGATTCTTTTGTACGATAAGGGGTGTGTATTGTGGTCACATTAGATATGTACTATAGTATCAACTAACATCGTGATAACTCCAATGTTATAATCTACAGTCTATAAAGAGTATGAAAATTGATGACAATCTTCTTCTCAGACTATTATTCAATGGAGGCTCTCGATGCCGGTCATCCGAATACGAATATATATTGAATAGATCAATTTAAGGAGTTAGCTTAATGAGGCTGAGATGCAAAATCCATTTCATAAATGTCATGAAGTGGGCATTTATCCTTTGACAAGTGGGCATATATAAACCTGTATATTTGACTATAATACATTTGGTAGGCTAATAGATTAATGGCTAATCAAGGACAATGTAATTGTAAACCAGTATGCATTTAGGGTGCGTGCGATGTATAATTTCTCAAAGAAATCTTACACATTCATATGGAAAATTGGACAATGGATCCCTCATAAGATATTGAAGTAAAACGAACTACACTAATGGCCATTTTGTTTGTGAAACAAAATACATATTCAGAAATAACAATATACACTGTTAGAAAGGATATGATTGATATTTCCATCCAAAGTTCAAAAGATATATCTTCCATATAGCCCTAGAAAAAAATGGTGAGGCATTTTCCCACTTTAATTAGGGTTAGCTACATGGATTCTTGATCAAATCCATGTTGAAAGATCAGACTATTTTTTACATTGGTTATCGGCTACATGATGCAACCCTCACAAGGAGGGGTTTGAACCCTGCTTTTCTAGGTGGTAGGCACACTGACTGCACTACCACCAGTACATCAAAGTGGGTACCATATGGGTATACCCCTAGAAAAAAATATTCAAACATATATTTTGGCTTATCCATGTCTTCCAAAGTTGTTAGGTAGTGGACGGTCAGCGTAAAAAATAGTTGAATCTTTCAACATGGATTTGAGCAAGAATCCATGTAGCTGATCGTACTTATAGTGGGAGAAGGCTTGGTATATTCTTTTATCCATGTCTTCCAATGTGAAGGATATAAGATTGTCGGGAAACTCAACCTTGGTGCAAACATACAGAATTACATCATTGACACTTTCATTCCAATGGAATTATGTATAGATGGATTTTAATAACTTCACTTGAGAAGTATTGATACGATTAAATTAAAATCGATCCGAACTCAGATGTTTTACTTTTTTTTTGAAATCCTGAAACGAGGGGGATACACTCATTGGTGCTCATCCCAAGGTTTTATTCAAAAGACGAAGATAAAAGCAAGGAGGGAAATACAAACACACGCCCACACTAGAGAGCAATTACAAAACCCATTCCTCCACCAACCGCTTGGCATGAATCCCCACGTTCTCCTTATAGAACCGGTGGCCCGAGAAAAGCAAGTCATTCCTACCTCGCCAAACCGCCCATAGAATGGCCAAGGGATAGAGTAACTCCCTCCTCGGCCTATCTTTATTTGCGAGAAGCGCATCACAGAACATCTGGAGATCGTCAGTGTAGCACCAGGCCAAACCAGCCCCCTGCCATATTTGAATCATCATGGGGCACTTGAAGAAGAGGTGTTCCACGGATTCAATCATTTCATTGCACAGCAGGCACCTGTCAGATACGCTTCCCAAAAGTCTGGCACATCTGTCCCTCGTCATCAGCCTCTGTCTTCTGAACAACCATAGGAAGAAACCAATTCTCTCAGGAAGCTTGAGGGCCCACAAGAACGCACAGTCCCGGATCAGAATCTCCGATTGAGTCGGTGGCAGCCTATTGATAGCTCCAAAAGCCTTCTTGACCGTGAAGGGACCCTCTCGCAAACACCAGTGGTCTCCCTCCCCTCCGAAGGGCGCCCAACCTCCCTCACAGCATCGAGCAAGGCCAAGAAATCTTTCAATCTCTGATCGGAGAAGTTAGCGGAGAAAGTCGGGCACCAATTACCATCTGACCAGCAAGCTGCAACCGAAATCAATTTGTCTTCAGCAAGATCATACAAGCGAGGGAAGCGCGCCCTACCAAGGACCGACCTAAAGAGCACAATATTCTTCAAGAAAACCTCCACGACCCCCCTCCAAAAAGGGGTGGGAGATCCCGAGCGGTCGACCTGCACCGGCGGCGTACTCCCCACATCATAGATCATGCGCACCACACCACAACAAAGGTCCTCCCCCAGCCCCCAAATCCTTCTTGCCCATTTAAGCAACAAAGCATCGTTCATTTGCTCAAGCGACTTCACCCCCAGCCCTCCGTGATCCTTCTTATGCGTAATATCCTCCCACCCAACAAGGTGGACCCCCCTCGACCCACCCTTCTGCCTCCCCCATAAGAAAGCATGCATCCGCTTCTCCAGCCAAGCCCTAATTCCTTTTGGAATACGTCGATTCGAAAGAAAGTAAATCGGAATGGACGAAAGCACCGCCTTTAGAAGGTCCAGACGGCCCCCTCTCGACAGGACAGCGGACTTCCATCCCGCCAATTTCGCCTCCACCTTCTCCACAACTCTGAGCCAATCTCTCGTTCTCCTTCTGCCCGAAGTCAAGGGCATTCCCAAATAGTCCATCGGCAAGGAAGAACAACATGATCCCAACTCATGCGCACATGCGTCGACCTCCTGCACAGAGAGGCCGAAGGGGACGAACTTGGACTTGTTATCATTCTTAAGCATCCCGGACAACTCGCCATAGATCTCCAGAGCCATAGCCATGCCTTTGGCCTCCTCCAGACCTCATTCAATGAAGAAGAGGGTATCGTCAGCGTATTGCAGAATCGGAACCATTACCCCTCCCCACGAGTACCCCTTAGAGAGGCCACGGTTGACCACACGACTCGCAATATTACTCAGGACGTCCGCCGCAAGGATAAACAACATAGGCACAAGAGGGCAACCCTGCCGCACCCCCCTACGAGGTTGAACCAGTCCCCCCTCCGGCCGACCATTCACCATGATCGAAAACGAGGCTGTGGTAACACACCGCCTCATCCAAGTGATCCACTTCTCCGGGAACCCCTTTCTCCTAAGCACCGACCATAGAAATCTCCAATCAAGGCTATCGTAAGCCTTCGCAAAGTCCACCTTCCAGAGAACACCGCGCTTGCCCCACCTCTGTCAATAAATTGACATGGAAGCATGATTGCATGAGATCCAATCTCGAGAACAAAGAGAGAACATCATGAAAGATATTTTGGAACTTGTAAGCATAGAAGATGAAGGTCTGACAAACCTAAAACTCATGGTTTGCAGTTTGAACTACAATCTTGTTGGTGGCATGTATGAATTCATAGTATGGTGGATAATCCTCGCGAGTTCCAACTTTGATTAGATGTCATGTAAAATGTTTTTTAATAGTATGTACCGAATTTTTCATAATTCCACAATTCATGTGATGTGGTTATTTGATTAGAGAATCATAATTTATAGGAAAGTATTGTCTTTTATTTCAACACATAAATCGATTTCCATTGAAAAATATTTTTCATCAATATTGAGAATTGTAAATTGGGATAATGCATGGGCGATTAATTAGTCATACATGGATGAATAGTAGGACTTGGTTGAGGTGGTGGGCTATATATAGAGCCCCACATCCTTGTAGTCTTTGAGAAAACACAATAAAAAATCTAGCCTTTGGGGCTTTCTCTCATGGTTTCATCTCCTCATGGTGTAGGATTCCACGTAAAATCATGTTTGGTCTTGATCATTAATTCCACATTCTTTATTTTATATTTCCATACGGTATCAAATCAAGTCATTCTTTTTTTTAAGAAAATGGGGTATACACCATGAAGATGTACACTCTAGCACGTCTTTATTTTAAAGAAGACCACACAGGAGATACAATGATACACAAAATTATATAGACCACTCATCTACAAGCACTAGAGCAAGAGCCAACACATTTTCATAATAAAAGTGATCATGCTTAAAGATTACCTTGTTTCTGGTCAGCCAGATAGCCCGGATGGTGGCAATGACTCTTTGCCTCCCCTCCGTTGATCCCTTTCAACCATCACTGATTAAAGCCCAAAAAGACTCTTCATGCTCAAAAGAAACACATGGTAATCTCATCTCCTCCCATAGTCATCTTGAGCCTGGACACCTAAAAAAATGTAGTCAATATCTTCTATTTCTTCCCCACATCATAGGCGTCGCGGATCCACCCTAGGGAACCACTGAGCTCTTCTTTTCCCGGTCATGATACACCCTCTACCATCCATTGGATACATCCTTAGTAACCAGAGGAAGATTTTTATGCATGGAGGCACCTTCCAACTCCATATATGAGCACAATCGCATGCATAAATCGCGTGTTCAAATACCGTAGATGAACAAAGTGTCTTATACACTTTCCTACCGAGAACCAACCGTCCCTCCAAATCCATGCATCTCTACCATCCATTGGAAACATCACATTACTGAAGTTGCTTGACAACAACTGAATTCTTCCAGACTTTGAACAAAAAAATATCTTCTGAAAGTAGGAGTCCAAGCTCCATTTAACCATAGATCCGATAGATTAACCTCTTTACCATATGCCATAGCCAAAAGCCATGGATACCGATCGCACAAGCCCCCTTCATCTAACCAATCATTTGTCCAGAACCAAAAACCAAGTTCATCTCCTACAAGGGATCTTAAGAAATGAGCAATCTCAAGTAACACATTACAAATCCCTCTCCAAAACGTGGATGGTGAATCAACCGCCTGGGGGCACGCTGATAGCTCTGTACTGACTTCATAAATATATCAAATTAACTTACCAAGAATGTCAGACCGGTAATTATCTAAAGACCAAACACCCTAATAGACTGTCTGTTCCTATAGATCGTATTTGGAATTAAGTCTTAATGTAATTGGTTAAGAGTCCACATGTCGAGAGAGGTTGTATATAGCGCTTGCAAGCCCCACTGTGACGGGCACCGATCGGCATCTATGACCAGACTCAGGTCTCTTCTGTGATTAATTAACAACAAGCTCTTCCCGTTAATAGAAGTTGCTCATCTTAGGACGATTTCCTCGTGCATCATATAGATTAGTTTTAATTTCTGTCTTTAAATTTATGCACGGATCACCCTGCATGTAGAGCGCTGGAGCAAGATACCCATTTCTTACTCTGCAAGCATCATTGTGTTTGATCGCTCATCAGCATTTCTGCGTTCCTCCCCTAGTTTTATCGAACTTAAATAAAAAGGAAATTGGAAAATTCATTAGAGTTGTCTTTATTCAAAAAAGACCTAAAAAGAGATAACAAAACAAAATCTGGGACTGCTAAAGCAAACTTGACCTAAAACTAAAACTTCACTCAAAAGTTCTTGTTTTGGGGAGAATAACTCCCTCCTTGTCCGATTTTACTGCTGAGAGTTGAGCAACCCGCACAAGGATAGAGCCACGCCTGAACTTTCTTCAGACTACCGATTCTATAAATGATTAGCTATTCTCCAGTGAGGACTTTTGGGTAGCCAGTAAACGGTTCGAACTTCTTTAGCAGAGTGGGTGGTTTAGAGGACCTTGTGTAAGGCTCCGTCCTCAAGTAAAATCTTTTAGCCGGAAAGGGTCCGTACTTACACCCATACTGGATGGAAATAGACGCAAGTAGTCATAAGAATCCGAGCCAGTCTCTTGGGAGAATTGGGCCCCTAATAGCTCACTAACAGGCTCTGTAAGATTGGATTATCACCTAAATAAAACCTGATAAGATAAATGACCGAACTTTCACGATTATCATATTATGTTGAGTAGGTGAATCATGGGTTTGTTTTCTCATCTTGCTTTCATCCTTGATCTAATCTTCATAAATCCTCACATCACGATGATGGGTAGGAGGTCTCTTAGGATGCCTCTGGCAGCACCTCTTTCCAGCACTCCTCCCCGTTCATCTAGGGAAACTTCAGAGAGATCAGACTCGCTCTCTAAACCTGAATTCGCTTCCAACCTATTCCTCCTTGACCATCCTTTTTCCACTCCTGAGGTACAGATTGAAAGGCCAACACAACAATACATTCATTTAACACCACCTGAGCTTGGGTCTTTTGGCTTTCTAGAGACTATTGAGATGGCCAGTAGTGAAGTAAAAACCAATGAGCAGCCATAGACATCCTCATTATTATTAGATCATGCTTCCATCAATAACACAATGTTCGCATCCCTGGAGACCATGCAGCGACAGATCCGAGACCAGGGAGTATTCATGGCAGAAGTAAGGAGGGAACTCATACAAATACGAGCTGGGCGAGATGAGCAAAAATGACAAGCTAGTGGAGAAATACCAAGAGTTGAGGGTGGATGCCAGGACGAGCCGCATGATCTAGCAACACCATCTCACACCATGAGAAAGTTGCGCAACCCTAGTGCAACCCTCACATAATGATGGATCCAGCTGCCCGCCATCTTGGGTGATTTTGAGCTCCATCCCTAGACCATTCTGTTACTGCCCAATGGTCTGGCTACCAAGGATTCCCATCTCCATCTGCAGGAGTTCAAGATAATTTGAAGCACCGTCCTTGACAAATTAGTGGACTAGGACACAATCAAGTTGATAGCCTTTCCGTTCTTCTTGGTTAACAGAGCTGCCTACTGGCTGAAGAACCTGGGGAAGGTTATCACCACTTGGGAGCAGTTCCAGACCGAGTACTTGAACAAGTACTATCCACTTGGCCGGACCAATGCAGCTAGAGCCATGATCAACATTTTCACCATAATCCCTAATGAACAGTTCCATGAAGCATGGGATCACATTCTAGAGCTCATTGACAAATGTCCACACCATGAGATCAGCAAGCCCAACCTTATTTATAGTTTCTTCTATGCGCTGACACCTGGGCTGGCTCAACCAGATCCACAAGATTCACTTAGCTATCAGAGCTTTGTTAATCTCCAGCAGCTTCAAGACCCCTAGATGGCCATCCTTCTTGGTTTGAGTCATCGTGTTCCAATCTACAAGGTTTATGCAAGGAGCATCTGTCGAAGAGGCCCGAAAGAACCGTTTCATCAAGGTCTTAAAACTCTTTATAACCTCAACAAGCATCACGTGTGTAGAGAGAAAGAAGATAGGTATAGTTGATAGTACTGCCTTCACCATCACAAGATGCCCTCCCGTGGACAAATGATGTCTTCCAACTGGCTAGCTTTTTCTCCATTTTATCCATAAGAGGTGCCCAATCAGCTTGTCGTAACCTACCCCTACCAAAGGTAGCCCTAAATAAGAAATAGGCAAAGATCCCCTCGGTGTCTCTAGGACGAATTTGCATTCAACCACCTTCTTACTAGACATGTTAAAGGAGACAAACTCGGACTTTGTCCCATTCACCAGCAGGCAGGATACCTCGCCGAAAAGATCAAACACGTTTGGTACCTCTACATTCTGCATGTCCCCCTTTAATGAAAATAATCGTGCATCATCATAGTGCAAAATGGGGATCAAGATATCCCCCTGGAGAAGCCTCTGCAAAAACATCCGTCCACTACCAGCTTAGTCATGATTGTCAATGCATCAACAACTACGACGAATAATAACGGAGCTAACAGACACCCCGGCTTGATTCCCCTATTTGGGTGAAAGAAGACACCAGCTAGCTTGCCTTTTACCATAATAGATGTCGAAGTTATAATAACGCATCTCTTCATGCACTCAATCCAAATGTGTGAGAAGCCCATATGATAAAGAGACGTCCAGATAATCTTCTAGTCAACACAATCATAAGCTTTAGAGAAGTCAACCTTCCACATCAGCCCTTCATTCTTCCGCCGCTTTCAATCCGCAATGATCTTCGATGCCATAACCATTTAACCACATTGTTCATCAGCTGCATGACTGAGCTAAAAGCATACTACTTAGGGGAAATACTGGAATCTAGTACTGGCCTAAGCCGGTTATCCAAGACCTTCACCACAATCAAGTAGATCGCATTTAACAGTATGGTCGATCTAGAATCTTTAATCCTCTGCGCCCCTTCCTTCTTTGGCGGGAGAAAAATGAAGGAGCAATTCACCAGCTCAAATCCTGCATTACTTAGTCTACACTCATTCATTACACTCACTACCTCATCCTTCACAACCTCCCAAAATTCTCAAAAGAATAAAATGAAAAAACCATCTGGACCAAGAGAACCATCCATATTTAGATCAAACACTACTTTCGCATCTCTTGCTCTATGAAGTTCTTTGTAAGCTCCTCATCTTGAATCGAAGAAATTCGTCTTGACTCCCTCTCTGACCAACGTGTACCCCTTCCAGGTATCCTTCTACCAATCCTCTTGAAATGTTCTGCCACAACGCTGCCCACATTCTTGTCCCGCGTAACATGTTCTTCATCAACCGAAAGCGGGTGTATATAGTATTAGTTATGATGATGCATGTCACTAGCCACAACATGGAAAAATCTAGCGTTCACATTACCCTCCTTTATCCTCTTTTTCTTCAATCTCTTTCTCCATTCAACTTCTCATCCTTTATCCTCCTCATCCACAGTACAGAGATGACGTGCTCTGCTCCCCTAATCCACCTTCGTGAGACTATTGTCTCCCTCGGCCTCATCTAATCTCATGATCTCACCCTATGCCAAATTCCTACCTCCATGCGCTTCTCCAGAACCTCCTTCCTATAACTCATTAGAATTTTTCGTAACTCTATAAGTTTAACCACCAATCTCCTAGTGCTTAAACCCTTAGTTGGTGTTTGAGTCCAGAAATAAGCTACCAAATCCCTACCCTCCAAGAGCAAGGATTTTTCAAAGCACAATACCGAACTTAGTTGCACCTCCAAGCCCAAGTCCCAGCATAATGGTGTATGATCAGATCTAGAATGTGGAAGACTCAGAATGTACCTCAAATGGAAAGCCTAACTGACGCCAAGAACTGATCTATTGAAAACCACGAAGAGTTATTGTACCAAGTGTGTTTGCTATTCGTAGCATCCATAACCTCCAAATTCATCTCATGAATCATATTCGGAAAAGCGATCAACCCTATGTTCCTCAGAAAAAATTGTAACATCGAACTCTCCTGCCACGAGCCAAGGAATGTCCAGAGCCCTACTTCTCAACTCATTAAGCTCCTTCAAAGCCACGATTCCACTCGATGGCCTAGTAGGCCCCTATACAGATGAGATCATCATTTGGAAGCTGTCTTCCGCCCTGATAAAAATACTAAGATGATTTTCTACCCACCAGATCATCAATCTTTAAGAACAAATCTCCATTCTAGGCCAATAAGATAGCCCATGTTGATCCATCAACCATCACTGCATAATACTTAGAGAGATTATTTCCAGCCATCGATCTCTAAAGTAAAGGATTCCAATCACCAATCTTTGTCTCACGAATGCACACCACATCAACCTGCTGAGACCCAAAAAGGGAACCCACTACAACCCTCTTTTCTTGATCGCCCAAGCCTCTAACATTCCATTCCAAGAGATGACCTTCATTAAGGTGATGCTAGCCCCCCCCCCAAAAAAAAGTGGTTCTATGACACCTACACACGACGCCACTTGAGATATTAACATGGTATAATCCAAAGTTCTGCCCTCTTGAGCATCATTTCAGAGCAACTGCTCATTGCTCCCACCAACTTCTGTACCAACAACTTAAGCAGTGGTCGAGACTTCCAACGAAGAACCATACGTGGCTTCTCGCTCGAGCCAATAAAGGGCATCCGACTTCCTTTGCATTTAGGAAAAGACCATCAATGGGTCGCTCTTCCACCCTCTGCCCCCACTAGATTTCCCAAAAACCTTTGATTTACTTCGGGCTATCTTCAAAGCTTGGATGGCTAATCGCATCGCCTGCAGATTATCCAAAGGAGTCTCCATTTTCTTCTTCTTGACTTGGTCCTTTAAGGATTTTAGACCATCCCCATCCGATCCACCTAGCTCTTTTAGAACCAGCGAAAGTGGTAATAAATACTCACCCCACTCCTTTTTAAAAGAAACACAACGGAACAACAGTAGTGGAAGAGGTCTTTTCACTCCCAAATTTGAGAACTCGTAATGCAAGAGAGGTGCTTTGGACCCCTCTTGTCGAGCCATGCCACCACCTTCTAGCCCTGAAGGAACCTGCGCAGTTGACGGCGTCACCGCCATGTATGAGTCATTCAAGAGTAGCTCACTAGATGCCTTCTTTGAAAAGGAAAATAGCTTCGATTGGAATGGGGATGCAGCCACATTAGATGGATCCGGGCCCGATCTAGAATAGTTATACGAGTTCGGGCCGACCGGTGTTTCAGGCTTCCAACTTAATTGAGGGGGAGATCTGACCTGGTAACAAGCGGTTACCCGATGGCTCGAATAGGGTTCCCCACAATTAAGCAAATTCCCTGATCTGAGTTGAACCCTAAGACAACAACATCCGTATACGAAAGAGTCATAATCCTTCCCTCTACAATCTCCGCCTTATTCGGATAACTGCCTGAGATTTTCACCCCTCCGATTGTGTCATTCTCGGGCACACAACAATCTTCCAAGAAAATCACTAAATGTGTTTTCTCTCTTCTTCCATTGTCATCTCCAACAACTGAGGAGCCTTCGTCTCCTCCTCTAGCAGTCGATACGGACGAAAATCAAGATTCAAGAGAAAAAAGATCCCTCTAACATGGTAGATCATGATTGAAGGAACATCTTGGCTCTCTTCAACTCGGCCACCACGAACCAGTGTTCGCCTAGCTTTAACCAATCCTGAACAACCGCGACGACTTCCCCTATCGGCTTTAGGGATTCAGCGATCGATCTCAAGCTTTGACACCTCAAAAGAAGGCCTCCAACAAAGATAAAGTGTCGCCCATCGATAACCTCGGCACCATCTCGCAACCTTGGCAAATGGTACATGACCTAGATATGTTCAACCCCTCTTCCATCCTTCAAAAAAGTCGAGGCCTCCTCCACCGAGAGACTCCTAACGTAAATGGATTCCTCGTTGAGGAAGAAGGCATCTTCATCGCATCCACCCTCCTTCATCGTGTTAATCTTTTCTACCAGGCGTACAAGCCCCCCCCCTAAGATCCTTCGACAATCAGGACTCCATCAATATGTTAGGAGCGTTCTCTACTCTCGGACGACGGAGCTTTAATGGAGAAACCCTTCCCTGGTCGGCATGCTCGACTTTGTTGCCACAAACTACCACATCGACAACACCTCGCAAACCTTACAAACCTTCTCCATATGCCACCTCTTCCACATCAGTAATACATAAGTCCGTTCCAGGCCCTCAAACTAGTTTTCCTTGATCGACACCTTCTTTTTTGGGAAACCTCCATCCATCGCCATTGCCGCATCCATGGTTGTGAGTCTCCACTAATGGATTGACAATCGCAAACCCCTTCTGGGGTTCTCCATGCATCGCAACCCTCTCGGATCCCCTGACCTGCAAATCCTCATATTTGGTGGCTTTATCTCTAGATGGTGGCCCCTTCCGAAAGTTGTGAGAAATCTCCTCCCATAATCACCTTCCCCTCCCCCATAGCACCTGTCATCTCTTCTCTGCACATCAAAGTTTACTTATGTTTCAAAAGCAAGTAATTCTTGGATTCATTCACCTCGAAATATGTATATATTTCTGTAGAGAAAAGTTTGAGAATGAATGAGTTGTCTTATTTAAGAGGTCCAAGAGTTCTTATCTAACATGAAACCCTATAGAGCTCAAAAGGAGAGAAAATACAAAGAGATAAAAGGGTTTAACAAATAAATAAATAACAAGTTACTCTAGCACTCCCAGCAAGTTGGAGCATATCTATCGATCACGCCCCAACTTAGAAATCAACCAAGTAATGCAATTTTCCATAGTGCCCTCATGAATATGTATGCAAGCTAAAGATCTGTAGAGATATGATGAGTAGTGATGTTCCCTCCTTGTACTGCATCTCAAATAAAGTAACAATCCACTTCAATGTATTTAGTCTACTCATGGAGGACGGAAGTTGTGGCAATATATGCAGTAGACTTGTTGTCGCATCACAAAGATATGTGAGTAGTAGCAGAAAGTCCAAGATCCAATAGAAATGAGACGAACCATATGATTTCGCAAGTGACTTAAGCCATCGCCCTGTATTCAGCCTCTAGTTCTACACTGGATCATAATAACCGCTATCTGCTTTTTGCTTCTCCTTGTAACAAGGTTGCCACCAACGAACATAGCATATCCTCTAGTCAATCAATTATCCTTTAGAGAACTTGCATTATTTACATCTGCAAGCAACATAATTGATGATGTGTGTGTGGACATTGACCCTGTGGAAGAGGAGTCTCCCTGGAGACTCCGTCAGATATCGGAGGATTAGAAGAACATCGCGTCAATGATTGTAAAGAGGTATCTCCATGTATTGATCTGCTCTGCTCATAGCATACAATAAGTCCGGCCTAGAGATAGTGAGATAGAGCAATTTTCCCACTAGGCTTCTGTATTGTGAAGTGTCCTCAAAGATGATTAGCGGATGTAACATGATTCTGCAATTATGTTGGGATACCAGATGGTTTGCATCCAAGTAGGTCAGACTCTACATGAATATCTAGGCAACACTTCCCCTATGATAGATGTAGTCCCTCTACAATACATGTCACCTCAATGCCAAGAAAGTATCAAAAATAGCCAAGGTCCTTGGTGACAAACACCTTCTGGATGAAGGCCTTGATCTCTATAATGCATGCTTCATCATCACCAGTAACGACCATATCATCAACATAAAAGCAAAAATCAAGGTGCTAGTGGATCATCGTCAAATGAGTACAGAATAATTAGATGTTGTCATGTGGACACCAAGACATCTGATCTCAATCTCCAGATATGAATTCAATATCAATATCCTAGAATCAGAGTCCAGGAAAATAGACGCCCAGATATATAGGAAGCTAGAAAGCTGCGGCATTCTCTTCGATTTCTCTCATATAGTCCGGAACCCTCGGAGCATGTCAAACCAAGATCGTGGACTCTATTTTAGGATATCTATGGACTTACAGAGTTGGCAATCACTCTCCCTCTCGACGAAGTAATCAGGTGGTTACATCATATAGACCTCCTCGAGGTCTTCGTATGAGAAAGGCATCCTTTACATCGAGCTGAAAGATGGGTCAATTCTTATTAGCAGCAACAAGAAGATAGTACGAATTGAGCTCATCCTGGTCATAGGAGAGAAGGTCTCAAAATAGTCCACTTCATACGCTTGAGTGAAATCCTTTGCCACAAGTCTGGTTTTAACCTGTTAATATAACCATTAGGAGAGTGTATGGTCGTAAAGACTCATCTGCAGGCTACATGCTTCATACTTGGGGGATACGGCACAAGATCCTACATACCCTTGGATATAAGTGCATCCATATCCTCATCCATGACCTATTTCCAACCATGGTCCTGCAAAGCACTATAATGAGCATGAGGAATAGTAATTGCCAGTAAAGCATCTGCAAATCGTTTGTCACCATTGGGAAAACTGTTAATGGAAGTAAAGCGTAACACAAGATGTAGAGTGCATTGCATTCGTTTTCACTGCTGAGCTATAGGGAGATGTGGTAGAGCATCTAGGGATATAGTGGTAGAGACATTTGAAGAGGGCTCACCATCTTGCAAGTTGCAAATAAGGGACATGCAATTGAAGACAATAGACAATAGTGGCAACTCCAGAGGAATGTCACTGACAACAACAACAAAGCCTTTTCCCACAATTAAGTAGGGTCGGCTACATGGATTCTTCGCCTCCATTCAGATCTATCTTGGGCCAATCCCGGACTTATATCCACAAAACTAAGATCCCTTCGTAAGGTCTCTTTCCAACACTTAGTGGGCCGACCTCGCCCTCTCTTAGCCAGCTTAACATCCCAATGCTCGCATCTCCTAACTGATGCATCAGCTGATCTTCTTTGCAAATGTCCAAACCATCTTAAGCAGTTTTCTCGCATCTTATCCTCGATCGGAGCTACGCCAACTTTCATTCTAATTGCATCATTCCGAATCCGATCTTTACGTGTATGTCAACACATCCACCTTAGCATTTTCATTTCTGCTACATTCATTCTCTGCATATGTTTATGGTTCACAGGCCAACATTCAGATCCATAAACCATATCAGGTCTCACGGCTGCTTTGTAAAACTTTTTTTTTATCTTTAAAGGAATTTTCTTATCACCGAGAACAGCAAAGGTTCCTCTCCACTTTAGCCAGCCTGCATTTATTCTATTAGTAACATCTCCATCAATTTCCCCATCATGTTGCAGAATAGATCCCAGATATCTAAAGGAATCTCTCTTCTGAATGTTATCGTCACCAATCTTCACCTTGATTCCTTCGCCATTACTTCCATCAAAGGTGCACTCCATATATTCCTTCTTATCCCTACTTATACGAAATCCTTTAGTCTCCAACTCATGTCTCCAAACCTCAAGCTTCTCATTTACTCCATCTTTAGTCTCGTCAATTAACACAATATAAGCAGCAAAATAACATACACCAAGGTAACTCATCTTGAATGTGACTTGTCAACTCGTCCATAATCAAAGTAAAAAGAAATGGATTCAAAGCAGAACCTTGATGTAAACCAATGTTGATGTCAAAATATCCAGTCTTCCCAGACGGAGCCCTTATACAAGATAAAGCCATATCATGCATGTCCTTTATGAGGTTAATGTATAGAACAGGTATTTGTCTCTTCTCCAACATTCTCCACAATATCTCTCGTGGGACAGAATCAAAAGCCTTCTCCAAATCAATAAAGATCATGTGGAGGTTCTTCCTTTTAGCTCTATAAATCTCCATTGTTCTCCTCAGCAAATGGATGGCTTCAGTCGTTGAGCGACTTGGCATGAATCCGAATTGGTTTTCTTTTACATTGGAAATTTGCCTCAACCTTCTTCCGATCACACGTTCCCAAATTTTCATAGTGTGACACATCAGCTTGATACCTCTATAATTTGAACAATTTTGAATGTCTCCTTTATTCTTATAAAGAGGCACCACGATACTCCTCCAATCTTCAGACACTTTCTTGCTTCGCCAAATAACATTGAATAGATTTGTAAGCCAAAAGGAATGTCACTGACAGATTGAGTAAAATAGCTAGTGTGTACAAAGTCGACGAAGTCAGATCGTAGCACCTATACCACTTCTGAGTATAAAAAATACCCGAGAAAAACACAATTAATAGTATGAGGAGAAAGTTTGTCAGTAGTTTGGAAGTTAGGAACCAAAAATCCTCAATTATAGTGGAAAAGGTGTCTTGTTAAGATAAAACAGAGAGAAAGGAGTGCCAACCTGGAGAACAGACGATGGGACCTTATTTATGAGATGAGTGACAGAGAGAATGACATCCCCTAGTAGGTCTTGGGAACCTTCATATGAGCGAGTAAAGATCATGCAATGTCGAGGAGGTGGCGAAGTTTCCTTTCCGCTACCCATTTTGATGGAAAGTATATGGACAAGAAGTCTGATGAAGTAACCCATTAGATGCAAAGAAAGATACCAAGTCTTGTTGGGTAAACTCAAGAGCATTGTTAGTATGTATTGTTTGAACACAAGTAGAGAAAGTTGTTTTAATAAATTGAAAGGACTTGACAATTTTATTTATCTCTCCAAAGACCATAAAATATCTATGATCAAGTGCAGACCGAACAAGGTCCCCAAACATCATAATGAACCAAAGCAAAAGTTAAATGTCTCATCGGCGCACTATGTCTCCTAGTTTATATCTATAAAAAGTATAATGTCCTTATATGATTATACATCAAAGTATCCTTGTTTCTACATCGGCTCCTTGATCAAGTCATCACCTAGTAATAAATCGAATATACATACTCAGATATATAAGTACATACATATATATATATATATATATCTTTCGTTGATCAAAGGATGAATGCACATCTGTAGGATCCCGAGACTGCAAAATATATCAAGATACTGTAATACGAATTAGGTAATGAATTTTCAATCAAATTCGGTCTCAATATAGCTCGAGACCCGGAATTCGGTCCGACTCTCTTAATACTTTTGTTTTTTATTTTTAAAATTCATACCTGATCCGTTATCCAAAGAGTTAAGAATAGCCTATTGTGTAGTACTCATCGAGATCGTAAAAATGGTACCCAGAACGTCCAAATCCGACATCGGATGAGGGAAATATGGTCGTTTTACAACCATGGGTCAGTAATCGGACCCAAATCCGAACCCAGAACTGTTTAATTGGATCCGGGTATAAATGGGGACTTGACTTGGGCTAGGTCGACAATAACCCTTTTTCCCAAGCCAAGGCTGCCAAAGTTGCGACTTGGAGCTCGCCGGATTGCCGCCAAGCCATCGGAGGTCGTCAGAGACGTTGGATCGCGAAGCCAATGGTGCCAACTGAAAGATCTCTCCACGAGGGACTCATTTCTCATCTCCGTATGGTGCGGTTCTCTTCTCTTGATACCGTATTCCGTATTTTTCTTATTCCCTAGGGTCAGTCTTGATTTGTTGTTCAGATCCGTTGAGAAGTCAGATCCTCTCGATGAGCCAAATCTAAGGCATTTTCGCATCAGGAAAGTATCTCTATATGCGTACATACATGTGAAGATCTGGCAAAATCTCTCACTAATGGAGTGGGTTCAATGTTTGAAGGGCATAGAGTCTCTCTTATCCTTGTTTGCCTCGTTGCCTCTCTATTTCACTACCTTCCTCTCCCCGCTCTCCCTTTCAGTCCGTCTTCTTTATTCTATTGTCTTTCTCGCTTGCTCATTAGCAATGTATGGATCTACTAAAGGAGATTATTTTCGCAGATCTTTGATGGCGAAATATTCTTCAATGATTGGCTTTGTGATTTATTGGGATTCCATTCCAGCAACCCTTGTTAATTTCCTTAGGTTCTTTTTTTGAAATCCAGAAGCAAGGGGGATACACTCAACGGTGCACGCCCCAAAAAATTATTCAACATAAAAGGGAAAAGAGAGTGAGGAGAAACAATCACACTACAAAACCATTATAACGCCCAATCCCCCACCAGGTGCTTAGCAAAACTCCTCACATTCTCCTTGTAGAACCTTTGGCCCGAGAACAGCAACTCATTCCTTCCCCGCCAAATCGCCTACAGCACGGCCACAGGATAAAGCACCTCCTTCATTGGCCTCCCCTTATTAGCCTGGAGCGAAGTCCAGAACGTCTGGACGTCAATAGTGCAGCACCATTCCAGACCAGTCCCCTGCCACACTTCAATCACCCTGGGGCACAAAAAGAAGAGATGCTCCACGGATTCAATCGCCGCATTGCAAAGCAGGCACCTGTCAGAAATGGTACCTAAAAGCCTGGCACAACGGTCTCTCGTCATCAGCCTCTGCCTTCTTAGCAGCCACAAGAAGAAGCCAACTCACTCAGGAAGCTTGAGAGCCCACAGTAAGGCACAATCCCATATATTAACCTCTGACTGTGATGGCGGCGGCCGAGAGATAGCCCCGAAGGCCTTCTTGACCGTGAACGGGGTCTCCTGCCAGCACCAGTGATCCCACCCCCCCCCCCGTAGGGCGTCCTGCCTCCCTCACAGCATCGAGCAAAGCCAAGAAATCCTCCAACCTCTGATCAGAGAAGTTCACGGAAAACCTTGGGCATCAGTTCCCATCCATCCAGCAGGCCGCAACCGAACACGACTTATCGTCAGCCAAGGCAAATAACCGTGGGAAGCGAGAGCAAAGGGCTCCCCCTCCCGCCCAATCGTCCGTCCAGAAGGAGAATGACTCCCCCCACCAAGGACCGGTCTGAAAAACACGATATTCTTCAAGAACACCTCCACGACCCCCTCCAAAACATGGTGGGGGAGGCAATATGGGAGACCTGCGAAGGCGAGCCGCCCCCCACATCATATATCCTCCGCACCACATTGCAGCACAGATCCTCCTCCGGCCCCAAAATCATGCTCGCCCACTTAAGAAGCAAAGCGTCGTTCATATGCTCGATCGACTTGATACCCAGCCCCCCATGATCCTTCATGCAAGTAATATCCTCTCACCCAACCAAGTGGATCCCCCTCGACCCACCCACCCCCTCGCTTCCCCCACAAGAAGGCGCGCATACGCTTCTCCAGCCGAAACCTGATTCCCTTGGGCATCCGTCGGTTGGACAAAAAATGAATTGGAATAGATGAAATGACCGCTTTAAGTAGAACAAGCCGACCCCCTCTCGATAAAATCGCGGACTTCCAGCCAGCCAATCTCGCCTCCACTTTCTCCACCACCCTCAGCCATTCTCTCAGCCGTGTCCTCCCCACGTTCAAGGGCATCCCCAGGTAGTCCATCGGCAAAGAAGAACAAGCCGACCCCGAAGCCACCGCATACGAACCGTTGTCCAGAACTGTAGGACCGAAAGGCACGAACTTGGACTTGCCCTCGTTCTTAACCAACCCGGGCAGCTCGCCAAAGATCTCCAAAGCCAAGGCCATACCCCTTGCCTCCTCCAACCCCCCTCCAAAAAAACAACGTATCATCGGCGTACTGCAAGATTGGGACCTACACATCCCCCCTGGAGTAACCCCTCGAGAGGCTGTTGCTGACCATACGAGTCGCAAATTCCGAAAGAACATCAGCCTCCAGAATAAAGAGCAAAAGGGCACCCCTGGCGCACCCCCCTCCGAGGCTACATCCACCCCCCCCCTCCGAACGGCCATTTACCATGATAGAAAAAGAGGCAGTGGTGATACACCGCCTCACTCACGAGATCCACAACTCCGGGAATCCCTTCCTCCTAAGCACCGACCAGAGAAACCTCCAATCAAGGCTATCGTAAGCTTTTTTAAAGTCCACCTTCCAAAGGATACCACGCACGTCCCTCCTCTTCCAATCCGCTATGATCTCCGACGCAAGCGTGAGACAATCAGAAATCTGCCTCCCAGGAATGAAGGCCGATTGCATCGGGGAGACAACACCGCCAAGAATGCCGCACAGTCGAATAGCGAGAACCTTTGCAATAATAAGGTACATGGCATTGGAGACCGCAATAGGGCGAAAGTCGTCGATAGAGGCCGGCGCTGACGACTTGGGCAACAAAAATAATATGCGCACGGTTGATCCTGTCGAAGCTCGCGTTCGCCTAACAAAACTCCAAAGCCACATCCAACACCTCGTGGCCCACGAGATCCCAAAAATCCTTGTAAAACGACATCGGGAACCCATCCGGGCCAGGAGCCGCGTCTGCATTAAGCTCCCACACTGCATCCTTGAGCTCCTCTAAGGTCACATCATGAACGAGCATGTCAACGTGCGAGATCGCCACCGCACGCGTGTCCGGGCTCAGCCACCTCCATAGCCTCGAAATAGTCGAAGAAGACACGCCCTTGAAATAGTCCGCAATAGCCCTCCCCATCTCTCTATTCCCCCTCCACGCGAATCCCCCCAATGGCGATGGACCGCAATGCATTCGCCCTGCACCTCCCACTAGCAACACGATGAAAGAAGAGGTATTCGTGTCCCCCTCCCGAAGCCAAACGCTTCTCGATCGCTGCCTCCACTCCATCACGCGCTTCTTATCCTCCAGAGCAACCTTTAAGTGAGCAGCAGCGCGGTCGGCCAGCTCCTCCACCGTGAGCTCCCTGAGGTCCCTAAGCACGTCGAGACACCGGATAGTCTCCTCCGTGTCCTTCCTTGCGGCAAATCTGGCCGCCCTAGATTCCCTCTTGAAAACCGATAGCCGAACCCGCAACGAAGATAGCTTTTGAGCAAAGCGAGACGCAGCGGACCCCGAAACGACCACCTCCGACCAATGTGACGCCACCAAGCCCCTGAAATTGTCTTCCAGCAGCCAGCACTTTTCGTATCTGAACAACCCCCTCTGTACAGGAGCCTCCCCCGGGCACCAAACAATTGGATTGTGATCTGAACACCCCTGCGGCTTTGCCTCCACCGAGGCAAGAACAAAGGCCTCCAAAAGCTCGTTGAAAGCAAGGAACCGATCAAGACGCGACCAAGAATTGGAGCTCCTCCAGGTATACGCGGTGTCCACTGCATCCATCACCTCAAGGCCTAACGAATCCACGGTGTCCGCAAAGGCAAGCGAGCCCGAGTCCTGGCCTCCCCTGCCCTCAGGCCTGTCCGAAGAGAGAAGGGTAACGTTGAAATCCCCCCGATGAGCCAGGGGACACCATCAACAGACCTACCCACCTCCAGAAGATCTTCCCAAAGCTCCCCCCTCACCACACCACAGCAAGGGCCATAGACGCAGGACACCACCAACCGAAGGGAGGAAGTCGAACACACCAGCACCACCGTCAGCATGTGACTCCCACGAAACACCGATTCCAAGGACATACCCGAGGACCGCCACGCCACCAACATCCCACTCGAGGATCCCAATGCGTCGAAGGCACAGAATTGGCCCAGGGCCCCCGCCCCAAAGGATCTCCATACATCATCCGCCATAGATTGCAGCTTTGTCTCCTGAAACATGACGACGTTGCAACCCCATTCAATGCACCTGGATGCCACAATTCTCCGCTTATCCGGGTCACCGAGCCCGCGAACATTCCAAGACAGGACTTTCATCTAGAACCTTCGAAGCTCCTAAGGATTCTGGCCACCCCCGCGGTCTCCGCTACGAGCATCTTCATGGGCAGGCATGACCTTTCCTCCGCCCGCGCCGATCTGCATCTGTTCCGCCTTTTGTATCTCTTTCTGCTTCTCTTGTCGCTCGTCCCCTCGCCGCACTCGAGGTCAAACACCTCCAAAGCAGGGCAGCCGCAGTACCCCGATCGAGGCCACCGGGGGCAGATGAAGAGGGCGTAGAGACCACACCTGTTACTACTCCTACTATGGACACTTGACTGCATTAATAACAATATCTTTAACGAGGATGAGACTTTTGAGATAGTAATCTCTAAGTCTTATCTTCAAGAACTTAAGACTTTATAGATAGTGATCTAAAATGTCTTAACTACAGATACCTTAAGAGATAGAGATCTTCGGGAATAAAGGTATTCTGATAAGGATAATAGAAATTACATACTGGTTGTAATAATTATTGAGTTGTAGTGTCATAGACACTAGAATTGCTTCAACAAGATTGAGTATTAGAGTGACTGATCAGCTTACCTAGATATATTAAATAGCATATAATCGTCATATGAGTGTGGGTTTACAGATTAGCACATTAATGGCTCTTTGAGATAGTGGGATATTGTTGGACATGCGAGCCCACGATGAGCCAAAATGCAATAAATGTTATTGCAAATATCATGGCACCCAAAAATTTTCAATATTCAAAGATAAAGAAAAATAGAAAAGAAGTAGAAGGAGACCTCGGATCAAAAAATCTCCTTTCACGAAAGTTGTTTATCTCGATGAGATCTAAAACTGTCATGAAGGAGTCATGAGCAAAAGAGGTCATTTGTGCGAAATAGTATTTTTGGTGGTCTCCAAGTGTATAGGAAACTGGCTTTTTAGAGTTATAGGCTCCGTTTGGTTGCAGGGTTGGGTTGGCCCAACCCGGGGTACCCTCCTTCCAACCCTCCCAATCATCCTCACAGTTTACTATTCACATGGGTACCCCAACCCAACTCTGCCTAACCCTGCAACCAAACGGAGCCTTACAATTTTTTTGGTGGTTTTAAGAGCAGATAAAAATTCTATAAAAATACAATAAAATACAAGAAAATTAATTACACTCTAATATATTTTTTTATTTTTAATAAATAAGGAGATAAGGAAATAAAAAGAAGTACGAAACACGCAACTTTTATAAAGACTCACAACAGACGCTTGGACACAGTCAGTTTCTTTGATTTAAGTTTTAATATAGATTTGGATTTTTATGTTGTTCAATAAAACTTTCATCAAAGAATACAAATGAAGAAGGAATAAAATTGAAAGGGTTAATTATATACATAAAAACTCATGTCAGAAATCACAAAAAGTTAAAATGCACAAAAGAGGCCCAAAACTCCACTTTCACATATGAGCTCCAAATTTTACAAAATAGGTATTGTTTTGAAGGTATTTGAAAATGGACCACTTTAAAAGTGAATAGACCAAAATCGGGCACTGTATGAGGGAGATATTCACGTTTTAGTCCGTCATATTTGAAAATAGACTTCGGTATTATTTGTCACTTATTTGAGTTAGTAATTTTTGTATTTTTTTAATTATTCTTGTTAGTAATATCTACATAATGGATATAGTTTTGGGTCAATTGGAGTTAGAATGAATTAATTAAAAATATGAGAAGTTAGCAGATTTTTAGGCAAATTCACACATGGATTTTTGATGCAATTATGCATGATGAAGTGCAAATATTATTTACAAATGTATGTATGCTATTGATGCCAGTCAACAGGGTCATGCTCCCTGACAAAGTCCGCATCATCTGCTCCATGCTCATGTATCTCCTTAAGTGGATCGTCGAACTGAAGCTGTTGTACCTCTACCGACTATCGTTGGTCCTGATGTGTACCGTCGTGAGATAGACGATAGGTGGAATTTGATAGCTCCTCAAATCTCATCTCTATGTCCGTCTATCTATCAGCAATCTCTGTCTGCTGAGCCAGAATCTGATCCTGTTGACCTCTCATAGCAGCCTGTTGCTGCTAGAGAATGGTAAGAGCTGTCAATATATGTGCCAGTTGGTCAGCAGTCTCCTGGCCTGGTCGGGATGCCATGGCTCTGCATGAAAACCATAATTACTCATAAAATTTATTGTTTGCAGATAATATGATATATATTTTTTCTCTTCTTGGAATATAATATGAAAATTAATGAAATTGGTAACATCTATGCTAATTGAATATGAATGTCATATTTCTCTTCTCGGATTCACGACAAGTCGGAAGATTGTCGCTATCTGAGAACTTAATGCGATCAGAATTGAAATACTGTGAATGTGCATATCGAGGTATCATTGCTCTGATACCAAAAATGTGAACCCCCACGGATCCGGGTGCCCGTTTACGCCGTATTCGTAATATAACATTTACTATTATCACATTAAGTACATGAAGATCAGGGAAAATTTTTCGTGTTGCTTTACTTTTGCGTATGACATTCACATCTAATCAGCATTGTATCAATCATAGAATAAAACATCAACAAGTGCGCCACCAACATTTCTTTTTCATTAATTCTCATAAGTATACAATATGCACATAGAGTCTGACGGTACATACAGTAATCCCAAATTTTTTAAGCAGAAGAGAAATGGAGCATAATACATCATAATTTGAACCAAAAAACTGCAACAAAAGTAACATATCGTCCGGTATACACACGGTCTCCTAAAGTCATCAACCCGCTACTGCGCTAAAGGCTCCTTGCCTGCCATGCGTGCAAGGAAGAAAATGTGTCAGCAGGCGCTGGTAATTCCTATAAACTTAAAAAAAATAAACCGGCATTTAGTATGTTCAAAAGTAAGCAAGTAAAAAGGTGGAACAAGTAAAGTTTATATCTACTTCCGTAAGTAAAAAAGTTTTCAGACTTCTAAGCATCTTCCATAAGCACCCATTATTCCAACATTTTTCATATATAACATATTTATTTCGTAATCAAATATTCATAGTTGTATGAGTGTATGTATATATATATTTCTATATTATCATATTGACCAGATATCACATCTGTGGATTTTGACGATGTGAAAGATGGAATTGGATTGTTTATGTATTTACTTAATTTTCAAGTCTAACGGATAGTCATTTCCTACCAATATAACTTTTGATTGTAACTCTCCAAATCTCAACTTTAACTGTCTCAGATGTACTTTTAGATGACTTAGATGTAGATACGGATGATTTAGATGTAGAAACGTCAAGGTCTGCTGGCGAAAGAAGAACTCAAGCGGTGAGGTAGCCTACAAAAGGACTCTTCCGTCTCGCCCTCTAATTGGAAGTGCGGTCCAATATAGGGATAGGTCTACTCCATAACTACGCCACTGAGACAGGTGAGAGAGACTCTCCGGAAAAGTCACTCTAGAAAAACGGCACCGGTAACGGGCAACCGAGCTCGTACGAAAAACTAAAACAGAGGATCCCCCGCCTGGGAGTCCTAAAACAGAGGGTCAACGGAACTGGTCAAAAGTCGGGATCCCAATGAGGCGTAAAAACACTGCGAGCTCGCGTAAAAACCGTAGGGGACTGGGATCCTAAACTCGCGCACTTGGTAGTCGCTGCCCGAACTGGGCTTCCTATCTCCCGCCCAGTTGAGGGTCACCGCACCCTCGCACGGTCAGGTGTAAAGATCACTATGACCAGCATATTTATCAATCAACACTGATTCTTAAGATTTTCACTAGCTTAACTATCTAATCTTTCAAGAGATCAAGTCGATAGATCTTGGGCTTGATGATGACGGGTTTCTTATCTTGCCGTTTATTTCTATCAAATTTCTTAATATTTTCACTTGATTACCAATAATTTCACTTGATCACTGACTTACAACTCGATGGATGCATGGTGAAAATATTACTTATTCCATGTATGACAAGAAACGTTGGACCAAAAAAATTTATGCTACCACTTCTTAGGTGTTAATCTGATGTAGCTATAGTATATGCTAACTCATGATCAGAATTCGTGATTTCTAGTCTCAGACAACTATTAAAAACATTTTGGACAATGACCTCTTTAATGGTGCAACAATGTTTAACGTGTCACTTGTGTATGCAAGAGATTCTTCAAGACTGATCTTTTAGCACAAATTATGGCGCCGTGTCCAAAAGTCTCCTGTGAACAATTTAAATCACAATCATAAATGCTAACTGCAATTTGCATGTAAGAAGGAAAACCAAGCTTGTTGTTTTATTTATCAGTACAATTTTACTCTCATAAATTAAAATACTACATTTTGTAGTTAGTTGGCACTTCCACCTTATGGATTAAGAATACAGTACAAGAAAACTTTGGATTATCTTGATCGTTTGTACATTGGAGTTACTTTGTGGTTCAAAGTATTAATTTATGGACCAAATTCCATAATTTATAAGTACAAGAGATTATACGTATTGCTCCTTCAAAAGATGATCTCTTTTATCAAAATTTTGGGACATGTAATATATCCTTACTAAATTAAGCCAAGCCTGCCTCAGGAAATATTGACATGATTCACAGGAGCTGGTTGCATGATATTTTCAAACCTTGAAGCAAAAACCCTTATATGTCATGGGGTGATATGCCTTAAGATCTTATTGCCCTGTATTGTAATAAATTACTCTCTTGCTCACTTTTTTTATATTGAAGTACTGAAATCAGGGAATCAAAAGAACATGACATTATTATAGTTAGTAATGTCCTTCTAAAATTCAAGCTATAAGATCCTAAGTATCCTACAGCAGAACTATCCTATTGCATGCATGAATTTGGGAATCAAAATAGTTAGGAAACCATGCATGGCAGCAAGGAGGGAGGGTATGGGTTGTACCTTGATCTCCAAGTATTTGGAGATCACTTGACACGCAATAGTTCCAATTAAGAGAGTAGCAGCTCCAACTTAGTGAGAACAATGGATGCTCTAGCTGTATGCAGCAGCTACTTACTGCCCTTGAAGCAGCACTTGAAGTTTCTTTGAGGCTAAGCTGCAGCACCGAGATGTGGAGAGGATGGTTGAAATCTGGAGCCAAAACAACAACTCTAATCTGATGTTCACGGCTGAGATTGGAAGGTAAGAGAGGTTCTCTTTGAACTCTTTGGAAAGGAGGTCTTGGGATTTTGGAACTTAAAAGCTAAAAGTCAAGAGAGGAAAAAGAGGAGGAAATAGAATGGGGAATAGGAAGGAGAAATCCCAACGTTGAGTTAGTTTATATAGGGAAAGAGGGGAGAGAATAGAGAGGGCGAATAGGGCTCATTCTATTGCCAAGTGGAATAAAACCAAATCCAAGAGGAGAAATTCACGGATTAGGTGGCTATTACACAAGAAAACAAAGATTCACATTATATATATATATATTCACTAACAGTATCCCGTTGCTATAGTTTTCTGAAATTAAAACCTCTATATATATATATATATATTTACATACTAAAAATGGACCGTACGCATACCTCGGGCCTTGGATTTTGACGTACAATATGTCATTTTGATCGTCTCGGAACGACGACTAAAATGAGTATAATATTGATATACTTTTGATTGGGTTTTGAATGTCCGAAATTTTCGAGATACGGTTTTGGTTTGGGGTTAAATTTTGCGAACTAAAAATATCAAACAACCTCCGATTGACGAACGGTCAATTCCGTTGGTCTTGTTTCGTCGAATCGGATTTTTAGGCAGTCTCGATTCGTTTCGCAGTTTCTGAATTTGCGTCGCGGTTTTTTCGCGGCACGCATTACGATGCGATCGATTTTGATCGATTTCACCCGAACGACTTTTGATTCACGATCAATTGATCGTTTTAGGTTGTCTAATGTTGTCAGATAACTTTATTGGGTTAATCGGACCCTATTCGGGTCGAGTTCATTTTAAGCAGATCCGGATGTTACATATTCCTCTGGAATTACCTCCTCCACTTATTGTCTACAAGCACAAGCACGCATCTCCACCAATGAAATTCATTTACCAATGCCTACTTTACAGGATGATATACCTTCTTCAAGTGTCCCCTTCGTTCTTGTCCCTCATGATCCTCGAGCTTCCAATTGCTCTTTGACGACCAAAGCTGTAATGTACTATTCATGCTATGTCTCACTACACTACTACTGCTCATTTATCATCCCTTGACAGATGTTGTGCAAATGCTCTCATGAACTTTCCTATTCCAAGAGATCACCATTGTGCCTTACAGAATCCAGCATGGAAAGCAACTATGAATGAAGAAATGGATGCCCTTACTTCAAGAGGGATATGGGATCTCGTGCATAGCTCAAAAGGGGATTGACATGTTGCTTGCAGTTGGATTTTCACAACCAAGCAATCTCCATATGGGACCATTGACAGATTGAAAGCTCGTCCTGTGGTAAAAAGGCTTCACCCAAACATATGGGGTAGATTACTTTGAGACCTCTCATGTTGCTCGTATGGGCCCTATCAGGACTATTCTTTCAGTGGCAGCTAATACATGGCCTATATATCAACTGGATGTGAAAAATGCCTTTCTGTATGGAGATCTGGATGAGGAGGTATACATGATACAACCTCCAGGCTACGAAGTCGAGGGGGAGTGTGTATGTTGACTTCGAAAGGCAATTTATGGCCTGAAACAGAGCCCAGGGCATGGTTTGACAGACTAACTACAGAAATCATCACCCTTGGCTTCAAAAGAACAACCTCTAACTATTCAGTATTTGTCAGAAAGCGATCAACTGGCATTGTTATTCTTGTTGTATATGTAGATGACATGGTTGTTACAGGGGATGATGATAATAATGGGATACTAGAGACCAAAACTTTTCTTCAGAAGGTATTCGTTATCAAAGATCTAAGCCCTCTGAGATATTTCTGGGCATCGAAGTACTATGCACTACAGAGGGACTTCATCTCCCACAGAGAAAATATTGTATGGATATCCTTACTGAAGATGGACTACTTGGGTGCAAACCATCTGGCATTCTTGCTGATCCAAAGAAAACACCTCACATCTTCTGATCCAGTCTTCGAAGATGTTACTCGATACAGAAGTCTGGTCGGAAAATTTCTTTACCTAACTATCACCAGACCAGATATCTCTTATGATGTAAGCAGATCATGTCAACACATGAAACAACCATGTTTACAGCCACTGGTAGGATGTTCTTCAGAGAATCAAATACTTAAAAGAGCCACCAGGAAGTGGTCTCTTCTATGGTGCCAATGGCTCTACTGACGTCATTGCCTATGCAGATGCAGATTATGCGAGTTTCACCTGAAGATCGTCACTCCAACACGGGATACGCTATGATGGTTAGAGGAAGCCTGGTTACGTGGAGAAGCAAGAAACATATAGTCATGTCTAGATCCAGTGCTGAAGCAGAGTACCGAGCGATGGCTCAAACCACCTGCGATAACACGTGGATGTCGACATTTCTACAAGAAATTGGCATAGTTGTCTCCACTCCTTACCACTGTACTGCGACAACAAATCTGCTACCTACATTGTCACTAATCTTGTGTTCCATGAACGAACCAAGCATATAGAGATAGACTATTATTTTATTCGTGATGTCCGAAATGGGAAGATCACTACTCCTCACATTGCCACCGATATTCAACTTCACAAATTTTCACAAAGGCATTACCTAAAAAACGCCTCTCATGGATAATTTCAGTTGGGCATGAATGTTAAATATGCTCCAACTTAATAGGGAGTGTTAGTAATACTTAGTCTACAGTTCTAGTATATTATTGTAATTCCTTGTGGAGAAGTAATCTTGTATTTTCCTCTTTATTGAGCTCTCTAGGGTTTCCTCCTATATAAGGAGCCCTAGACCTCTTGAATAATACAACAATTCTATTCTCTTTGTTACGTTTCCACAATCTTTTATATGTAACAATACACTTGGGAAGTCAAGAGTCTGGTCTACTCATACCCAAAGGATCACCATTGAGGTCTTGTACCATTCGATGACAAAAAGAATATGGAACTTCCTACTGACATCATATTTATTAGTTAGGAATATGTTGAGAATATTGCAACTTCAAATCACTTTCCTTGTGTAAGATGGGACAGTAACGCATTATGAGAGCACTACTCCATTGATGAACGTAGCCTTTCGGAGGTTACAAGGTTATGCATTAATATGCACATCTTTGTCCAAAGTCATAATTAAGCACAGATCATGATTGGATATTTCCTTGTTGGCATTGGTATTGCATATGACATTCAATGTAACCAGACGTTGACATTCCTAGAGATACTCATTATAGAGGAAGCATACAGCCAACTGAGCCAGATGCTTATCTCCTTTATTCCTCCTCAACTCCAACTTTGTCATTAGTCTCTCATGACTGAGCCTGATAGTGATATGCAATCTCTTCAATAAGTCATGCTGCAGATAATACTTCTGTTCTTTTTTTATGACCAAGAACTCAATGGAGAAAATGGGGGAAATACTAACGAAGTCCATGTGTCAGCACCCCAGGTAATGCACATGGCAAAGTACCCCTACTAATAACTCCTTAACAACAGTTTCAGTTACACCAAGTATAACTCAGATTCTAACAACTGTTTCAGTACAGCCTCAAAGCTATACTCGCCTTTTCGAAGAATGTGTTTCCACTCATAAAACCTTCAACAAATGCAACTTAGAACTATGCTTCCCTGACTTAACTGAACCGATTGGCTTCCCCTCCTTGGGGAAAGATCTAACTTGTGATTGGTCGATGGTCATCATCCACATTATCCATTGGTGGTCAATTTGGAAAGCAAGATGCTAGGAAGCTATTTTTGACCTACCTTTTTCTATCACTAATGTTATATCCAGGGCATCTCTTATTTGTAAACTGAGAATTGGTTGGCATTTTGTGGAGGAGGTGGGCCTTCAAATTTTGTGAAACTAGTTAGCTCCGCTTTTCTGCTGATCCCTAATTGTGGATACATCTATTTGTAACCTTCTCTGAAGGTACTGTGAGCTTGGAGTTATCTTCGAAATAAGCCTCTCCTACCGAGCATTTCTCCAGATCTGCAAGCAAATATGTGCTTTTTTCTCTGGGGATGCTTCCGCAGGAACTCCTAGCACTACTACTGAGTGGTTTCTTTTTTATGGAGGAAGAACCTCTTTTGGACTTTTTTAATTGTGCCTCGTGCCTGTGCGGGCCCCCTCCTGTCCTACTTATGTTTGTCTTCATCTAAAACTTTTATCCTGAACGCTTTCTCCTTTTGATGAATGAACTTAAACTTTTATCTAAAAAAACATTGTGTAGAAATGTATATGATGACAGCACTTGTACTGTTTCACCACCCTTCAATATCCATTTAATCTCGGCATGTAGGACTACCAAGTCACGAGAAGTGTTTGAAGTGCTGCTCATTCAATATAAATAATATGAAATCTTCAAATATCCTTAAAGTATAAATAATTGGCATGCCATAAAAAAGATGTACCTTCGTAGAATATGTTTGGACGATTAAATGAAGTGACCAGGACAACAGGGTTCTGTAGTCTCAATGATTCAATTATATCAGTCCGGACTCTGCACAACGAAATAACATATTGTGATTTTTTTTATAGAAATAGAAAATCCCTTTAACTTGAAGAAAGAAAAATTCTTTGCATTAATATTACAGACGGGTAATTTTATTAAGCTTACAGCAACTAGCTCCATAAGAATTTCTATTTACTATATAACTATAGGTTCTAAACCATGTAGGAAATAAAATAAGAAGAAAATACACCTAGCAAGCATAGAGGCAGCCTAGTGTTATTCCGTTTAAAGCCTTGGTACAGAAGTTCTTCAATGCCAAGCAAATTTATATAGCCTGAGAAATGACAGGCGCATATGAGGTGCATTAGCTCAACGGGATCAACTGAAGTAACGGAATAGACGAAAACAAAGGAAGTACATATAGTTTATGGCTTGACAAGAAGTTATATCTATTCATTTCCTAAGTAAGTTTCATTATGAAAGATTCCACACCTGTTCAGCATGTAAAGAGCTGAAATACAACAATGAAGCATTTTTCCACTCTAAGTAGGGTTAGCTAATGAACCCTTTACTTCCAAACAACTTTAATTTTTTTAATCAAAAAAAGAGGGAAAATGTTATGGAGTACAACAACAACAAAACATTTTCCCACATTAAGTAAGGTCGGCTAGAAAAATGCTATGATGTATGCCCCAAATATAATAAAAGAGAGAAAATAAATACTTACAGCAGGACACGACTCGAGAAGAGTCTTGGCGTGAAAGATTACATTAGCAAGATAAAAACGTTGGGAGGCAAATAAAATTCTATTTCTACCTAACCAAATAGCCACAATAATTCCAATCAGAAGGAGAATTTCCTCTCTAGGACAGTGTTTCCGATGTATGAAAAGAATCCAATAATGTACTAATTAAAGATTCAACCAGTAAATACCAACCTCCGACCAGATTTGAGAAAGTCTTCCCCAGTGAAAGAAAAGATGCCCCATAGTCTTTGCATGCATGTCACAAAGAGGGCACAAATTAGAGACACTCAGACACCCATAGAGTCTTGCAGAACGGTTCCTTGTCAGCATTCGCCATTGTCTCAAAAGCCACAAAAAAATCCAATCCTGCCAGGCAGATTTCACTCCCTTGTAAAACTTGTAGTCACGAATCAAAAAATCCACAAAAAGAGGGGGTAGTCTATCCATTGCTCTATAGGCATGCTTCATCAAAAATTGCTCTGTCCATACCAATGATCTCTTCCTCCAACTAGGCCATCCAGCTGACTA